>CM068746.1:40441891-40916124 GCA_035084275.1 Hydrolagus colliei
TGTAATAATCCCTCTCCCCAGAAATTGTCACTCAACGCACGACTGTTTGTGGGACGTCACTGTGCACAATTAGCAACCGCGTTTCGACCACAAAATACAGTCAATCCACTTGATAATATATTCCGTACAGTGCTTTGTGGCGTCTCAACGGCGCGATAAGGTGTTATATCAAAAGCAATGAATATTTTTACTACAGTATTAAAAGGAAATCATTTTACAGATCCACACTTTTCCCCTATCCTCTTCCCCACGCACGCAACTCTTTCAAACAACGGACTTGTTGAGAGAAACTATTCCTGTTGGACGTTGGTGGGAAGATTTTAGAGTGAGGTGCGGTGGTAATAACAATGATAATCGTTTTAAAATTTGGTATGGAGACTTCACGTCCGAACAACATCCCAAACTGTTTCACGGGATATATTCTAAATATCCCGCTGTCCCTTTCTGTTCATTTTTTGGAGTCAAACAACAGTCCATTTGCAATGTCCTACAAACAGCCACAGAGAGAGCAAACAACATTTATTTGTGGGGATTTGTTGGTCAGGACACTGGCAAAGAGAAATTCCCCTTCTCTTTTCAAATAACTTTCACCCGAACTCGCAGACCTCAGTTTGACATCTCATTTAAAGGGTATTAATATCCAAATGTTCAAAGTCAAACAGGATTGCACCTCGTACTCCGAGGTCTGAAATTCTGGAGGTCTGAAATTCTTTATTCACTATTGCATCCGTATTGAAATTTATCATCAGATCCTGGAGTATTCAATCCAGTTCTGTTTTTATAAAAATGGAGTTTGTGGAGCTCCTGTAGCTCAGTGGTTAGAGCGCTCGCCTTACGGGCGTGAGACCTGTGTTCGAATCCAGGCAGATCAGGGCAAGGTTCCTTATTCCACACGCCTAATAATAGTCCGTCCAAAAAAACACAATGATAAAAATTGTTCATTTACAATCCACGACTGTTTGTGTGGGGGACGCTGCTGTGCGCAATTGGCTGCCGCGTTTCGCCCACAAATATACAGTCAATTCACTTTACAGTCTATTCTGTGACGCGCTTTGAGACCGAAAAGATGTGAAAAGCCGCTACATCAAATGCAAGGGTTGTTATTATACTATTATAGATGAATAATCCTAGCGTTTGATATTTTTGCTTCGTCTCGTGTTGAAAAGCCCACAGCCCTTCGCGGGTTTTACTGTCACGTTTCAGTGACTGTGTTTTGTAGGCATCCACTTGTGCCCGACACTGTCCCACAAACAGCCATGGAGTGAGGGACCAATGTTATTTGGGGGATTCTCGGCCAAGACACCGGGAGAGAGGAAGATACCGACTGAGCCAGGCTGGAGCCAGACGGACGATAATAAGTTGCGAGTGTCTCAAGGTGCTTTGTACGACGTACTGTAAATTGTAGTGACTGTGTGTCAACATCTATAAGGTTACCCCCTCTCCCACCCATCTCCCCCCCTTCACCCCAGCGCCCCAAACCAAGCTGCCATGGTACTGTAGTAGGTTTTTGAGGCGAGTGCTCAAATCTGTGGTGAGCTGAGGTCTGGCAGCTTTACAAGATTCACTTCCCAAACAGATGGTTGGAGCTCTGGCTATCATTCAACTCCAGCTGCCACTACAGGGGGGGTGGGGGAGGGGGAGGGAGGGAGGGGGGCGGGGGAGGAAGCGGGGAGCACGGAGAGAGGATGGGGGGTGGGGAGGGAGAGAGGATGGGGGTGGGGGAGGGAGAGAGGATGGGGGTGGGGGAGGGAGAGAGAATGGGGGTGGGGGAGGGAGGTGGGTGGGGGAGGAAGGGGGGAGCACGGGAGAGAGGATGGGGGTGGGGGAGGGAGAGAGGATGGGGGTGGGGGAGGGAGAGAGAATGGGGGTGGGGGAGGGAGGGAGGTGGGCGGGGGAGGGAAGGGGGGAGCACGGGAGAGAGGATGGGGGTGGGGGAGGGAGGGGAGGGAGGTGGGGGATGAAGCGGGGAGCACGGGAGAGAGGATGGTAGGGTAGAGTGTTGTCAACTCTCTCCAGCCCTGAAGATGACGGCTGATGACAAGGAGCTGAATATCAGAACAGAGGAATGGAAAAGATTACGGAAGTCAACTTTACTTGACATAGGCCTCTCTCTCTCTCTCTCTCTCCATTTCTCAATCCCTTCACTTCACTCTCGTGTCAGGACTTTGAAGTCAGCAACAACAACTTTGATTTATATGGCACCCTCCACGCCGGTAGCGACATAGAGCTGTTGACAGTGACTCCAAGCCAGGATGGGGGGGGGGAGGTGGTTGAAAACACACTCAACAGTGGGGGGCTTGAGGTTAGGTGGCTGTGAAAATGGTCGAAGGAACTCACTCACACAATATGGTGTGTGGCGGGGGGTGGGGGGGGGGGGGGGGGGAGGAGTGGGGGGCTCAACCTGTTGGCTTCTGAGGGCTGGATGCTCTATTTGAGAAATGTCTGTGGGCCTCATCAAGGCAGTATTTTTCTGGAATCCCCTTCAGAAACAGGATTCGCACGATTTACCGTGAAGTGAAGTGACTGTGTGTTTGTAGGTGAGACGCAGCAGCCAATTGCGCACAGCAGTGTCTTGCAAACAATCTTAGACTGAGTGACCACATTTTTTGAGGGGCGGGGATTACTAGCCTGTAAAGCGATCGTCAATCGACCGACAATAACAACAACAGGATTATATTTGTATAGCGCCTTTCATGTCAGGAAGACGTCCCGAGGTGCTGGACAGTTACTGCTTCAGACCCGAGCTGAGGACATGGGTTGGGGGGGGGGGGAGGAAGAGGAGAGTCTTGAGGTGAGACTTGAAGGAGGCCAGGGAGGGGAAGAGGAGGAGGGACTTCAGGATGGAGTTCCAGAGGTGCGGAGATGGGTCACAGAGTTTGGAATGGTAAAGGACGCGGGTCGCAGAGTTCCGGATGATCTGCAGCCTGAGGAGGGAGGAATTGGGAAGGCCGACCAGGAAGGCATTTGCATAATCGAGCCAGATGTAATGAAGGCGTGGATGAGGGTTTCAGCGGCTTTGGGGGGTGAGGTAGTGGCGGAGTTGGGAAATGTTGCGGAGGTGGGGAAAGGCAGAGCGAGTCCTTCATTGGATGTGGGGGAGTAAAGACAGCTGAGGGTCGAACAAGACCCTAGTTCCTGACTGGCTTGGTGAGGTTGAGTGAGCAACCATGGAGGTTGATGCTGCCTGTGCCTGATGTGTGAAGGCGCTGGCGCGAGCCAATCAGTAGGCCCTTGGTCTTGTTGACATTCAACTGTAGAAAGTTAGCTCTCGTCCAGGACTTGATGTCTGACAGACAGTCTGCCAGGACAGTGATAGTCCTGGGGTCGACGGTAGAGGCAGAGAAATAGAGTTGGGTGTCACCCGCATACATGTGGAAGTTAATCTCACGTCTGTGGATGATGTCGCCAAGTGGGAGCAACAGGCCTTCCTACTCACTGCTGGGGAATCGGTGGCTTGTGGAGTAAGGAAACTGGGCTAGGGTGCCTCCCTGCCTGAGAATAAAACTCAGGTGAAAGCTTTAAGAGTTTGGGGCAGATAGGGTTTACATCTTAACACCTGAAACAGTGTGATGGGCAGATGGGAGGGAGGGAGTGAAACTCTAATGATTGAAAGTTAAAGATGTCCAAGGGTGGGCAGAGTTTAAGATGACATCTGCTTTCTTGTGTTTCCTATCTGGAGTCAGCGTTCAGCTCCCCTCGACTCAGGGAGGCAGTTTGGCCCGAAACTGTTCATTTGTTGTCGGAGTCCATCAATCAGTCAATTTCCGACTGTGAGGAGAGAGAGAGAGAGAGAGAGACGTCCACGAATGTGGGCATTCACCCTGTAGCCAGCGCCCCGGCTTCACACTTTACTGAACCAATTTAACTTGAAATATATTCATATTCTCAAGGCCCATCTGTGGAGGTCGTGGCGGTGACTTTGAACTCACATCATGCGGGCTGGCGATTCACAAGGTTCGTGTGTTTGTGTGTGTGTGTGGTTTTGAGGGTGGGTTGTAGGGGAGTGATGGGGGTGGGGGGGGGGTTGAGGAGAAGTTTGCACTGCCAGAAGTATCATCCTTTGGCTGACAACCTGTATCTGTTTAGGAGTCCTGTAGCTCAGCAGTTAAAGCACGCGAGAGAGCTGGGTTCAATTCCCGGACAGGGCAAACTGTTGGGCGTGTCTACCTAGCACTAAGTAGGAACTTGGTTGTTAGTTGATTGGGGAATCACTTTTCCGGGGTAAAGTGTAATAAACCCTTCAAAAATAATTAATAATATAATCCATTGCTGCGTGTGACGCGGCTGTTGCGCAATTGGCTGCCATGTTTCACCCCACGAATCATCCAATGAATTCACTTTACAATATGTTTGGTGAGGCTGTTTGAGACATGAGAAGACGTGATCGGGTGATTTATCGGACGCGAGGATTATTTATTACAGGAGCACATCCAGAGATCCCAGTCGAAAGAGAAGGGATTTTTTTTGCTCCCAGTGTCTTGGCCGACAATCCATCTCCCACAAATAAAATTGGCCACTCACTTCACAGCTGTTTGTGGGGAAGTTGCTGTAAGCAGTGGGGGGAGGTGGGGGGGGGTGGGGGGGGGTGTGGGGGAAGGATTATTATTATTATAAAAAAATGAGGTGTGTTCATTCTGTTCAGATAGCGTTTCCGAGTGTCCAGAATCAGGCAGATTCTCGAAACGCAGGCTTCATTTTGACACACCGGCCTTCTTTTAAGTTTCTCTTCCAAGAAAACACTGAAATGAAAAATGGCTCCGAGGGTTTGAGACTGCGTTCAACAATTTCCTAGACTCTCGGCAAGGCGACACACTGTGTAAACAGAATAAATCTCAGCTCAGGTGAAATTTCACCCCACGCATTTACAAGGCTGCCAACCAGACTCAATAGACGTAAAAGTGTTTTTTTTTTAATTTGGCACCACATTAATAATAATTGTCCTCGCGTTTAATATATGAGCTTTGTCAGGTCGCTGGACGTCTCAAAGCACTTACCGGAATATAGCCTGAAGTGGATTGACTGTGTATTTAGTGGGAGAAACGCGGCAGCCAATTGCGCACAGCGGCGTCCCACAAACAACTGTGGGCTCATTGACCAATATATTTTGAACATTGCAATGTTCCCGGCCGAGTCTTGATAAACGCAGGGATTCCGTACAAACCCACCCACCGCCCCAGAAATGTTTTCAAAACAGACAATCTCGCAAAAAAAAATTCCTTCTGTAAAAAACACAAGGGAGAGATCGACGGAATGTTACATTATCCTGTGTCTGTGTTCTGTCAAACTCTTTTTTTGGACTGGGAGCTCACAAATCTTCTCCCTAACCCCCCCCCACTCCCTCTCCCCCCCCACTCCCTCTCTCCTACCAACCCTCCCCCCCACCAACCCCCCACTCCCTCTCTCCCCCCACTCCCTCTCTCCCCCCACTCCCCCCCCACTCCCTCTCTCCCACCAACCCTCCCCCCACACCACCCCCCCACTCCCCTCTCTCCCACCAACCCTCCCCCCCCACTCCCTCTCTCCCACCAACCCTCCCCCCACCACCATCCCCCCTCCACCGTAACCTCCCTCCCCATTTTCAAGCTTTTCCACTGCAGGTTCCACCAATATGTGCGGTGAAGACAGAGAAAAACAAACCTTTTGCTATTGCTCTCAGATCAACTGGAACCTAACCCAGTTTCTTTCTTGTACAGCAGATAAATGGATGGTCTCATTTCAGAGCCACGGGCTGGCTGACGGAGAGAATTTTTTTAACATGTAGTCGTGTACAAGAGACATCACTCCTCCTTCTCTACTTTTGAAACAGAAATTTCACTGGAGGTTTTGTAGCAAAAAGCCCAAACTGCATTTAGGGATCGTAGAAACTTTGGACTTGCAGAACACAATATTCGAGGCAGGAACCTTTTTCAACTTGGATCCTCTTAACCCTACAAGCCAAAGCCTTGGGTGGTCCTAGCTGGACAAGCGATTGGCAAGCTTGCCAGACGGTGCTCTCAATAGCAAGCTATGCGGTTTTGGCTGGTTGGACTCCAGAGATTAACCCTGACCCATATTCTGAGGTTCTCCCAAGCCTCTACTCTTGCCAACCGGTAGTTTGCGGAAATCGGTAAGCAGGATGTGCCTCTCCAGGGAGAGAGTGCTCATCCCATTACAACCATTTATTGCTGGGATTTCCATGTGTAGATGGGATGCATGGAACTCTCAGTTTGGAGCCTGCTGAGTGGAGGGGGCACACAGATTGGTAGGGGGTCAGGAGGTCGCAGACACCAGGTTAACCCCCAAACCCCTCAAAAAAATATCCTCTACAACAACAGCTTGCATTCATATAACATCCTTCATGCAAGATAGTGTCCCAGACAGCTTAAAGGGTTGGGCGAAGCCATGGAGGGCTTTGAGCGTGAGGACCAGGATTTTGAATTGAATCCTCCAGGTGATGGGGAGGCAATGGAGTTGGGCGAGACAGGGGTAGTGAGCTTGAAGTGGTAGAGGATACAGGCTGCAGAGTTTGGTATTACTTGCAGCCTATGAAGGGAGGAATTGGGAAGGCCAACAAGTAGGGCATTGACACAGTTGAGCCTGGTTGTGATGAAGGCGTGAATGAGGGTTTCAGCAGTCTGAGGGGTGAGGTAGTGGCAGAGTCGGGCAATGTTGCGGAGGTGAGGGACGGCAGAGCGGGTCATGGCTTGGATGTGGGGGAGGAAAGACAGTTGAGGTTTAAAACAAGACACCGAGGTTCCTGACTGGCTTGGCGAGGTTGAGTGTGCAGCCATGGAGGTTGATGCTACCAGGGCCTGAGGTGTGAAGGTGGTGGCACGAGCCAATCAGGAGGGCCTCGGTCTTGTTGACATTGAACTGTAGAAAGTTAGCTCTCATCCAGGACTTGATGTCTGACAGACAGTCTGTCAGGAGAGCAGTGGTCCTGGAGTCGAGGGCAGAGGCAGAGAGATAGAGTTGGGTGTCATCCACCTTCATGTGGAATGACATATCTGCGGATGATGTCGCCACAGGGGATCATGTAGATATTGAAAAGTAGGTGGGGGCCAAGGACAGAGCCCTGGGGGAACGCCGCAGATGACAGCGACAAAGTGGAGATCGTGAGAAAGGTAGGAGTCAAACCAGGCGAGGGCAGGTGTAGGAGGACGGAGTGGTTCGACAGTGTTGAATGAGGCAGAGAGAGCCCTGGCCACAGATGTTTAAAATCTCATCAGAGACTTTGATCGGAGGTGTCTCCGTGCTTTGGGCAGCAAGGAAAGTGGGTTGTATGTAGGGCTTCAAAGAGGGAATGGAGAGCGAGAAAGGAGCGTAGCTGGGATGCAGCAACTCGTTCCAGGGCCTCAGGGAGGAATGGGTGGTTGGAGATGGGGGCCATAGTTGGAGAGTGAGTGGGTGATCCATGGAAGGTTTTTGAGAGAGAGCGAGAGAGAGAGAGGGAGTTCCACTAGCCTTTGTGTGAAAACATTCTTTCTGAATCGATGCTGTGATGGGGTGGAGTGGTGGGGGACGGGAGATGAGAAGGATGGGTTGAGCGTGTGAGAGTTCTTTCCAGCCACACTTGGCTCTGTTGCCTTGTTAAAGTCCTCGGTGAGTTGTAGGTGAAAAGCAGGATGGATTGAGGAGAACCTCTTGCGAGCACAGAAAGGTCATTCTATTCAGCTGACGATGTGCTATTGATGTCTTTGCTGCTTTACGATGATTATCTCAGTGGCTACTGCCAGTAATAACAGCGTATCAGCCCAGGGGCTCAGCGCGAAAAACACCGCACACCAATTAAAGCGGCCGGGTTTCGCTCACAGAAAAAACACTCCGTCAATTCGCTTTGTAGTGGTTCCCACGCGAGCTCATTGAGACATCTCGACGACGCGACAGGTGCAAGTTGTCGGTGGAAAGACTAGTGGTGACGATGAAATACAGCAATAATAATAATAGTACGAGCATTGCGATATCACCCCTTTAGCACGTCTTCGAGGTGTCTCGAAGCGTTTCGCACGGTATATACCGTGAAGCAAATTGACTGTATGTTTTGTGGGTGAAAACTCCTGATAACTGGACAGTGCCTTAATTGGTCATTGTGTTGTCAATATCCCAGCTGCACGTACTGATGTATTTACGCGTACACCTAACTTGCCACTCCAGATAACATCAAGGACAGCGGTGGAGGTGTCTGACATACAGCCGGGGTGGGGGTGTATGTGGAGGGAGAGAGGGAGGGAGGGAGGGATCATACGCACAATCCATCAACGATAACTCGTCAGCGATCCCTGTACCCTCTGAACCGAGGAATTATCTATTCACTTCACGTAACACAATAAAGAAATACATTAAACGAATCAAAAGCACGCGAAAGCCGATTGAATTGGTCAACATATATTTAGCAAAAAGAATACATACACAGCCACACCTTGAGCTAAACTAAAGAAATAATGCTAATAATAATAATAATTACATTTGATACAATGCCTCTCAGGTAAGGAGGATATCGCAAAGCGCTTACATGCTTTAGATGCAGTGACCGTGTGTTTTAAGCGCTCGAGAACTCTACCCCGCGCAGGGGCAGTGGATGAAAGGGGGAGCTATAAAGCTGTTAACTTGCAGATGAATGCAGCTACCAATTTACGCACAGCTACGTCCCCCCCACCCCCCACCCCCCACCCCCCACCCCCCACCCCCCACCCCCCACCCCCCACCATCCAAACGAAAACATTGAAAATAAAATGGCTGATTCGTACCGGAGACAGTAAAGAAAAAAAACATCTATATTTCATAATTGGAGTAAAAATAGACCTTTCCTCTCTGCAAGTGGAACTGGGTTAGAGAAGAAAAATGGTTCTGGCTTTGGATGCTTTGAGTGGACTAGCACATTAGACTTTACTCAGTCTCACTCACAGCTAGCTGTTCATCACTGTCTTCAGTAATACCTTCTCTGACCTCATTCACAGGGTTGGTTTCCTCACTCAAACGTGCTCTAGTTTAGTCGCATTTATTGCCTCGTACCCAGAAGTCACGTATCGATACACTGACCCACGCCGAGAAAGGGAATGCAGTGAACCATTTCGAGAACCGTTCGCTTCAAGGGGAAGTCATAGTAATAATTCTCCCATTTAATATGGCGCCTTGTCGTGTCTCCTGTAGCTCAGTGGTTAGAGCACTCGCCTTACAAGCTGGGGAGACCTGTGTTTCGAATCCAGTCAGGTCAGGGTGAAACCTTGGATAAGTTTCTTTACTTCCAACACGCCTAATAAAAATCCACCCCCCCAAAAAAACAACTGTAATAAATTGGTCATTTCAATCCACGACTGTTTGTGGGGGGGACGCTGCTGTGCGCAATTGGCTGCCGCGTTTTGCCCACAAATATACAGTCAATTCACTTTACAGTATATTCTGCGGAGCGCTTTGAGACGTCTAGAAGACGTGAAAAGCGCTATATCAAATGCAAGGATTATTAGTATTATCTCGAAATGGTTCACAGAATATACTGTAAAGCGAATTGATGGTATATTTTATATATAAAACAAATAGTCATGGATTGAGTGACTAATTTATTTATTTATTACAGTATTTTTTTTTGGAAGCAATTATTAACTCCGGAAAAGCGATCAGCCTGTTGACTCAACAAATGGGTTCCAATTTACTGCTGGGTAAACAGGCATGTGGGGGAAGGAAACTTGCCCAGCATTTCGTCCTTCTTATTCAAATAATAATAAAAATAATAACTATAAAAACAATAACACCAATAAAAACAAGAATGAAAATAAGAATAACCATATCAATAACAATACTATCACTACTACTACTAATAATACGTGGAGGCCCAAGGGAAATATGTGGAGAGACAGAGAAATTTCCAAGTGTAACATGCAATAAATGTGGAACTCTTAAGTCTGGTTCGGATACAAACATAGAACAGGAGTTGGCGCTATATCAAATGCAAGGATTATTATTATTATTATTATTACCTGCCTTTGCCCCCGTATCCCTTAATACCCTGACCCTAACAAACATCTATCCACCTCAGTCTTGAAAATGTGAATGGCTCCAGCCTTTCGGGGGCAGGGAGAGAGTTCCAGATTTCCGCAAATTTAAAAAAAAGTCAACCCTTCAAACTCTGTTCTCCTCCCTGCTCGGTGACTCCCGATTTGCCTCTTGGTGAATCAGTGGAGTGGACCTGCCCGTAGGAAAAGCTGCTGGAGGAAGTGAGAGCGCAAAGTTGTTTGCTGTATTCTAACAGAGAGGAGAAACTTAGTGAGCGCGGCAACACACACAGCAGGGACGCTTCTCCCCAGTTTCCGCACCTCATGTCCTGCGTGCGCCAGTTCCCAACACCTACTTTAGTGTTGCTTCGTTCGTGTGAAAGACGCAAGCCGGGCTGTACGCTCTCCAAGTGGAAAGCGAACAATATCAAGCTCCCGTCAAGTCAGGAAACACATGTCACAACAGGCAAGTAAACCAACCTGATACACTAACAAATACAGCCGCAGTTTTGCCCCCCTCCACCCCCTCCCGACTATTTTGCGGGGACATTTCTGTCTACAATTGGCTGATATGTTTTGCCCACAAAACGTACAGTCAATTCGCTTTGCAGAATAGTCCATGAAGCACTTTGAGACATCTAGAAGACATGAAAAAACGCTGTATCAAATGCAAGGATTACTGCACATTGAATTACTATAGATCAAACGCAAGGATTATTACGACAGTACTTTGTCACAGAGTAACAGAATCAAATAACATTATAAATAACATCACATTACGATAAACTATTCTCGTACAATATTCTATAAATATTGATGGGATTTAAAAATACAAATACATTATAGTAATGGAATGGTAGAACGTAAATGATAACACAGTAAATAATATAATGATCCTGGCATTCGACATGTCATTGCGATGTCTCAAAGCGCCTCACAAGATTTACTGCAGAGTGTTGTGGATTAATTTGCAAGCAATTGTGGAAGCCAATTTGCGCACAGCAACGTCCCAGCAAATCGATTGACACCATTTGTAAAAAGAAGGGGAGGGAGGCCACCAGATTAATTGGCCTGTTCACCTCGTGGCTGTAAGTGAAAATTGGTGTTTATTAGTCAGTACACCTCACTGTAATTACTTGTGGAGCGCTTTTACGATGTGGTCAATATTAGGGTTGCTATTTATGTATCAGTGTCAGTCTGGTTCAGTCAGTTGCATGCGTGGGCCCATAGTTTGGTTGGGGGTGGGGTGGGGGGCACTCGATCGTCCGAACACACAAATTTCCTATGCCCGGGGCGGTTACCGTGGTTACCGCTCGATAGTCTGAACTGACAATGAAATACGGATTGTTAATCCGAACATTTGATGCGATAGTCCGAAGGTTCATTAGTCCCAAGGTTAGGGTTAGGCTTAGGGTTAGGGTTAGGGTTAGGGGAAGCTTCGGACTAACGAACCTTTGGACTATCGAGCGGTAACGGTTTGGTTGTCACTGGTCTAGACTAGATAGACTAGTGCTGACTTTAAACTTGTCAATGCCTCCGGCCTTCGGATGAGCTGTTATACTGAAGCCCTTGTTCAGGTAGATGTTAAAGATCTCCTGGCGCAAGCCACAAGAGATGGGAGTTTCTCCCAGTGTCCAGGCCGACAATATAAGTGTCAATATTCTATCCCCCAGCTATAGCTAGTCATTCACTTTGACCGACTGTTTGTGTGTTATTGGTGTGTGCAAAATTGGCTGCCACATTTGTCAACAACAACAACTTTGATTTACATAGCGCCCTCCACGCCGACGGCATCTCAGAGCGCTTCACAACAGCAGATCCCTGGACCGAGCCAGGGGCAGGGGGGGGAGAAAGGTGACCAAAGGCGCGGTCGAAGAGAAAGGTCTTTAGCTGGGACCTGAAACTGGGAAGAGAGGAGAGGGGGAGAGGCGAAGGGAGTCTCAGAGACTCGTAGCATAGTGGCTGAAATCACACTTCACACTGAAATCCTGCGAAGCGCTTTGAGGCATCTCGATGATGTTATAAGGCACCAACAATACAGCGTATCACCCCCCTCACTGCATTGGAGTGTCAGGACAGACTATATGGATTCCAAGTCCCGACCTGGGGGCTCGAACCCACAACCTTCTGACTCAGAGGCAAGAGCGCAACTAACTGAGCCAGGCTGAGATACATATAAAATGCAAGGATTATTATTTTGAGATTTCCCATTGCATTCAAAAAGGATATGAGACTGAGTAGCTGCGTGACCCAATAGATTATAGGATAATATTAATAATCCTTAATATCGCACTTTATTGTCTTTGAGACGTCTTAAACGACTTCATGGAATTTACTGTAATTTACTGCGAAATGAATTGACTGTAAAATACATATAAAGTAACCGATGACATGAGCAAACTATGGCCCTCAGCTAGTCTTTCGTCCAAATGGTGGTGTCCATGAATAATGGAGGGAGGTTGAGCAGTGGTGAGGTGAAGAAGTATTAGAGGTAAATACGATAACGATAAAAAGAAGTGAAAAAGCTAAGCGAAGTAATTACAGGCCATTAGCTTGTCGTCAATTAGATAATGGAATCTATAACAAGAGGCAGGGAACATGGAACCGGATCTGTACTGCAATGAGGTCATACGAAAAGGCCAGTCAGGGGATAATATTATCACGCTAATTATAACAATAATAATCCTTGCATTTGATATAGTGCCTTAGCACATCATCGAGATGTTTCACGGAGTGTACTCTAAAGTGAATTGACTGTATATTTGTGGGCGAAACACAGCAGTGTACCACATACAGTCGTGGTTTGAATGACCAAATCTTATTTGAACTTTTTAAAGATAAATTTTGAAGGGGTTATTCACCACTGGAAAAGCTATCCACCAATCGACCAACAACCGGCTTCCTACTTACAGATAGGCAGAGGTGTGTAAAGTAAGGAAACTTGCCCGTAACCTAATTAACATTTCTAATCCTTGCATTGGGATATAGCACCTCATCACGTCATCGAGACCAAATCTATGAGTCTTTCTGTACAGCTCAGAAGTACACGAGTTGCTCTGATTTCTCCATCATACTTTCTACGTCCTTTGTACAAGGTCCACAAGAGAAAGGGTGGGTGAGCAAGTTAGATGTAAAAACAAGTGCCTCTGCACCCAAGTCATTCTCCTCACAGGCAAAGAAGCCGTGAAGAGTCTCGCAGTAGCATCTGCTGTCAGCGATGGCACCTTTTAAATTAGGCAAATCAAGTGTGAACATTTGGACCTTGAAAGCAATGTACCATTCAGCGTCCCGGGGAGAAGTTTCGAACCACCCACTGAGCTGGGTGTCAGCCCGGCTCCGTCAGTTTCTCTCTTGCGTTCGAATCAGAAGATTGTGGATTTGAGCTCCTCCATCCATCCTCACCCACCCCCTCCACCAACACACACACACACACACACACACACACACACACACACACGTCAGGAGTGTTTGAGTTCACAGTGTAGGTTGACACTGAGATGCCGTTCTTCGGAAAGGACTCTGACCATGCAAGCCCTGTTCAGGTGCTGGTTAAAGAAGGGAGTTTCTCTCCGTTCCCAGTTGTCCCTGACTGGACATTGCACCAAATGAAATCGGTGGTTTCCAGTGCAACTTCCACGGCTAGTTTGCGGGGATGTCGCCGCGCCCCATTGGCTGCCGCGCTCGCCCTCGAAAAACCACGCACGGTCAATCCGCTTTCTCCGACGCGCTTTGTGACGCCGCAAAAAGACGCCACATCGAGCGCGGGGAGGTTGGGCAGCCCATTGCGCACGGTGGTGTTCCAGAGTAAAGCGCTTTCCTGATGCGGAAGGCGCTGCATCGGACACAGTGCGCGCAGGTTTCAACAACAAAAAAACTCTGCCTATTAATGCAGACATCTGCAATACATCTGCCCAGAAGTGCCTCTTTGAGGCTGTGTAAGGTTGGAGCGTCAATGTTAAAAGCTACGACACTGTCTATTCGTTTCGCCCACAAGTACACAGTCAATGCACTTTACAGTACAGTACAGTACATTCTGTGAAGCGCTTTGAGACGCCGATCGGATGTGAAAAAGCCGCCCTATCAAAATGCAAGGATTATTATTATTGTTTTTGCTATTATTAGTATTATTGCTATTATTCGGAGCCAATTGGAACAACTGAGAACAGCATTCCGAGCAGGACACTTCAAGACAAACAAGCTGATAGTCCAGATGTTCCCGTAAGTTTCCGACCCTCCTGATTTCTTGCAGGCTGAGTCCCTGGCACGTTCCCCTGGCTTGATGCAGCCGCGAGGCAAGGCTTTTGCTGGATCAGATGGAAATTATAATGGGCTACACTAACAGCTATGGAGCGTTGTCTGTTTTTCCACACCTCTCCTTCAGCCAACTCGCAGTGTTTGTGGCGAGGAAAGGAGCGAGCGAGCGAGCGAGCGAGCGAGGGAAGGAGGGAGGGAGGGAGAGCGAGAGCGCACAAGAGAGAGAGAAATCTAACATCTCCGGTCTGACTGAACGAGACAAAAAAAAATGCAATGCGGCAGAAATGTTTGCAACTGTACTATCCCTGATTGCTCCCTCCGCTGGCGGATATGTAACTAATATCACAACAATCCTTGCATTTTGATATATTCCCTGATCATGTTATTGAGATACCTCAGATCACTTTGCAGCTTATACTGTAAAGTGGATTGATTGACTGTGTATCTCGTGGGCGAAACTTGGGAGCCAATTAATTACGCACAGCGATGTCCCACAAACAGCCATGGATTTGAGTGACCACATTTTTTTGGAAGGGTTTGTTTATTGCCCCTCGGGAAGCGATTAGCCAATCGACTCACATCTGGGGTTCCTACTTACTGCTGGGTAAACAGAAGCACACGTGTGTGTGTGTGTGGAGTGAGCAAACTTGCCTAAGGTTTCGACCAGCGCGAGAATGGAACCCAGGCACGCGAGGCGAGCGAGCTAACCGAGCTACGCAACGGGACTCCGAGCAAACGGTTGAACTTAATTCAAAACTCTTTTCCCTTTGTAACCTCACCCAAACCAAACTCTCCCACCCCATCCTCCCAGTACTTGCCAAGCCCCAATGGCTCCCTGTTGTAAAACGGTCCGATGAATTGAGTAGATGCTCCTACTTGAAGGGGGTCTTTGTGAACGCAAGATCCCTGTTGTTCTTGTTGGTTGTGTTATGTGACAGTCCTTGGCAATATCAGTGTGGCCGACCCACTAACTCATAGCTTGCAGCCAACACCCGAAAACTGGCCACAGAACAGCATGTCAACCCAGACGAGAGGCTAAAATCTGAACACTATCACTCAGACACTGCAGTCTGGAGGACAGCCTTAGTCTCTGAGACCATTTCATCTTAAATTTCATCTAAATGTGGAAGAATCTACATTTTTTTAAAAAAACATACACAGTATATATGTATCTATAAGGCATGCACGTGAAAAATCCAAATTGTTTTCCAAATAAAGACTGAGTTTAGGATTTATCCACGTTTCGTCTCAAATTTTGAGGCAAAATAATGATCCACCACCTTTTCTCCATTCGGGAGGACCTCTCAAAACGCTCAACAGGATGTACAGCAAAGTGAATCGACTGTGTGCTTTGTAAGTAAACGAAGCATCCATTGAGTGAGTGAGTGAGTGAGTGAGTGAGTGAGTGAGTGAGTGAGTGAGTGAGTGAGTGAGTGAGTGAGTGAGTGAGTGAGTGAGTGAGTGAGTGAGTGAGTGAGTGAGTGAGTGAGTGAGTGAGTGAGTGAGTGAGTGAGTGAGTGAGTGAGTGAGTGAGTGAGTGAGTGAGTGAGTGAGTGAGTGAGTGAGTGAGTGAGTGAGTGAGTGAGTGAGTGAGTGAGTGAGTGAGTGAGTGAGTGAGTGAGTGAGTGAGTGAGAGTGACTGACTGACTGACTGACTGACCAATTTTATCTGAGGACATCAGGAGGGAGAAACTCTAATCTCAATCACTTTGACTGCCCGCCCACCCTCCCAACCCCACCCCCACGCAAACGCTACCCTTGACCCACCCAACCCCAGATTCCTGTTCATCTCCGTGAAGCCCTTTGAGGCCCTCCTCCCCACGTAGAGATGCCAATTGTGTTTGTTGTTATTGATGTCACTTTATGGGAGGGCAAAGGTGAGATAAGCAGCGGGGTGAAGATAGCGGGCGATGGGAGGACGTGGGGGGGAGGAGGACGAAGAGGAGGAGGAGGAGGAGGGAGGCGGGAGAGGGTGAGGTGAAGAGGGAGGAAGGAGGGTGTGTGTGTGTGCGCATGGGTGAGTGATCCCATTGCACGGTCCTTGACTTGCGAAACACTTTGGTAACATTCTTCGGTGAAGACTTCCTCTGGGATGCTCATTGACCCCCCCCACTCACCGCTACCCTCGATTTCCCCCCCCCCCCCCCCCCCACACATCCCACCCCCACTTCCCCACCTCCTCACTGCCGTGCAGTGGACAACCGGGACAACAGCAGATGGAAGACAGGTGGAGGTACGGAGCGTTGGAGGACTCGAAGCAGTCTCCGGGGGCACCGGGAAGCTGTGAAAGCACTGCTCAGATGCTCGACCCCAACCTGTACATCCCCCTGTGCCAGGCTCCCCTCTCCCAGCTCCAACCCTTCTAAGAAGTAGGCCCTCACGGCCTGGGGGTCGCTGGGGTCCGGGTAGGGGAGGGTGCTTGACGTTGAGGACCCCTCTTCCTCCCTCTGCCTCCTCCTCCTCCTCCGCTCCCTCAGCTTGACTCTCAGTTCCGGGTCGCGACGTCTCCTCCTGTCAAAGTAGACGCAGTAGGCCACAAACAGGGCCACGCACACCCCGGTCGCGATGGCTGATCCGGCTCCCACTCTCCCTACCATCTCTCCCCGTCCTGCCACGTGAAACTTAAAAATAAGTCTTTCTATCTCCCCCCCCCCCCCCACATCCCTCCTACTCCACTCCACTCCTCTCCGCCTCCCCACCTGCCTCCCCCCCCCCCCCTCCCACCTCTCCTCACCCTCCCTTGTTCCTTCCTTTCTGACCATCCTACAGTGAGCTGGGTGATCAGGTCGATTGTGATGACTTGGATTGATGTCACTCATATGTCACCAATTACTATGAACCAAATTCGGCCACTGGTTTCATGATTGTGTGTGTGTGTGTGTGAGACCATGTGTGTGTGTCCATGTGCATGTGACCATGCGTGTGTGTGCTTGTGACCATGTGTTTGTGTGACAATGTTTGTGTGTGTGTGTGTGTGTGTGTGTGTGTGTGTGACCACGTGTGTGTGTGTGTGTGTGTGTGTGTCTGTGACCACGTGAGTGTATGTGTGCATGTGACCATGTGTGTGTGCGCGTGTGTGGCCATTGTGTGTATTTGTGTATGCGTGTGTACAAGTGACTGTGTGTGTGTACATACGCCCATGTGTGTGTGTGTGACCAGGATACGCCCATGTGTGTGTGTGTGACCAGGATGTGTGTGTGTGTGAGACCGTATGCAAACATTGGCCACATTGCTTGAACAAACTTTGTCCTCAAGACACACCATCACTGAGCTTTACAGTAGAACCTATTGAGACACCCTCCAGATGTGAAAGCAATCGGGCAGCCGCGTTTCGCCCACAGAATACTCCTTCACTCCACTTTACAATAATACCCTGGGAAGCGCTTTGAGACATTCGACAGGGCAAATAGAGAAAAACTATTTCCACTCGTGGGCGAATCTGTGACTCGTGGACACAGATTTAAAATAGTTTCAAGGCGCAGTAGAGGGGAGCTGAGGAGAATTTTTTTCACTCAGCGAGTTGTTCGAATCTGGAATGCATTGCCTGAAAAGGTGGTGGAGGCTGATTCGATAACAACTTTTAAAAGGGAATTAGATATTTATTTAGGGAGAACGGGTCTATTAGGCTATGGGGAGCGGGCAGGGCAGTGGGATTGAATCGCTCTTTTCAAAGAGCCGGCACAGACTAGATGGGCCAAATGGCCTCCTTTTGTGCCGTAAAATTCTATGAATCTATGAATCTATGAATCTCGAAGACCGTGCTGAGTGCGCGCGAGAATTATTACTTCAAAGGGACGATAGTAATTGACTTGTGAGATCTCCTAAGTAATGAATCCTTCTCGGAGGCTCATTGGTTCATTGGTTCCGTACGTAAATCGCAACAGAGTGGACTTTGCGACTGGAAGTGCATCAGACCCACTCTCTCGTGTTCCTGATCCCTTGTTAACCATCTTCAAATCGCACCGACTCACTCCTCCCCTTTGACTGTGCTTCTGGTCTGTGCCTGTTTGGGGATCTTTCATGTCTCCTCCGAAGGTCGGCACCTCCAACGACAACAACAACAGCAGACATCCCTTTGGGAATGTCAGCCTAGACTTAGATGGGTTGCAGTTGTCCACGGGCGGGGGGTGGGGGGTGTGGCTTGATTGAACCCACAACCCTCTCTGGCTCAGAGATGAGAGCGCTAGAGCACAGTTTCTCGACACACCTTTGAACTCTCGTTGCAAACTGTGATGGAACGTGGCATACAATATACAACAGACCCCCAGTAATATTTCAAGTGACCCCCACCCCTTCTCCCCCCCCACCCCTTCACCCCAATCCCCTCCCCGTAACATACCCCGACTTACTCAGAGTACATTCCTTGTCACGAAATTGAAGGAGAACCTATGATAAAAACGAAACAAATAACAACAAGGTCAATTTTTTTCCCCCATCACGGGATCTTTAACATTCACCTGAAAAGCAGACAGGGACTTGAGTTTAATATCGCATACGAAGGATGGCACCTCCGACCCAATACAGCATTGGAGTAACAGTTTAGATCATGTAATTCCACGATCCGACGTGGGGCTTGAACCCACAGAGAGAGAGAGAGAGAGAGAGAGAGCCCTACCAACCGAGCAAGGCTGATGTGCTGAAGGTCACTAAAACCCACTTGCATTTGAGGCAGTAGGTCAGAGAGACAGGCAAGGCCGTGAATGGCATTGAAAGTGAGGATGAGGATCTTGAATTCGATCCTCTGGGCGGCAGCCAATTGCACGCAGCAGGATCCTACAAACAGTCATGGATTGGATGGAGAATTTTGTCTGTAGGGCATTATTAGCCTGGAAACCGATCCCCCAATTGACGGACAACTGGGTTCCTACCAACCGCTAGATTAAACACAGGTATGCGGAGGAAGGAAACTTGCCAAAGGTTTCACTCTGCCCGGCAACGGTACCTGGGTCCACTCGCTTGTGAGGCAAGCACACAAACCACCACGCAACGGGACCCCACAATGCTACCGAGCGATGAAGAAACAACGGCAGACTCAGCCACTGGTGCTTAACACATGTTTAATCTCACTCTACACACATTTGTGAGCTGTGACAGGAAGCAACCTCAGTTTAATAAATACACATGAAGTTTAATGGTCTCCATTATTCCCTCGTAAATGTAGCCCACTGATTTAATTGCCTTCGGTAGATCAATGCTTCATTAAGATCTAGTCCCATCTAGTGGAAATATAAAGGCACAGGCTGATTGAATGATAAAGAGCCTTTTTAGTACATGTGCCAGACGTTTGTCTGATCTAACCACAAACCCATCACCTTGCTTGCTTAAGAGTCTTGTAACTAGACTGAGAGTATTCCAACCTCTATTATATAGGCATCGAAATCTCCCTTTGCCCCAATGGTGTATGAAATAAGAAGAAGAATCCTCGCATTTGATGTAATGCCTTATTACGTTATCAAGGCATCTCAAAGTGCACCAAATATAAAGGGAATTAACTATATTTTGTGGGCCAAATGCAGCAACAACAACAACGACAACAAATTACATTTATAGAGCGCCTTTCACGTCGGGAGGACGTCCCAAGGTGCTGCACAGGAGGCGTGTGCCCCGAGCTGAGAGGGGAGTGTTTGGGAAGGGGTGGAACACGAAGGGGAGGTCGAAAAATTTGGGGTGGAACAAAAGGCACGGTCGAAGAGGAAAGTCTTCAAACCGGCCTTGAAGGAGGAAAGGGAAGAAACGAGACGGAGGGATTGAGGGATGGCATTCCATAAGGTGGGAGCGGAGAAACTGAAGGCCCGGCCTCCGATGGTGGGGCGGTTCGGGCGGGGGGCTTGGAGCAGGCCAAGTCCTGTTGAACGGAGGGTCCGGGTGGGCGTGTAGGGGGAGAGTAGATCGGTTAAATAGGGCGGGGCAAGGCCGTGTAAGGCCTTGAAGGTGAGGACGAGGATCTTGAACTCGATCCTCTGGAGGATGGGGAGCCAGTGGAGACGGGCGAGGGTGGGGGTTATGTGGTCGCGGAGGCGGGTGCGGGATAGTACACGGGCTGCAGAGTTCTGGATGACCTGCAGCCTGTGAATGGAGGAACTGGGGAGGCCAATTGCGCGTCGTAAGTGTGCCAACACAGTCAATCAACTCTACAGCAAATGCCGTGAAGCGCTTCTACACTTCCTCTCGAGGTGACAGGTCTCGTATCAAATATACAAATTAGTATTATTACTGCATTAATATTAATAGACAATGGCTTTGGTCTTTAGTCAGTCAGCCTCGCTCAGTGGTAGTGCTCCCTCTTCTGACGTGTAATCACGAGCCTTATCTCTCGAACGTAACCCCCGTGTGTTCACATCACTTTCTCCATTAACGCAAGGTTAACATGTGAGGCAGAGAGGGAGAAACCACCTATGTTTTTTTGCCCCCCCCCCACTCTCTCCGTGGCTCGCTGTGTTCCTGGCTGCACAGCGAGCCACTCTCTCCGTGGCTCGCTGTGTTCCTGGCTGCACAGCGAGGCGTCTTTAACACACAGCGCGGTCGCTTCCCTCCCCACCAGGAATCCACTTTGAGACGAACGTCATTGTTATACTCCCTTTGCACACATCTGAAAGGGTAATTTGGGCACTGTAGGAAACCTTTTGGCTGTGCTTTTTCCAGTGGGGAGAGGAGAGGAGTGGGCGGGGATGAAAATGTGTGTGTGTGTGTATTTTTGGTGGGGAATGATTTAATTTCTCTACCAGAGCGTGAACAAACCTGGTTTATTCTGATTCACTCAAGGGGAAGGGTGACTGAGATACGCAGTTTGAAACACACTAATGATAGGAATGGCTTTAAACAGACTGACTGCGCTTCCGAGCAATGATGTGAGCACAAATTTGCTCCTCGTGTTATTTTTCCTAGGGAGGGCAGGGGAGGGGGGAGTCATTATGTGTGTGTGTCTGTGTGTGTGTCTTGCCTTATTTTTTGTGGCTAGCCAAGTCACGCTGAAACCCATCACCAGAGGACCCAAACCAAGCTGAGAATTCCATGCATTCCCACCGACACCTGGAAATCTAGGAGATAGATTGTTGGAATGGAATGCGCACTCTCTCTCTCTCTCTCCCTAGAGAGGGACACATCACAGGGTTGACAAGAGTCATACTTGGAGGATCCTAGATTATGCTTTGGGGGGGGGTCACTGCCTGAGTCTAACCAACTCACAACCACTTAGCTTGCCATCGTGGCTCAGTGGTTAGAGCACTTGTCTTGCAAGCTGGGGAGACCTGTGTTCGAATCCAGGCAGGTCAGGGCGAAACCTAGGGCAAGTTTCCTTACTCCACACACCTAATAATAATCTGTCCCCCCACAATAAGAAAATTGGTCATTTCAATCCACGACTGTTTGTGGGGGACGCTGCTGTGCGCAATTGGCTGCCGTGTTTCACCCACAAATATACAGTCAATTCACTTTACAGTATATTCTGTGAAGCGCTTTGAGACGTCGATAAGATGTGAAAAGCGCTATATCAAATGCAAGGATTATTATTATTATTAATGACATCTGGCAAACTTTCCCACAACTTGTCCAGCTTGGATCATTCTACCCACTAGGCTAGGGCTTTGGTTTGCAAGGTTAACAGAAGTTGAATGGGAAAAGGCAGGGACGGATGGAGGGATCAGTACAAAATGCTGAGTAATTTTGTTGCTCGTAGGTGAGACTTAAATACCTTTCAGAATAAGCTTAAGGGACTTTGAGGCAGTAGTTACTGGCAGCCAGGAAGCAATTGTAAGAGATTGGGTAGGAAGGCTAAGGTACTGCTATTTGGATCTGGGCGGTCGAGACAAGCAATAATATAACAACAATAATAATAAGCCTTGCATTTGATTTGATGCCTTTCATGTCATTGAGTCGCTTCAAAGAGCTTTGCAGAATATACTGTAAAGTGTAATGACTGTTTATTTTTGCGGACAAATTTTTTTTAGCCCACAAACAATCGTGGATCAAGTGAGCAAATTTTGTTTGTGGTGGGGGAGTGGGATTGACATCAAATGCAATTGATATTCTGATCATCATAAATACAATTTTGTTGAAGGGTTTATTGCCACTGCAATCCACCAATAGACTAACAACTGGGTTCCTACTTACTTAAACATTGTGTGTGGAGTGAGGAAACTTTCCTAGCAGTTTCACCCCTGCCTGGGAATCAAACCCAGGTCCTCTCGTTTGCGAGTTAAACTCGCGAGCCACTTTACGCTATGGGACTCTACAAACATACGCAGCCTGGGAGGTGTTGGAACAAGACGGGGAAACCTGGCTCGTGGATAACTGGGTATGTTGGCGAAGCATGCATACATTGTCAAGACTGTGGAGGTGGGAGGGTAGGAGAGGGCTGTAATGAATGTCTCAAAGGGACATGGGAACCATGTAAATGAACCCTCATCACAAAGCAGCGGTCCAAGTCAGCTGGCTGACAATCAGGACTCGACAGAGTGCGTCACGAATGGCAAGCTTCAGCACTGGAATTCTACGACACGTCCCTGACGCTGCTAGCTCCAAACGTTAATCCGTTAAGGGTTACCAAGCCCGAATCCCGTTATGGAATGGAACTGATTCAACAGCAACAGGGCGATGTATTGGCACTCACCATCTTCACAACTTTGGCCGCTGATATTTATGAATGAGCTACACCCTCTGCTCTTCCCTGGCAAGAATAATAGCAGGCAGTGCCCCCTGGAGGCTGTAGCTTGTACTATGTCTCTCTCAGGTCAACCAATTTACCAGGTCTGATATTCTACCCAGTCTTAGGCGGTTGTATTGTAATGTACCAATTTTTTTTTGGTCTCAACATGTAAGATTACAGAAGTATTTCTTCATTTCAGTCGTGCTCTGGAAGCTGTTTTCTCTCTCTCTCTCGATCGATCGAGGATGAAACCTCGCTTCCAAATTACGGAGGATTGGAAGAATTTTAAGCATTTTGGTACAGTGCCTTATCAAGTCAGAAGGACGTCTCAAAGGCGATTCATGGGAATTACTGTGAAATAGAGTGAATGTATTTATAGGGAAACCAGGCAGAACAGTTGCACACAGCTACAACGGCCCACAAATAGTAGTGGAATAAATGACCAAATTTGTTTTATTGGGAGGGGGCGTGTGTGGGGGGGGGGGGGTGGGAGAGGGTGGGTGGGGGGGCGTGTGGGGGTGGGTGGGAGAGGGTGGGAGGGGGGGGCGTGTGGGGGGGGGGTGGGATTGTTGGCCAGGATATCGGGAGAGAGAAACTCCCTTCTTTTTTCTTAATTAAAAAAATATATATATTTTGTTTTATTAAATCCCTTTTCACACTGGGATATCTCGAAGCCCCTCACAGAGTTTTGCTATGAAGCTGTAGTGGACTGGGGTAGGCGAATGTAGCAGCCACAACATTGGCAAATGGATTCAAATTAAACGATCAATTTTATAATCCTTCCAATTAATACACTTCAGGCGGTTTGCCTCCAAATAATTTTATTTCGTAGTGACTGTTTTTATGGGTGAACACGGGAATCTTTAACATCCACCTGGACAGGCAGGTGTGACCTCTGAAATCGATTTAAAATACCAATTTATTACGCTTCACAGTCTCTAGCCTCATCAGACAACAGCAGGAACTTGCAGTTATAAGTGAGCCCAATTGGCTGTTGTGATTTGCCCACAGGTTAATAATAATAATCCTTGCATTTATTACAGCGTTTTCACATCTTATCGACGTCTCAAAGTGCTTCACAGACTATGCTGTAAAGTGAATTAACTGTATATTTGTGGGCGAAACGTGGCAGCCAATTGCGCACAGCAGCGTCCCCCACAAACAGTCGTGGATTGAAATGACCAATTTTTATTGTTGTGTTTTATTTTTGGAGGGATTATTATTAGGTGTGTGTGTGTGTGTGTGTGTGTGTGGAGTAAGGAAACTTGCCCAAGTTTTCACCCTGATCTGACTGGATTCGAACGCAGGTCTCACGCTTGTAAGACGAGTGCTCTAACCACATCAGGAGCTCCAGATGAGCACATGAGCGTAGGAGAGGGGTATGGACAGGGATTGCGAGATGCCAGGGCCTATTGAGGGATTTATATGGGAGGGTGAGGAGCTTGAATTCGATCTAATCAGAAGATAAGGGAGACAGTAGATCTTGGCGAGGATAGTGGTGATGGGGTGTGCGGGGATGGGCAAGTGGAACGCAAGGATTATTAAATTTATTATCTGATTATTCTGTGAAAAATTGGAAAGATGTGGCTTCCAGCTGTTGCCCTGCCGTTCAATGCTCATTCCCACAGGATAGAGAAAGAGTGAGAGAGAGAGAGAGAGAGAGACAGACAGACAGAGAGTCAGCCACTTGCAAGAAACCTATTCAATGCAAGTTCCCTTCAGTGCAGTGGGGGGAATGAGACACACTGAACGCCTGATCGAGCTCTGAGGTTTGCGAGGATACTGCGATGGGCAAACATCTAAAGGTCACTCGGCATGCGGGTGATAACCTTTAGGCTGAATGACCGGAGTGATGTATTGTCACAAACAAGAAAGCCGAACGCCAAGCCTTTCGTTCCTCTACACAAACGCGATTAATTATGAATAAGTTGTCCTCGTGGATCAATAGTTCATTACCTACTTACAGCCACAGCCCGGCCACAACCTTTGTGTGTTACAGAGGAATGAAAGGTATTTAATGATAAAAAAAAAGCTTAAGAGAAAACCGGGCCTGTGTTCACTGGATAAGCGAATGCAATAGATGCGTTCAATATTATCGAATGGTGGGGAGGGTGGGGGGGGGGGGGAGAATTGCTACAGATTATTTCCATCTGAAATGCCCAAAGGCAGTGAAGGGAGAAGTTTTGGATGAGATAGGGAATCTCGTCTGCCTGTTCAGATGGATGTTACAGATCGACACGGCACCTTTTGAAAAGAGACGATAGTTTCTCTCCTATCCTGGTTTTCTGACCAACAATCCACTCCCCCACCTCCCACCCCCCCCCACCCCCACCCCCACCCCCCCCCCCCCACCCACTCATAAATAAATTCACCCACAAAGATACAGTCGATCTAAAATACAGTTCATCACAGAATATACTGTGGGATTATGGTGGGATTATTACCCCCCCAAGAGAGCGATCTGTCAATCAACTAACAACAACAACACCAAATTACATTTGTATATTGTCTATCACATCAGGAGGACATCCCAAGGAGCTGGGATGTCAAGATTTGCTAGGTAAATAGAGGCACGTCTGTGGTGTAAGGAAACTTGCCTAAGGTTTCAACGTGCTTGGGAATTGAACCCGGGTTGTCTTGCTGATGAGGCAAACTCTATGTTCGCCTCAAGACTCCCGTGTTTCATCTGCCCCATCATCTGTTTTCCATTGCGTTCTAAAATAGGTCAAGCTTGAAATAGGGCACTAATGTGAAGTATTTTGACTTGCATTGTTGAAAGACGTGCCTGGACAGTAGGCATGAGGAAAGTCTCCCACCCCACCACTCCCCCCCACCCCCAGTTAATCTCTATCAACAGCGTGCTTGTTTTGGGGCATTGGTTTGCGTTTGGGTTTGTGCAGTTTAGAGCACTAAAGTGGTTTAGTTGAGAGTGGTTAGAGCACTCGACTTACAAGCGAGAGACCTGGGTTCAATTCCAGGCAGGTCAAGAAACCTTGGGCAAGTTTCCGACTCCACACGCCTGATAATAATCCCTCGAAAACAAGTTGGTCATTTCACTCCACGACTGTTTGTGGTACAATCGCTGTGCGCAATTGGCTGCCGCGTTCCGCCCACCCACATACATATACAATCATTTTACTTTACAGTACATTCCATGAAGCGCTTTGAGACGTCTAGAAGATGTGAAAAGCTCTATATCAAAATGCAAGGATTATTATTACTTATAGGCAATGCGAATCTTTTAACATCTGCCTGAACAGGCAACTTAAGGTCTCGTCTGAAGGACACACAGCGCCCCCCCAGGCACCACACTGCGGCATCGGTTTTGACTGTGAGAGCTCAAAAGGTTGACACGTGGCTTGAACCCACAAACCTTTGGGTCTCGGATTTGCGGGCGCTAAGGTACAGACTGGTGCAGGGCCGATGCCTGCGGTGAATGAGTTAATGTCAGATTCCATTTGAGCAAGGCTGTGTTTGTGATGTCTTCCTGAGGTGAAAGGTGCTATACAAGTGTAATTTGTCGGCATTATGCACTAACGTCACAGCCCCGAGTAAAGCGGCTCACATTGTTATTTGAAAGGGTGATTGGAAGCGCAGAGGTCTGACCCTGTGTTATTGAACGCAAAGCCACCTCGGACACGCACTCACAAGACTCTTGCGAGCTCCTGAGGCTTGTGTTTAAATGCGAAGTGGAGACAGGCTAATGATGCCAGTACTCTGGCTCCCAACCCACATCCAAACAATCTGAAGTAGCTCTCAAGACCCCGATAAGTTACTGGCTTGCGTGACGCTTGGCTCGACATGTAATTTGACAAAATAACCAGAGGGGATGCGAGGTGAAATGTGTTTTTCTTATTGCCCAGAGAGTTGTTGCCAGCTGGAATGCACTGCCTAGAAGTGTTATGGAAGAAGATTGGGTGACGGCTTTCGAAAGTGAATTGGATAGATACTTAGACAGGAAGAATGTGCCGGGTTATGGGGCAAAGAGCAGGGTTAGTTAGACAAGTCAGATAGCTCTTTCAAAGGGCCGGCAAAGGCACGATGGGCTGAATGGCCTCCTTCTCTGCTGTAGGATTCTATGATTGTATGGACTTGGTTGTGTTTTTCAGTCTCTGAACTTGTAAAGGTGTCTCTTGCTCTGTTTTGTTGGAGCAAGTTGAGATATTTAAATTCAGTCACTCAATCCACGACTGTTTGTGGGGACGCTGCTGTGCTCAATTGGCTGCCACGTTTTGCCCACAGAATACACAGTTCAATCCACTTTACAGTATAACCTGTGAAGCACTTTGAGAAACTTTGATGATGTGACGCTCTATCGAATGCAAGGATTCTTCTTCTTCTTATCATTCATAGCAGTTGCAAAAACACTGCTTTACAAGTAGCCCTTCTGTCCTCTCTTCTGCCCACCTCCACCCCCATCCCCCCCCATAAATCTAAATGATCGGCGAGCCTGAGTCAAAATCTTCCTATTAACACCCAACCAAGCCCGATACCCGTTGATGTATCAATACAAAAAATGGATCCCTTTGTACGTTTATCTATTTTTTGTCTGAGGGAGTTTCACTGGGTTCATTGACTGGCGCGCAATGCATTCGACTGACAGAAAGGTTAGTCTCAATCCCCAACCACAAGGTTATGGTCTGATCGGTTGTAGTGCAGGACCACATCGCAATTTATATTGAATGCTCCTAATTGTATGAAGGTCTATTGACTTGCTTTGCAAGTCTACACTCAAAAGCCATCCCTTTGCACGCATGGTGCATTGATGGATATATTATAATCCATATCCATTTCTCAGATTTCATCAAAATCGATGCTTCTTATGATTCACTGTTGATCTGTATCGTGTTCGGTATCCCACTTTCCTAGGGCTCTGTCCTTACCTCACCTCTGTCTGAGATTTCACAAGCATAAGATGTGCAGTGTGCGCGTGTGTGTGTGTCAGCCTGGCTCAGTCGGCAGCACTCAACACTCTTGAGTCAGAAGGTTGTGGGTTCAAACCGCAACCGAGTCAAGACTTGGAATCACACAGTCCAAGCTGACGCTCCATTGCAGTGCCGGGTTGTGTGTTGCATTCGTTGCTGTAGACGTCGTCCTTTGGGTTAACGGTAGTTTAAAACCTAACATCCCGCCTGCCTGTTCAGGTGGACATTAAAGATCCCATGCCACTATCGGAAAACAGAAGGGAGTTTCTCTCTCTGCGGTGTCCTTGCCGATAAATCCCCCCCCCCCCCCAATAAGATTGGGTCACTATCTCCAAGGCTGTTTGTGGAACACTACTGTGTGCAATTGGCTGCCACGTTTTGCCCATAAGATATACCAGTCAATTCGCTTTACAGTTATATCCTCTGAAGCCCTTTGAATCATCTCAAGATTTGCACAATGTGAAGTCCCACAACAAGCCATGTAGCGTTGGAAGAATGTATAGGGAGGATTGTGGCCAAGAGAACTCCCTTCTCTTTCTGAATAGCATCCGAACAGAGAGCCACAATCAAAGGCACTCTCACAGTTGCAGGGTTTAGGCTTATCCAGTGTTGCTTTGGAGTGTCAAGCTAGCCTTACTGACCGGGACTTGAACCTGCCACCTTCTGACTTGGGTGAGATTGTGCGACCCATTGAGAGTCAGGCTGCCATGTCAGATCGGAGTCACTCAAGTGAACAAGCTTGTGTCAATCGTGACTATTCGCTGAACTGGGCAGGCTATTTTACTGACTGTGATGGCGAGGGGGGCGCCGGAGCTTGCGACAGAAGAGGTTAATGCATCAATAGCTAAACAAAGACGCGACATGCTCCATTGAGTGAATAACCATGGCAACTAACCTTTGGCACCGAACACGGTTTTGAAGCTCTTGCGCACGGCTATGGAGGATTGGCTTTTAGCCATTAGTCACGGCAATAACCAGGTAAAGTGACCATCATTTCAACTGAGTCGGTTGGATAGCCCCGAGTTCAAATCATAATGGCCATGTAATAATATCATTGAAATTACACCACTGAAATCAGCACTTGGCTGACCGATCCTGTGCTAGTGCCAACTCAATCACTGCACCAAGCTGCTCTCATCCCAATTCCCTGTGCTGTCCATGGAGGCCATTCAGTCCATTACTGTGGAGTCCTGCAAATGTACTGGTTAGCGAGCTCACCTCGTGAGAGAGAAGGACCTGGATTCGATTCCCAGGGTTAAACCTTAGGCAAGTTTCCTTACTCACACACACACACGCACACACACACACGCACACACACACACGCACACACAGACACACACACACACGCCTCTGTTTACTTAGTACTGTACAGTAGTAAGTAGGAACCTGGTTGATAGTCAATCGTTTTCTGCAGGTAATAATCCCTGCCCCCTAAAAAATTGGGTCACATGTTATTTTTATCAAGGAGATTGTTGGGCAGGACGCCAGGAGAAATTACTTTACACGTCTTATGGTCTTGTGTTCACCCTTTATACCCATATTTCCAAAATATTTATATACCCTTTAACAGTCTAATAGATTCTGTCCCCAAAGTCTGATGTGATGTGTTCCTGCATCTCATAAACTTTCTGTGGTAAAGAATGAAACTCGCGTACACTCTTCCCTCAATCCCAGCTGGACAGATGGGCCTAAACAGGACAAGCTGTGGGAAACTTCACCAGTGTTTGCAATAAGCAACTTGCATGGTTTTAAACTGGTTAGATAATAATAATAATCCTTGCATTTGGTATTGCGCCTTATCATGTCTTCTAGACGTCTCAGAGCGCTTCACAGAAAATACTGTAAAAAGAATTAACTGTATATTATGTGAGCAAATGCGGCAGCCAATTTACTATTACCGCCTTGGGACGTCCTCCCGACGTGAAAGGCTCTATCAATGTACTTTTGTTGTTGTTGTTATTTTTAAGGAATTATTACCCCCCCCCCCCCCCCCGCCCCCGGAAAAGTGATCCGTCATTCGACTAACAATGGTGGGAGAGAGAGAGAGAGAGAGAGAGTTTGTGTTTCCATTCCAGACAAAATGACCTTTCCATACATACAATTTCGAAACACTTCAATCCAATCACTCCCTTGTACCTGTTCAGCCCAGAGGAGTATCCGCGAAGCCTCTGATAACAGCTAAGCCCCTTTCATCGCTGGGATTGATCTAAATTCACTGAATTCACTGCGAGTTAAAACCTGATTCTCACGGGGTCGGAGACGGCGCCTGTGAAGTGGACCTGGAATCTCTGATTGTACAACAAGCGCGGAAGGTACTTCGGGCTGTTTGGTTGACCTGATGGGATCTGCCGTCCCCCCCGCAATGGCTGGCTGAGCCCATGTGGGAACGGCAGGAGCTGTGCGGTGCAAATGTGCTGCCTCCTGATCCCTTACGCAGTGTGACGGTGATGCAGACACGCTTGCCATTTCACGTGGATCCGCAGCTGTCACTTTGGCAAAGCGAGCCGAGTGGCGTTCATGACGTGCGAACGGAATAATGTCCTTTCCCGGTATAAATGCTTCCCCTCGCTCCCGTGGTTCTGACGTACAGTGTTTTTTTTTTGGGGGGGGGGAACAATGCTGTGCGCAATTGGCTACCACGTTTCGCCCACAGCATACACAGTTCAATTCACTTCACAGAAGTGAAGAGCTTTGAGGTGTCTCGAAGACACGATAAGGCACACTATATCAAACACGAGGCGAGCACTCTAACTACTGAGAGAATGCAGGGCTCCCAAAATACTAGCTCACGCGTGCATGTTTGCGCTGCCTCAGAGGAGAGAGAGAGAGGGGGAGAGAGAGAGAGAGAGACGGAACAGACATGAAATCGGACAATTCGCTACGTCTAATTTACTGCGAAGTGAGAGGCAGACCTTTCAAATCAGCACCAGCACAACCCTGTCACCACCTGAGCCATTCCCCGAGCTACAAGTCACACCACGTTGATCTGATACCGAAAAGACAAGTGCTGTCTGTAGCCTTGCCAGTGAGGCAGGAAACAGCAAGCCAGATCCACTATTGTAGACCACAATCGCATCCCATTCATTGCAATGAATTCCCTGCCCGAGCTCCCTTTGTTAAATCGAGTCTCCAACCCTCAGCTCCACTGATCCTCATGTCTTACCTTTACTCGGAATCCCTCCACAATAATAGTGAAAATAATAATAGCCCTTGCATTTGATACACTGCCTTATAATAATAATAATAATAAAATTAATAATAATCCTTTGTACAGCGCTTTTCACATCTTATCGACGTCTCAAAGCGCTTCACAGAATATACCGTAAAGTGAATTGACTGTATATTTGTGGGCGAAACGCGGCAGCCAATTGCGCACGAGCAGCGTCCCCACAAACAGTCGTGGATTGAAAATGACCAATTTTATTATGGTGTTTTTTTTTTGAGGAATTATTATTAGGCGTGTGTGTAAGTGTGTGTCTGTGGAGTAAGGAAACTTGCCCAAGGTTTCGCCTTGACCTGCCCGGATTCGAAACGCAGGTCTCACGCTTGTAAGGCTAGTGAGTGAGTGCTCTAACCACTGAGCTACAGGAGCTATAACGTCTCTGAGATATCTCAAAGCGCTTCGCAGAATATACTGTAAAGTGGGCTGACTGTAAATATGTTAAGGGCAAAACACGGCAGCTGTGTCCCACAAAGACTTGTGGATCGGGTGACTGAATCTCTTTCTTCTTGGAGGGATTATTATTATCCCGGGAAAGCGATCTTTCCTGTCCACCTGTGTAGGCTGATGGGACCTCGTTTTGACGTCTGTCCCGAACGACGGCACCTCCGACAACGCGGCTTTCGGGGGGAAAGCCGCGTCATTATCATGGTACGCCAATATCCCAACATGAGCGTTGAACTCACAATCTTCTGACTCTCGCCCGCAAACCGTCGAGGAGTGAGTGACCTAATTATTATTATTTTTTTAAGCGGTTATTACCTCCCGGAACGGAATCCGCCAATCGGACTAATAACTGGGTTCCTCTTTGCTGCTGGGTAAACAGAGGCAAAGTAAGGAAATCCGCCTCAGGCTTCACTTGCTTGTGATTGAGCTCGCGTTCTAACCACTTCACTACCAGAGCCGCTTGCTCCTCGATTTGTTGTACAACATAAAAAAAACATACTCAGAAATGTTAATTTAAGCAGCACAAAGTAATTTAAATAAAGATCAAACACAAACCCTCTCGACCCCCCTTATGTCTGCGGTGTTAATTATCCCGCTGTCAGGAACTTTGCAATAAGCAGCAGAGAGAAAGCAAAAGCCAGCAGGCCTGCTAAACACAGACAGCTAGCTGTGTATATGAGTACATGTGTGTGGGTGTGTGTGTGTGTGTATGTGTGTGAGTGTTTGTGTGAGAGAGTGTGTGTATGTGCGTAAGTGTGTGTGTGAATGTTTGTGTGTGTTTGTGTGGGTGTATGTGAGTGTGCATAAGTGTGTGTGAATGTTTGTGTGTGTGTGTGCGAGTGTATGTGTGCGTGTGTGAGAGTGTGTGTGCATGTGCATAAGTGTGCGCGTGTGAATGTCTGTGTGTGAGTGTGTGTGTGAGTGTGTGTGCGAGAGTGTATGTGTGTATGTGAGTGTGTATATGTGTGTCAGAGTGAGTCAGTGTATATGTAAGTGTGTGGGGGTTTGGGGGGGCCCTCAATTATAACAGCTTCCTCTCATTATCTATATTTGAGATAATCTTTATCTCAAATATATACTTTATATAAATAAATACACTTTACAGTAAAACACCTCCAACTTTTGGCTAGGTGATCATAACAACAACAACAACACCTTGCATTTATACAGAGTGCCTATCACCCATTCTGGGTGTCAATAAGGCATCATATCAAATGCAATGCTCATTATTTTATTACTACTGTATTATTATTTGGATCATTATTTGGAGAGGACAAGTGTGCAGGGGCTATGGGGCGAGAGCGGGGAAGTGGGATTGACGTGGATCGATCTTTTCAAAGGCACGATGGGCCGAATGGCCTCTTTCTGTGCTGTATAATTCTATGATTGCTATGAGCTGTTCAATAATAGACTTGCAACAGTGTTCCTACGTGTTTCCCCTTTTGCTTAATCCAGAAGCGATGATCTCTGCCCCAGTGCTGGATCAAGGGCCTCTCTCACGTTACATTCGTCCACTTCGAAGGATTCCAATGTCATCAGCAGATGTTGAAGCCAGGGTATGAATGTGATCCTTTTATCCTACTGGCAAAAGATCCTCGTCGAGTCTTCCAATTCCCCCCAATGAGCAAAATGATCCTGGTCTATGTCACCTTTCTCTTGTCGCTTGTCGAGCGAGCGTTCAGACCAATACTCACACCCGACCACACACACATACACACAACTCTCTTTTCTGTCCTCCCATCTGAGTTTGTCCCGAATCAACACAGACGTCTAATCATCAAAATAATCCTTGCAATTGATACAGTGCCGGATTGCCTCTTCGAGACATCTCAAAGTGCTTCATACATTTTAGCGGGTAAAACACAGCAGTCAATCGTGAACTGCAGTGTCTACAAACAGTGGTAGATTGAGTGACTGAATTCTTCTTCTTATTGATCGATTATTTTATTGAAGGGATCATTACTATTACTGGAAAGCGATCCGCCAATCGCCTCACAACCGGGTTTATACTTACTGCTGGGTAAACAGAGGCGTGTGTGGAGTAAGGAAACTTGCCTAAGTTTTTCACGTGCAGTTTAAGGCAAGATATGCTGACATGAGGTTGAATTGAGTGCCAGCAGTTACAGTTTCCCATTTCCTGCACCCTCTCACACTTCTAATGGATTCCCCAATCCAGCACCGGGAGGATATTCCTCTATTCCTTTGTTATTCCCTTGTTTAGTTCCTTTCCTGCTCTACTACGTCAGCAGGCCTGTCTTGGCCTTGCACGCTGGTTTGCCCACTAACTAATGGATCTTACTGACCGCAGTCTTGTTGTCTGTCACTGGGAACTGAGAAGATTGAAGGCGACCGAAGCCAACTTCATTGCTGCTTGGCCACTGGAATCCCTGGCGCTCACTTGGGATCTGAAATGCTGAATAGCTGGACGGCAGATGAATCATGTGAGGTTGCTGTCCTTCCGACGAGCCCCTGTAACTTTCCAGGTGGAACGTTAAAGATACCACTCCGCCGCTCGAAAAGAGAAGTTGAATTCTAAAGCTCTACACCTTAACCCTTTTCCCGGCTGACAATCCTTCCCCACCTTCCCACCTCCACCTCCCACCCCCCTCCCCGTGGATGCTGGATCCATTCACATCTTCCTTTCTCCCCTAACCCCGCTTCCACGACTGTTTGTGGGACTCTGCCGTGCGCAATTTGGCTGCCGCGTTTCGCCCACAAATCTACAGTCAATTTTCCTACTCTCTTCCCCCTAATCCGACAGGCGGAAAGGCGCTGTGTGAATGTAATTTTGATTGATTGATCTTCAAGACTGTATTGGGTAGATATTGGTTAGGTCAGGGTATTGAGGGATATGGGCAAAGGGCAGGTAACTTGACCTGAGTTACAGATCAGCCTTGATCTTATAAAATGTCGTGACTGGCTTGAGTGAGTGGGCGAGCAGCCTACTCCTGTTCCTAGGTTTGTATGTTCTGTACCTGTTGTGGAGTTTTACAGCTTTTCCAAGGCTCATAATTGTCCTGTGGATTTCAATCTAAAGTACTGCCTCGGGGGTCACAATTAAACAATGTCTCTTAACAATGGTTATTTTTAAAAATATAGAGATGCCAATGATAATTGCACAGCCATTAATGCTGAACGCTCAACTGAATCTGCGCAATTTTACTGCGTGAAGATGAACCGCAGCCAATCTCCCATGTGTTTGCGAAACTGCTCCCCTGCCTCTCCCCTGCCACTCCACTCCCCTCCTCTCCCCTGCCCACTCCACTCCCCTCCTCTCCCCTGCCCACTCCACTCCCCTCCTCTCCCCTGCCCACTCCACTCCCCTCCTCTCCCCTGCCCACTCCACTCCCCTCCTCTCCCCTGCCCACTCCACTCCCCTCCTCTCCCCTGCCCACTCCCCTCCTCTCCCCTGCCCACTCCCCTCCTCTCCCCTGCCCACTCCTCTCCTCTCCCCTGCCCACTCCCCTCCTCTCCCCTGCCCACTCCACTCCCCTCCTCTCCCCTGCCCACTCCCCTCCTCTCCCCTGCCCACTCCCCTCCTCTCCCCTGCCCACTCCACTCCCCTCCACTCCCCTGCCCACTCCACTCCCCTCCTCTCCCTGCCCACTCCACTCCCCTCCTCTCCCCTGCCCACTCCCCTCCTCTCCCCTGCCCACTCCACTCCCTCCTCTCCCTGCCCACTCCCCTCCTCTCCCCTGCCCACTCCCCTCCTCTCCCCTGCCCACTCCCCTCCTCTCCCCTGCCCACTCCCCTCCTCTCCCCTGCCCACTCCTCTCCTCTCCCCTGCCCACTCCACTCCCTCCTCTCCCCTGCCCACTCCCCTCCTCTCCCCTGCCCACTCCCCTCCTCTCCCCTGCCCACTCCCCTCCTCTCCCCTGCCCACTCCCCTCCTCTCCCCTGCCCACTCCCTCCTCTCCCCTGAACGATGTTAATGTCCGTCTGCTACTGTTTTTAACCCCTTCCTTCTCCGCGTGTTCCCGTCCGAGGGAAGTCGATCAGAAACTCACGCTACATGAACGGAGGCACGTGGAGTAAGGGAACCGGCCTAAGGTTTTGCTCTGCCCGGCTAGGATTCAAACCCGCTTGCGAGTCAAGCTCGCTAACCAACACACTAACGGGGACATGGGAGTCCACAGGATGGCGCAAGCAAGAGTGCGAGTGTCGGAGCAGGTTGAGCGGGTTGAGAGGTTGAGCAGAGAATGCGTGCGCGCACACACACACACACACACACCACACACACATATACACACACACACACACCACATACACACACACACACACACACCACATACACACACACACGTGCGCCAAACTCTGGTTGATCGCTCCACTGCGATCACCTGTTTCACAAGTTGGAATCCGGAACAAGTAACTAGTCTGGCCTTCGGATCACATCTGGGAGAGCAGCCTTGATTCTCGCCAAAATAAAGAGCAATTTCCCTTCACCCTCTCCTGTGAGAAGGTCTGAATTCAAGTGCACAGCGAGCGAGCTGATTGCAATGCCACATTGCGTCAGTCGTTAAATGTTGCACGAAGTTTACGAAGCGCTCTGATTTGTAATCACACTGACAGGGGCTAAAGGGGCCTTAATCGAGGCATTCAAAATGTACGTGTTTTTTTTTCCGCGGGATAAAATGGTCACACACTGAAAACTCACGTAAGTCATTGGGATCAATACATTCCATCTGACTTTTGCAAAGTATGAATTTTAGGTCAAAACTTGAGTAGAATTTGTGGAGTCGTGTAGCTCAGTGGTTAGAGTACTTGCCTCACGAGTAAGGGAACTGGGTTCGATTCCCGGTGGGAAGAAATCTTTGGCAAGTTTCCTTATTATTATTATTATTATTATTATTAACATTACTCTTATTTCACTCTCGCAAATAATTGTGATTTTTTTTTCCCCTGTTAAATTCCTCACTGGAGGATTTGTCAGTGTGGGGGGGGCGGAGGGAATTATATTTATTTCAGTCAATACATTGTCTGTAAACTACAATGGAAGCCTTTCGGATATCCAGGATTCTCTATCTGAGAGGGAATCAGCGTTTTTACATGCAAGATATTACTGCCTTCATATCGCTGGCGAGATAGAGGCTAACAATATAGCACGGCTACGATAAGGCTGGATTAGCAACACTGCCTGTCAGCCTTCCAGATCCCTCTACACGGTTTTGTCTTCTTACACTGTGACCTGATCAATTTAAGCTGTACCACTGAGAGGAAGTGGTTTTGTTATTGGGGGATTGAGAGGGTGTGTGAGGGAGAGAGAGAGAGAGAGAGACACATACACATACACGCGCATGCACACAAAGCGAGAGGAAAGAGAGGGAGGGAGAACAATGCAATGGGAGAAGGAGGGAGATAGGAGGATGGAGAGAGAGAAGACAGAGAGGGAGAGAGGGGGGGGGAGAGAGAGAGAGAGAGAGAGGGAAAGGGGAGCGAAGAAAAGAGAGAAGCAGAAAGGAAAGAGAGGAGAGTGAAGGAGAGGAGGGAGAGGAGAAAAAAGAAGGGGCGAACAGAAAGAGGAGAAGGGGAGATGGGGAGGAGGAGAGAGTGGAACAGGAGAGAGGAATGAGGGCAGAGAAAGAGAGAGAGAGAGAGAGAGACAAAGGAATGTGAGAGGGGAGAGAGGGGGAGTGACGTAGAGAAGGGGAGGAGGCAGGAGAACGCAGAGAAAGAAGTGAGGGAGGTGGAGAGGGGTAAAGAGAGATAGCGAGAGGGGAAGGGAACAAGGGAATGAGAGAGAGGGAGCGAGGGGAGTGAAGTGGGGGGAGTTTTTTGTTGGTCAACTGGCGGGTGTCTGACGCATGCGGAAATCCATCACCATGTTCAAGATTAATTAAAATCAAACGCTTTGAGGAACAATTGAATTAGTCCACGTTTTCGCACCATCCAACCCCAAGTGTTCAACACTTCCCTGCTCCAAGTGGGTGGTGGTGGGGAGGGGGCCGGGGGTATTATATATTAAAAAAAAGTTTTAAAATAACATTTCTCTGCGTTTCTCGGTGTCTCTCTCTTCTCTCTATTTGTCCCCCATCGTGGTCTTCTCAAAGTCTTTCCGTGCTGTCTCATCTTCCCTCCCTCCCTCCCTCCCTCCCTCCCTCCCTCCTCCCTCCCTCCCTCCCTCCCTCCCTCCCTCCCTCCCTCCCTCCCTCCCTCCCTCCCTCCCTCCCTCCCTCCCTCCCTCCCTCCCCTCCCTCCCTCCCTCCCTCCCTCCCCTCCTCCCTCCCTCCTCCCTCCCTCCCTCCCTCCCTCCCTCCCTCCCTCCCTCCCTCCCTCCCTCCCTCCCTCCCTCCCTCCCTCCCTCCCTCCCTCCCTCCCTCCCTCCCTCCCTCCCTCCCTCCTCTCAGTCTCGAGGTGGCTATTTGGCTGTGGATGTGGCTGCGTGCAAATTAGCTGCCGAGTTCGCCCGCGGAATAAACACTCTCTACTTGCGTTGCAGTAAAACCCGGTGAAGCGCCCCGTCACTCAACAATGCGACGAGATGATTAGTCGATTGGCAGATCGCTTTCCTGGTTGGTCATAATCCCAACCCCGCTCTCCCCCAACCCCAAAAAAACACGTGCTCACTCATTCCACGGCTGTTTGTGGGGACACTGCTGTGCGCAATTGGCTGCTGCGTTTTGCCCACCAAATATACACAGTCAATCCACTTTACAGTGTCTTCAGTGAAACGCTTTGGGATGGGATAAGGCACTATATCAAATGCAAGGATTCTTTTCAGGTTAGAGTTTGTGTCGGACGCCGGCAAACGTTGGCCAACTAAGCCCCTCTTCCTCTCCCCCCCCCCCCACCCCCCCCCACCCCACTCCCCCACCCCACCCCCCCACCCCACTCCCCCACCCATACCCCCAACCCCAAGGAAATGAATGCTAACAGGCACACGTAATGAGCTCAGTGAGCGCAAAGCAGTGATCTCAGATTTATTGGCCACTTCTGCTGTCGCTTGTTTTACGGTCGCTGTTTTAAGGCTGCAATATTATTTCTGTTCTGCCAGCGAGAGTTATGGCTGCTGGGCTGTAAATCAATGAATGGAATCCCCTCCGAGATATTTCACCCCCTGTTACCAGTTGTAAGTGGAAACCATGCGTTGCAATCCTAGCTAGCTAGCCATGCCGTTTTCCACCTCTTTATCAGCCTATAAGGAAATCTTTAACCAAGTGAGCAACAAAAAATAATATTCCCACATATTTATCGATCTCACTGAATGAGGAAACCGAGCAATTTGTTTCGATGATGTTTTTTTATCGCCGGGTTCAACGCTATAAACTTTTAATCCTTCTATCTATATCTGCCATTCCCTCCCTCCCTCCCCCCCTCCCTCCCATCCCCTATGATTTCATTCCCTAGTCTGTCCTCTTCAGTCTTTGCTTCCTCTTCTCTGAAGCCGTGAGCTGACTGTCCCCACACGGACAGGGAGAGAGTCAGAGACAGAGGAACTGGCAACCTGGAATCAAGTCATGACTTGCGCTGGATTAACGGCAAGGTGCAGTAGTGACTGTGTGTTTACAAGAACCAGCAGTACAACTGGGAGAAATCCAGGCCATTTTCGAAGGGTTTGATACCATATAGCAAAGCCCGAGGGGATCAGGCTGAATTAATGACACTTCTGAAAAGGTTGGAGATGTCAACAGCCCCCACTGGACTTGCGCTGACTAAATGCCTTCTATTTATATCATTGAAAAGGCTGATCAAGGTGAAAGCAAAGATTTCCAGCTTGGATTACCTGAGACAGTGACTGAACCAGGCTCATCATCCAGCTCTCCAATGATGTGGGCTGTTTGGGGAGGATGTTAATACCATCTTAATTTAGAGTTTTAAAGATTTGACTCTAATTGAGAAGCTGCCGCTCTGTGATCTCCTCTGAACGCCCTGAATACTGATAACCCTCGCATTTGAGATTGCTCCCTTTTCACCGTTGGGAGGATGCCTCAAAGCGCTTCACGGTATTTTAGAGAAGGGAGTTTCTCCCTCCCTCGATGTCCTGCCAAATAATTCCCCCCAAAATAAAAAAAAATTGGTCACTCACTCCATAACTGTGTGTGGGACACTGCTGTGTACAATTGGCTGCTACATTTCGCCCATAAAATCTATAGTCCATCCACTTTACAGTGTATGCTATGAAGCACTTTGAGACGTCTCAACGACGTGATAAGGTGCTGTATCAAACGCAAGGATAGTTAATATTATTATTATTTTATTAATATTATTGCTGTGCGCGATTAAGCTGCTGCGTTCGCCCACACGTTACACAGTCACTCCACGTCGCTAAAACACCAGTGAAGCGCTTTGATGACGTGAAAGGCGCGATTTCGTTATCATTTATTGCAAAGTGGAAGTGACTGTGTGGTTTGCAGCTGAACGTGGCAACCAATTTCCGGTGAAGAGCTTTGTTTGGAGGTACGGAGTTTAGTGCAGGTGAATGTACAACCGGGGAAGTTCTGAATCGGTTGTAGTTTGTGGGTAAACTGGGGAGACCTGTGAGGAGGGCATTGAAGTACTCAAGGCAAGGACGTGACAAAGGAGTGGACAAGGGTTTCGATTGCGTTGGGCGTGAGTTAAGCACCTCACAGGCAACGCTGGCCAGAATCACCTGGTTTCTTCCACTGTGGAAACGTGTGTGATTCCACACTTAAAGCATTATGGAGTCCTGTAACTCAGTGGTTAGAGCACAGGCGAAACGCGGCATCCAATTGCGCACGGCAGTGTCCCATAAACAATTGTGGATTGAGTGACCAAATTATTATTTTTTTGGAAGGGATTTTTACCCTTGGAAAGCAATCCCCCAATTGACCAACGACCGCGTTCTTTCTGACTCCTGGGTAAACGGAGGCGCGTGGAGCGAGGAAACTCGGCAAAGGTTTCGCTACGTTTGCGGGAATCGAACCCGGGCCCTCTCGCTTGCGAGGCGAGCGCGCTCACCACCGCAGGACTCCACAAGCCGGTGCAGTGTGAGTGCTCGAAATCTCGGCAGTGGGGATTGTGAAAGTGACAGGCATTCAGACACGGGGGAGAATAATTACCTGGCTTTACTCTCCTGAGCATTGTCCCTCTCAATTTTCCTGAAGTAAATCATTTGTTACAGATAAGCAAAGGCTCTGGCCATCCCATCCATCCTCCAACGGCACCCAAAAGCCAAGCACTGGCAAGGCAATAATTTAACCTCTCTCACCGTTAAATATTTACTCGTTCAATATTGGGCCTTGGCGCCACTTTTCGTGCTTTGAACTCAGGCTGTTTACACTCCAGCTAAGTATTTACATCAGGTGCCAACTTCACTGAGAATGTAAACCTCGCTCTCAGAGTATCTGCCACAATCAGAACAAGCCTTTGGATTCGGAAAGGAATAGATAAGAACTATTAATCTTTGCGTTCGACGCAATACAGCGCCTTGGGGCGTCCTCCTGACATAAAAGGCACTGTGCGAGTGTAATTCTGTTGTTGTTTTCACATCAGCAGGACGTCTCAAAGCTCTTCACGGGAAATTGGTTGCCACGTTCAGCTGCAAACCACACAGTCACTTCCACTTTGCAATAAATGATAACGAAATCGCGCCTTTCACGTCATCAAAGCGCTTCACTGGTGTTTTAGCGACGTGGAGTGACTGTGTAACGTGTGGGCGAACGCAGCAGCTTAATCGCGCGCAGCAATAATATTAATAAAATAATAATAATACTAACTATCCTTGCATTTGATACAGCACCTTATCACGTCGTTGAGACGTCTCAAAGTGTTTCATAGCATACACTGTAAAGTGGATGGACTGTAGATTTTATGGGCGAAATGCAGCAGCCAATTGTACACAGCAGTGTCCCACAAAGCTATGGAGTGAGTGACCAATTTTTTTTTATTTGGGGGGGGGGATTATTGGGCAGGACATCGAGGGAGGGAGAAACTTGCTTACGGACACCTTAAGGATGCTGGTATAAATGCTAATTGTTGTGTTGTAAACTCTCCACTCGAGTTGAAATCCCATTTCCCTGGCACTTTTTAAAAAAATATTTTTCTATTTGCAGAAATTCTCTTCTCAAATCCCACGGTTGGCTCTGGATCAATGTTTGAAAAAATCCGATAATCCCTTTCCGTGTCAAAATATATCTCTCAATCTGTTCCTAATCACTGAGCCATTTTTTTGGGGGGGAATTGTGTGCTGCTTGTTGATGATAGACAAATCTATTGAGGATTGGTAAACTGCACATTTCATCTCAATCCCCAAATTAGATATAATACGTGTAGCGTCCCAATGTCTCAAAGTGCTTCACCAGAAGGTTGTCCCATCACTTGTATTTTGTAGTTTGATATATTGATTAATGTTCCATAGTTCCAACGTCTGGAGACTGAGAGTGTGGCCACCGATAGTGGAGTTGGGGGGGGGGGATCCATTCTGTTAAAGTGAGTCAGTGGAGCCTGGAGAAATTAGATATAATACGTGTAGCGTCCGAATGTCTCAAAGTGCTTCACCAGAAGGTTGTCCCATCACTTGTATTTTATAGGCAAACGCAGAAGCCAGTATTGCACTCAGCAATGTCCCCACAAACAGCCGCAAAGTGAATGACCAATTTATCTAGGGGGGGGGGAATTGCTGGCCAGTGCAAAGGAGTGGTGGGTGGGGGGAATTATTGGGCAGGACATCGAGGGAGGGAGAAACTCTCTCCATTTAAAGGTGGATATTTAAAGTCCACCTGAACAGAGAAAGGAATTTAATTTAGTGTCTCATCCAAAGGATGACATCTCCCGACATTGCAAACCCTCAACCCCCACCCAGAAATTTCAACTTGTCTTAGCCCTTTAGGCCATGTTGCCTTAAAATGTCTTTTGATTTGCCAGGATTGTGGAGTATTCTGTCTGAATCTGGGAGATGTTTTTTTTCTGAGCATGTGATGAGATAGTATGGGACTGCACTAACCAGCTGAAACCTTACCCATTGAGGACTGTCTGACAAGCTTTCCTGCTGCTTGTTCAGCTAGGACCAATTAGGACTCTGGCTTGTAGGGTTAACATGAGCCTCAAAACACAATAACAACAACAACATTACATTTGTACAGCGCCTTTCACAATGGGAGGACATCCCAAGGCTCTGGACAGACAGACCAAGCTAAGGGTCGGGATTGGGGAGGGAGGAGGGCAGATGGGGGGTGGTGGTAGGAGGTTGATTGGAAGCATTGTCAAAGTTGATAAAGTGATTTGATACGGTAGATAGTGAGAAGCTATTTCCTCTGGTGGGGGAATCTGAAAAAGGGGACATGGTCTTAAAATTAGAAGCAGGCCATTTAAGAGTGAGATCAGGAAATATTTTCTTCTTTCACTCAAGGGGTGGTAGAAACCTAGAAATCTAGAATTCTCTCCCCAAAAGCTTGTGAATGCTAGATGCATCCACACTTTCAAGAGTAAGGTTGATAGATTTTTGGTAAGTTAGGGTATTAAGGAATATGGGGAGAAAGTAGGAAATTGGAATTGAAGGGATTAGTAGAGGTACAGATCAGCCATGATCTAATTAAATGGCGGAACAGGCTTAGAGGGTTGAATGGCCTACTCCTGTTCCTATCAAGGAAGGCGGCCAGTGAGGGGGCGAGGTGGAGGGATTGACAGATGGAGATTTAGAGGGTGGGGGCAGAGTGGACTGGAGGTTGAGACCATCGGCGATGCAATTGGAAAGAGAGAAGGGGTTATTAATTCCTTATATTAAAAAAATGGCAATGATTTGGTTGCTCAACCCAAGACAAATGGTCTTTCGTGTTTTGCCCACAAAATATGCAGCTCATATCCACTTTTCAGTGTTTCCGGTGTCGCGCTTTGAGACATCTCGAAGACGTGACAAGGTTAGCTATATCAAATGGAAGGATTATTATTATTATTAGGATTATTTGGCCTATATGTTTTCAATGCTCCTTCCCTCTGCCAAATGAAGTGATATTGACTGCATCGGACACACAATGCTCTTATACCGAGGTGTTTTTTATTCCCCATTGCTTCTCTGTAGCATCAGTTAAAAATAAAGCATCTCTATTTAAGGTGAAGGTCCATTAAAAATTGAGGGATTTTTATGTGTCTTGGAATTTTTTATCCCCCTGTTACTTGGAACCGTGGATTAAAAAATCAATTATTTAACTCATAATTCAGATTTGTTTGCAGCACAAGGAATAATAATCCACACAATGCTGCAAATGTTCATAAGGCAATATCAAGTAAACTGTTTTTTTTAAATTGCTCTCAATTCACCGCATTAAATCCAGGCACAAAAGAGAAAAAACCAACAGTCGATTCACTAACTAATATTGATACTGGGTGGCAAACAAAATCATCTTTGATCCTTCTAAACTGCCAGTCATGTGTGACTGTTAATATTATGTTCAGACAGATGAACAGTACACAAGAAAAGGCTTGTGAACTGAATGTTGCTTCGCTCCTGTCTCCAGATTGCAACCTTTCTCTTTTGCTATCTCAATCTTGCTTGTCTACCTCAATTTCAGGTCCTAGCCTAGCTCTGTTTATTGGGTTGGAGTTGCTGTGTGCTTTAAATTCCCCCAACGTTGGGAGGTTGAACGCACAGCTCCAATGCAGTGGTGGAGTTTTGGTTTACCGTTATATAATGTTATAGGTACAGTATTACAGTCTTACAGTATGTGAATTGATTGTGTATTTTGTGTGTGAAATGCGGCAGCCAATTGAGCGCAGCAGAGTCCCGCAAACAGTCAGAGATTATTATTGTGTTTTTTAAAGGGACTATGGAGTAAGGAAACTTGCCCAAGGTTTCTCCCTGACCTGCCTGGATTCGAACACAGGTCTCACGCGTGTAAGGCGAGCGCTCTAACCACTGAGCTACAGGTCTCCACATTGTAACATACCAAAAATAGGTGTAATATAAAGTACAATATAATAATAATCCTTGCGTTTGATCCAATCCAGTGGATTGAGATGTCTCAAAGTGTTTGACAGCGCATGATATAGTGCCTTATCACGTCTCAAATTGCTTGAACCACAACAGCAAGAAAATTACATTTACAGTATATAGCTTCAGTAGGAAAGTGATGTGACTGTGCTTTTTTTGTGGGCAATCTCGGCAGCCAATTTTCACATCAACGTGCCACGAACAGGCATGGAGTGAGTGACCAATTTTATTTGGGTGGGTTTATTGGCGTGGACATCGGGAGAGAGAACTCCCTTCTCTTTTTGAATAGCGCCGTGGAATCTTTAACATCCACTCGAGCAGTCAGATGGGACCTCAGTTTAACCTCTCATCCGAAGAACAGCACCTCCGACAATGCAACACTCCCCCCCCCCCCCCCCCCCCCCCCAGCACTGCACTAGAGCATCAGTCCAGACAATGAGCTCAAAGTGCCCAACCTGGGGTCTTTAACCCAACAACCTTCTGTCTCAGTGGTGAGAGCGCTACCGACCGAGCTAGGCTGAGACACGGAGAAGCAGGATTTAGTTTACACACGGAACACAGGTGTCAAAATGCCATTGACAAAATGATTAATGGCAACAGCTTATGTCAAAATAATCCTTTGGCATCAGCCCGCTAAAAATATTGTCTTAATTCCACTTTTTCCATTGGGAGTGGCTTGATTTCCACAAGTCATAAAAGACACAGAATGAATCCTTGTGCGTGTAGCAACATATTAATCTACTGACTGGGGATAATTCCCACTGTAACAGGAAAGAGGAGAGTTAATTGCCATAATAATTATAATAACAGGAACAATCCTTGTGTTTGCTTCCTCGACTCATCACGTCGGGAGGACATCTCAAAGTGCTTCACAGGATACACTGTAAAGTGCAGTGACTGTATTTTGTAGGTGAAACACAGCAACCAGTTTGCATACAGTTGTGTCCCACAAATAGCCATGATCTTATGGAATGGCAGAACAGGCTTGAGGAGCTGAATGGCCTACTCCTGTTCCTATGTTCCTGTGAGTAATCAATTTTATTTGGAGGAATTGTTGACCAGGACACCAAGAGAGAGTGCCATGGGATCGTCAAAGTCCACCTGAACAGACAGACAGGACCTTAATGTCTCATCTGAAGGACGGCACCTCCAACAATACATTGGACTGAGATCCAAGACCCCATGTGGGGGCTTGAACCCACAGCTTTCTGACTCAGGACTAGTGTTACCAAATGAGAGCCAGACTGACACACAAATAGTGATTGAATAGATAGGAAGATTATAAAAGGATAGATATGGGGAGTGGGAGGGAAAGAGAGGAGAATGGGACTAAATGGAGATAATATTCATTCTTGCATGAGATGTGACACTATTGAGAATGCTTCACAAAATATATAGTAACAAGTGGATTGACTGTACATTTTGTGGACGAAATGCTACAGCCAATTGTGCACAGCTGTGTCCGTCGAAGAATCTATCTCAAAGGATTTGCCATGAAGTCTAGTGACTGATGCATTTGTAAGCCGACGTTTAAGTTCTGCTCAATGGCCTCCTGCGCTCTAAAGTTCTATGGCTCTTTGCAAATTCCGATTGAAGCACGGTAACCAGATTTGTCTCTATTGTAAAGCACACCCACGGTGTTCCTTTCACTCTGGCCAAGACCAACAAACAAGCCAAACAAGAGAACAAAAGGCAAAGATCATAGTCGAGGTTTTTAAGCAACCCATAAATCATCAGCCACTGGGGGAAGAAAAATTTGCGAGATGTTTAATTGTGTTCCTCCGAGATGGGGGAGGAGGGGGAGAGTGGGTGGAAGTGGGGAGGAGGAGGGTGGGAAGGAGGGGGAAACAGTTGATTTGAGATCAATGAATTTCCGTTCGTCCCACGATGTAATTTGGGACCCTGCCTGTGTTCTCAAGCTGCGTCGCTCATCAATCCTTCCAGGAAACTGGTGTCAACGCGGCTCTCGCCCCTGAAACAGAACACTGTGGGTTCAAGAGAAACCATGTTGGGACAAGGCTAGGTTGATGCTGTAGTGCAGTGCTGGGGGGGGGGGGGGGGGCACTGCATTGACGGAGGCACCGTCATTTGGATGAGACGTCGAGCCGAGTTTCCCATTCGGCTCTTCGGGTGGACCTCAAAGGTCCACGGTGTGAACCGAGAAGAGAAGGGAGTTCCTCCAGATGTCCACAGCCAGCAAACCGCCAGATAAAATCGCTCATTCACTTTGTGGGGTGTTTGTGGGGCATTTGCTCAGCCGTACACGACGACAACAACAACAACAGCAACAGTTTGCGTTCTGCCCTCCTCTACCTGGGGCAGAGACTTGGAGATGTTAACAGTTAACAGGCTCTGTACCAAACACAATGATGAAACAATTCAGGCGTCTTAGCCTTGAAGTGACTCCTTTCTGGGAACAGATTCCGATTTGGCTGCTGTGCGTCCACAGAGTGCACAGAGAAGCAATTAGTCCTTCGTTTAATTAGACAGAAAATTTGTCAGGCCAAGAAATACCATGGCAGGATTACAAGTATCTAACCCTTAGCTCCCTCTCTCCTGTTTCCCTCTCCCCCACCAACCCCTACCTCCCCACTCCCCGTCTCCCCGTCCCTCCCCACACACGCACACACACGCACACACAATCGTCACACCAATTAATTTGGAATCAAGCTTTCTCTCCCTTCATTGAACATAGTTCAATAACTACGTATGAGTGTCTCTGAACTGGGTCCAATTATGTCAGATTGTTAGTGCCTCAGTGTAGAACATGCCATTGGTGTTGAACTTGGGCAATTGTGCAATAAGGCTCAGGCACTCAGCAGAAGGGAGTTCTCTGTAACATGGAGTTTGAAGCTTCCCATTGTGTGTGCAGTTGAGTGTCTTTACGCCCTACATTCCCCCATGTTAACCCCTGTGCTAATAAAACTTCAGGAGATGGAGGGAATAAGAGACACACACACACACACACACAACTGGGTGGTTTTATCCTTTTTCCTATCGGTCAGTCGGGTGTCTGACACATGCAGAAATCCATCCCGCGGAGGCTCGTAGTGTAGTGGCTACTGTGCTGGCTGGCCTCGCAAATGAGAGGTTCGATTCCCTGGCAGAGCTGAGCAAGTCAAGCAAGTTTCTTCACTCCACTCGCTTCCATTTACCCGGCGGTAAGCAGGAACGCGGTTGTGAGTCGATCGGTTGTTTGCTTTCTGGGCGAATAACCCCTCAAGAAGAAATGAATCACTCAATCCACGACTGTTTATGGGGCAGTCCTGTGTGTAACGGGCTGCCGCGTTTCGCCCACGCAATGCAGTCAATCCACTTTACAGTATGTAGCTAAGTGAAGCGCTTTGAGACATCTCAATGACACGATAAGGCTCTATCTCAAATGCAAGTATTATTATTATTATTATTATCGCCGTGATTAAAAGAGCGTCGAAGCCAGACTAAAGGACGGTGCCTCCAAAAATGAAGCACTCACCCTCCGCCCCTCTGCAATACACAGTCACTGCACTTTGACGCATAAACTGTGAAGTTCTGTGAGACGTCCTCCCATGTACCAAATGCAAGAATTATTACTTTATTATTTAGTAACCAGTGAGGTACAGACTGGCGTTCGTTCACTCTGTAGATTCCATGTCTCGGACACCTTTAAGAGCACCATTAATTTACAGCTGTTGGCTCTGTCAGGCAATGGAATGGGTGGCTGTTGGAAACACGCAATAATGGGCGAGCAGCTATAATGTCACTTTAACACGAGCAGTTTTTCTTATCAGCCCTCTCCCACACCAGCCCTTCCCTTGCCTTATGTGTGCTGTGTGTAGCAGTTATGTCAACCACTTATCAGATCTTCCTCTACAGCCAAAAGTTTGTTCTCCTAAAAGGAATCACGTCCTGTAGTACAGTAATGAGAGCGCTCACCTCGCAAGCGAGAGGACTCAGATTCAAGCTGGAGGGAAGTGGAGGCACGGTCGAATAGGAAGGTCTTCAGGAAGTACCTTAAGATGGGAAAAGGAAGGGGCAAGGTGGAGGGATAGAGGAAGAGAATTCCAGTATTTCGGGGTGCAGTGGCTGAAAGCGCGGCCACCGATGGTGGGATGGAGTGGATGGGGACATGCAGAAGGCCAGAGCTGCGAATGAATAGTTTTATCTGGGGTGGGTGGGTTGTGTGTATGTTCATAAAGAAACTTGCCCAAGGTTTCGCCCTGATCTGCCTTGATTCAAAGTCAAGTCCTGTGTATGTGTGTGTGTGTGTGTGTGTATGTGTTTCCATCAGTGTGAACAGATGCAAGGCGACTCTAGTTTCACTTGCACTGAGGTCCATCCATGCTAAACCCTACAGGAGTGATGGAGCTGAGTATAACTGGAACCCTTATAGCTGAGAGAACGAAACGTGCGAAGGAAGGTGCTCTCTCTCTCTCTCTCTCTCTCTCTCTCGAGCACTCCTTTTAATTCGATTCCCCGCTCTCTCTGATAAGAAGCTCTCCAGACAATCATAATTACAAGTAATTTGTGAAAAAAGAAGAAAAAAAAATGTAATAAGAGCTGCGTTTTATTACCAAGCAATAAAATCAATTCCTCATTCAATTATCCTCCTTGGCTATAATACGTTTGTTTGCCCCCTGGGTGTGCGCGGGTAGGAAAATGCCAAGCAAATCTCTTATAGGGACTTTTTACACAATTGTAATTGTGCTGCCAGCTTTATTGTTATGTGTGTGTGCGCGCCTGTGTTTGCGTTTGTGTCTTATTCTTTTCTCGTTTTACATTTTTCGTCGATCAGGTAACTGAAGTAACGAGCCCTCGTTTGGGGAACGAGTCGCACACCGCTGCGCTCTGAAATGCCTGTCGGGGCTACGGAAAATGTATCCACGATGACCTGATATACACGAGCACACGCACGCACGCACACGCACTCGCACAGCACTTGGCATTGCGTTTGACGACAGCAAAAATAATTCCGCAGTGACTTTTTCTTTCCGAGGATAGGGAAACATTCCGAATGTTTTGACGGATAAATAATTTGGGTTGGGTGGGGTGGGGTGGGGTGAGCAGCCTGAAACAAGAGTTTCCAAACCAAACTGAGAATCCCATCTATCAACGCGTGGAAATCCCGGAGGTAGATTGTCAGAATGGAATGCTTGATAGCCTTCAGGGTAAGACTAGTCGAAATTTCTGGGCCCCCCCCCCGTCCTCACCTGCTTACAAACTACCATCTACTGCAATGGAATGATAGAAATTTCCAGCACAAGAAGAAGGACTATTCAACGCATCGTGTCAGTGCTGGACTCTATCAAGAGCAACCCTTTCCGTCCCTTTTGTCTGCCCTTGCTTTGTTTTATATAATAATGATCCTTGCATGTGAGGTAGCACTTTTCAAGTCTCCTAGACGTCTCAAAGTGCTTCACCGAATCTACTGTAAAGTGAATTGACTGTATATACGCGGTGGAGGGGGGGGGGGGGGGGGGAATGTGGCAGCCAATTGCGCACGGCAGCGTCCCCACAAACAGTCATGAAAGTGACCAATTTCGAAGGTTTTTTTTATTAGGCATGCGGAGTAAGGAAACTTGTCCAAGGTTTCGCCCTGACCTGGAATCGAACCCAGGTCACTCGCTCGTAAGGCGAGTGCTCTAACCACTGAGCTACAGGACTTTGCAGGATTTGAGAGTGCAGCCCTTCAACAAGCTATTAAGCTGATCTGTGCCATTCATTCCCGAGCACGCAGCACAAGATATTCTGTTTAACCTACTCACCGAGAATACAATCTGAACTGGTGATACGATGCTTAACATACTGAATGAACACAACAGTAATAAGACACGATTATGAATGCAAGTTGTTGGCGTTGAAAAGACAGATGGAAGCACAGAAGGAACATGAAGGCACTTGAAGGAACTCTCGGGAGGCCTGTATCAATTCGATCAATTCAGGTTCAGTGAATTAAATCTCACCCAATTTATGTTAAGTACTAAGTTTTACTCGATGACTCTGGGACTCTGGTCATTTCAAAGACTCACTCGGCAAACAGAACAAAATCTATTACTCCTTAATGCCACCCCTGAGCACTTATGTTAAGCGACTTGAAAGTTAAGCAAACGACTGCAGTGATTCCTTGCGTATGGTTTGGCTCTTGTTTTACAATAATAATAATAATATCACTTGCATGTGATATAGTGGATTATCGTACCTTCCAGATGTCCCAAAGCGCTTCACAAAGTACATCTGTAAAAGTGATTTTAATTGCCTCCCTCCACCCCCCAGTGATCCGCCAATTCACGAACAACTGGCTTCCTACTGACTGCTAGGTTAACAGAGGTGTGTGGAGTGAGGAAACTTGCCCAGGGTTTTGCCCTGACTGGGCTCCAATATGAAACACAAGGGTAATTGTTCAACACGTCAAGGGGTTCGGGTCGACCTTGTTCTTCTCCCCACCTACTTCCCCATCCCTTCCTCTCTCCCCAGCCCTCCAAAGGCAAGGTACATGTGCATCCATCCCACTGTTAAAGCTCTCAAAGCACATTATCTGAAGCCTGTGGTCCTCCGCACACTCCCACACCCTCAATAGCACTCGAGTGAAATATGTGGCTTATTAAATTCACTCGGAAACACCCACTCTTTGGTCAATTTTGTCCATTTCATGTGTTTTCAGGTGAGTCATTAGTGATCCAACTCGAAGCGTTTTGCCCACCAAATAGAAAATCAATTCACTTTATCGTACAGTATTATTCCACGAAGCACTTTGAGATGTCTCGAAGACTCAAGAAGTCGCTATTTCATACGCAAGGGTTACTATTAAGCGTCCTGCTCTGTGAGGCATCTGATCACCTACGCTTTACCGTCTTTATCTTTCTAACCTTCAATCCCAACCTTGCCGCAACTATTTGATAGCCGGCCGGGACAAAACATTCCGCGCGTCTCCGTTGACCTAGTTATTAGTCAATGGATGGCTCGCTTTTCCGAGGGCAAAATTCCCTTCCCCCCCAAAAAAATAATAATTTGAATCACTCAATCCCGTGACTGTTTGTGGTACGCCACTGTGCGCGATTGGCTACCGCGTTTCGCCCACATAATACACGGTCAATTCAATTTACTCTCTAATCTGTGAAATGCTTCGAGACGTCTCGAAGAAGCGATAAAGGCGCTGTATCAAATGCAAAGATTATTGCTTTCATTAATACTATTTATCCGCGTCAATGTGTCATTAGCTACTTTTTGTACCACTGGGAGTCTCAGTCAAACCTTCTACTAATCACTCGACTCACCGGAGGCATGTTAATTCTCTCTACTTGTGTCCATCTGTCCACTCACTCGCTCACTCTATGCATTTAAGCAACCTGCTCACAACCACATTATCGCATCCATCACTCACTCGTGAGTTCTTAGCCGTTAGATTGTGGGCGAGGTGATGATATTTTAGGCAAAAGAGATTGATTTAGCGCACTTAGGCAACATTACACACTTGTCAAGAAGGATTCTGAGTGTTTTCCAAGAGGTATTAACCCTTGCCTGGCCAGGGATCAGTCCGTTCAGTGTCCTGGCACATTGGATAATTCAAGGTTCTCTTTCCTACGGTTTTGACATCAGAGGTGCTGCTCTTCACACATGAGGTTGAACCAGCAACAACAACAAAATTACATTCATAGAGCGACTTTCATGTCGGGAGAACGTCCCAAGGCGTTGAACAGTTAGGTCGTGACCCAAGCAGTGGGAGGTGGGGTTCGGGGTAGGGGGTAGGAGAATAGGAGAGGTGGGGGGAGAGTTAGGAAGGGAGCAGAAGGCACGGTCGAAGAGGAAGGTCTTGAGAACGGCCTTGAAGGAGGAAAGGAAAGAAGTGAGGTAAAGGGATTGCGGGATGGAGTTCCAGAGTGTGGGGGCCAAGGACCCTTCTGTTTTTTCATGATAATAATAATAATACTCCTTGCATTTCCTATAGTACATTATCCCTCCGTTAAGATGCCTCGAAGTGCCTCACAGAATGTATTGTAAAGTGGATTGGTTATGTATTTTGGGGGAGAAACATGGCAGCCAACAACAACAACAACAACAACAAAATGACATTTATAGAGTGCATTTCACGTTGGGAGGACGTCCCAAGGCACTGAAACAGCAATGTTTCACACACAGCCGTGGATTGAGTGCCAACATTTTTGTTTAGGGATGAATATTATTGAAAGCAATCCACCAATTAAATAACAACTGGGTTCCCACTTTACTGCTGGGTAAACAGAGCTGGAGTAAAGGAAACTTGCCCAACTTTCCACCCTGCCCAGGAATCGAGCCCAGTTCCTCTGGCTTGCAAAGACATCTACCAGTGAGCTACAGGACTGCACAAAATAATAATAATACCCCCATTTGTTTAGCGCTGTGGTGGTGGTGGACAACCTTTTTTCATCTGCCAACAAAATAAATGAAATGTTTCTTGATTTCTGACACAAATCGAGAAATATTCAATCAAGGAATAAACTGGAAGCACAATTGTAAGCAGACTCAGACTCAGACGAGTGTGAATGTTTGGAGCTGGTGGGGAGGGGGGGGTGGGGTGGGGGACTTCTTGATGGCCTCCATGGGTCACTTCTGGTCCGCAGGCCATGGGTTGGGTCACCCCTAACTAGTCTAGCTCTCTTCACATTGGGAGGTTCGCCTCAAAACACTTTCATAGGTTTCGCCCACAAATATACAATTTTCCTACTCTCCGTCCCCCTACCCCGACCACTCCTGACCTGAAAGGCGCTTTATAAATGTTATGGTTGTTTGATTGATTGATTGATTGATTGGTTGATTGACATACCGTAAAGTGTATAAGATGCCATGTAAACCAATGGAAAGGAGAAGGGAGTTTCTCTCTCCCAGTGTCCAGGCCAACAATCCTCTCTAATAAAATGGATCCACCACTTCACAGCTGTGTGTTGGACCTGGTGTGAATTGCTTTGAGATATTCTACACATTTTTGCCATGTTATATTAAATGCTATGTTTATTATTTATTCACATTTCTTTGATAAATACTTGAAGTGATGAAGACTTGATCTTCTGGAAGGTAAATAACCTTTACATTTGTCACAGCGCGTTTCATATCAACGCGAAGTATCATAGAGCTTCACTGCGTACAACGGAATTCGACAACTGTGGTCTGAAGGCTATAAGACCTTGGCTTCAAATCCTGCCCGAAATCATATCTCGCCTAATGGCTAAGACCACGAGGAATTTGGAATCCTTGGCCTCATCTGTGTGCTCACTTTCTACCTGGACAGCAATCGGCAGTGTTGAATCCTGGCCAATTTGTGCATCTCCTACTCCAGGTCAACTCCTGGCAGTTGCCCAGAAAGAGAATGCTTTGCAATTAGGACCACTCTACCCCAAAATGGCTTTGGGTTACAGGTTTTGACGACATGATCTACACTGTCTCGAAGCTCGTCGATGTTGTCTCTAAACCTAATGAGACAGAGAGGCCAGAGCCCTGGCTCGGCTGCCCTCAGGCCAGCTTGGTGCACATGGCAAATCTCAGACAAAGACCTACCCAAAATGCAATGATGCTATAATATCCCATAGCCACATTCCGCGTACAAGTGGCGTCTTAAAAAAAGAATGTAATTAATAATTAATAACCCTCTAAGTAAGGACTTTCCGATTCACCCTGTGTATCTCTTTCTTAACGGTAGTGACACAGACAGTTAGCTGTCTGGTGCACAGCGAGACACGCCATATGTGAGATTATTAGGTGAATCACCAGTGAATTGCAATGCATTCTCAATAACGAGGCTTTACAATGCCTGGCGTTTGGTGTAGAGCCTGACGCCCGTCACCGAGCCTTTCTCAAAGGGGCTTCACAGGATTGTACAGTGAAGTGTGGTGACTGTGTATTCTGTAGGTGATCGATCGCCTTGCGGCCAAATTTCTCATCCAAACAACACCGACAAACAGAGCATCCCCTCTAGCAGTGAGTCATTGTGTCAGCCTAGATAGCGGGGGTTCAAAGCCCTGAAAGGTTTTTGAACTCAAGTGCCTCTTTGACTCTGAGATGAGAGTGTTTACTAGCTGAGAAGGCTGATGACAACAGCCTGCCTGTATATATAGCCCCCCCCTCCGCCCCCCACACACCCCACGCAAGGTAGCATCTCAGAAGCGCTTCACATGCCTTCCTCACCCACTGAAACACAAGTGTGTCCAAAGCAGCAAAATGGACACTCAGATCTCTCTCCCTCTCTCTCTCTCTCACACACACAGACACAAGGAACACACACACACTTGTACTTGTTAAGCTCACTTTGCACTGCTTCCAGTTGTTCAGTCATTGGTTGGTGGGTGGGGTTAAGCATACATTCCCCACCTAACCCCCACATTCACGCACACGCTATGTTTCTGAAGGAGCATCTTTGCACAAAGACCATGGTTTTGTTAAAATCAGAACGAGTTACATAACACCACATCACAGGTGCTACCTCCCTCCTAGAGACACAGTTAATTAGTATACATGGCCCACAAAATACACAGTCGATTCACTTCACAGTCTATTCTGTGAAGCCCTTGGAGACAGCTCTACGGTGTGATTAGGCGCTGTCGAGTAATAATATTGTACGTTATTATTATATCAAAAGTAAGGATTATTTTAATTGCCATTGTTATTAATAGATGGAAGTAGTGCTATCTTTATTTTGCCTGAGTAAGTCACTTTAAGGAAGGGGCATTTAAGAAGAGAGGGAAAAGGGGCAAGGTTGCAAAGCAGGGCAGCAGTGAAAATCTTTCTCGATTTGGAAACTATTTTCTCTTGAACGGGGCGATGAGCAAAAAACCTCACCACATCATGGCTGAGGCAGAGGGCTGGGTAAATGGATAAGGTCTTTCTCTCTCTCTCTCTCTCTCTCTCTCCGCCGCAGCGCTCTCTACCCCGTTCAAGTCCACCTTTCCCATTCACGTCTGTACAACACACAGTCACTACACCCCACGGTAAAATCCCGCCAAGCATCCTGCTGCCTCATCCGAAGGTGCAAAATACAATAATGATAATAACGATTTGGTCACTCGATCCACGACTGTTTGTGGGGGACGCCGCTGCTGTGTGCAATTGGCTGCCGCATTTCGCACACAATAACACACTGCCACTCCACTTTGCAGTATATTCTGTGAAACGCTTTGAGATATCTCGGCGATAATAATAATAATAACAATAATAGCAATCCTTGCATTTGATACAGCGGCTTTTCACATCTTATCGACGTCTCAAAGCGCTTCACAGAATATACTGTGAAGTGAATTGACTGTATATATTTGTGGGCGAAACGCGGCAGCCAATCGCGCACGGCAGCGTCCCCCACACACAGTCGTGGGTTGAAAATAACCATTTTTTTATTACAGTATAAATAAGGCAATGCATCAAGTGCAAGGATTATTATTGTTGTGACCTGTATTATTCCAGCAAATCAAACAAAATTAGACAAATCAGACAAATCAAACAAACGAGGTAGATTTCTGTTAGAAAATGATATCTGGGAGTACAGTACAGTACTGTGTTAGGTACTGTATATAGTTTGTTACACAACATGCATTCCTGACCACCAGGGATGATGGAAGGCAAGCTGGTTGGACCTTGAACTTCTTTTGTCTCGCAGTTCCTATGTTACACAGAGCCATTGGCTCTCACTCTGACCTGTTACAGTCAGCATCAATCTCAATAGAACTGAGGCCATTGTATGCCATTAGATTCTCAGCCTGCTGTTCCGCAGCCCCTTGCGTTATAACAATACAATCATACAATATACAACACAATACAATCCTTGCATTTGATGCAGCGCTCTCTGTCACATCGTTGCAAACGTCCAAAAGCTTCGCAGGTTATACCGTAAAGTGGATCAACCGTGTATTTTGTGGGCGAAACGCGGCAGCCAATCGCGTCCTGTACAGTGGCGTCCCCCCACTCCCCCCCCCAAAAAAAAGCCACAGATTGAGTGACCAAGTTATTATTATATATTTTTTTGAGGGATCGTTTAACACCGAGAGGTCCCGGCGAGATCTCCAGGACAGACTTCCCCCGGCGATCTACGCACAGACTGGCAAGCGGTTAGAATAAAAGTTCAACCATGCGTTCACAACAACTGAGGTCGGTCACAGTGATAGATGACCGCTTGCCTCTGTCTCGGGGAACCCGGCAAGTTGTTAACTGTGCAAAGTCACCGAGCCACTTTGCGTTCACATTGTCACTGAGCTTTCGACTGGACTTTCTCGCACTCTCTCTCTCTCTCTCTCTCTCTCTGTCTCTGACACACACTCACTCACATGTATACCAGAACCGGTGCTCCGTAAGCTAATGTTGCTGAGTTACAACAGTGTATATCACGCACGCTCGCATGCACGCACAGGCAGCCACACACACACACACACACTCACACTCACACACACAGGACATAGTTGAAGTCTGTCGCTGTTACGAACTCTTTGAGAGACACAAAGATGTACTGTACAAGGCTCGACAACACAGTTAAGATTTGAGAGGAGACTGGGGCCAGAAGCAAGAGACAGTATCAAATTCACAACCCTCTGCGTTGTCCTTAAACCTAACCTGCCAGTGAGATCATTTGCGAAAGAATCCTCATCGATAATGGCATAAATACACTTGTCAGCTATTATGAGCGCAAAGTAAAACGTCAGATATCTGACCATTATACATTTCTCAGCTTCTGTCTCTCTCCACTCCCCCCCCACTCTCTCTCTCTCTCTCTCTCTCTCTCTCTCTCTCCCTTTCTTGCATTCAGAAAATCTCAGCGGGGAAGCACATTCAAGAACCACAAGCGATTCACAAAGCTACAGTTGAACCGAATATAGAAAAAAAAATAACCGCAGCGATGAAAAGAGGCGAGATTTTTCTTCTCTCCCTCTCTCTCTCTCTATACTACTATGATTGCAGGAAATGTATGTAAAACAGGAATAGCTCTTACCAGCACTTGTTCTTGTGGACTCTTGTGGTCTCAAATGTATTTTAGGCTAAAAAAAAAAGCTCTCACACACGTTTATATTATCCTGGAGCAGAAACAAACAGACTGTTACAAAAAAATAAAATAAAACGCTCGCTCCAGAATCTCTCCGTTGTCCTGTACGCAAAACAAAAATAGGGCTTAGTAATTTGATTTTGCTGTCAGCTTCTGCCAAGACTGCATCATTCAATTCTGCCCCTCTCTTCCCACTGGGTTCCTCTACCTGCAGGGCTAGCTTGACAGCTAACTGTGAGAGCAAAACACAAAAGGATGCCGGGACATTGCTCTCTCTCTCTCTCTCTCTCTCTCTCTCTGGTATCTGGGTTCTACCAACTCTGCTTCAAATATATATATATATATATACCCACTGTCGCTCCGCTGGTACATATAAACCTTCACTATCAGTTAATGTCATCTGAGCATGTGTCTCTCTCCCCGCACTCTTCCGCTACGTTTAATAGAAGCAGTTTTTTCTGTTCCCAGCTAGCTTTCGTTTAACTATTTGCTCACCGTCTTTGACTTTTTGTTTATTAAACTGTTTAAGTGTTACAACTCCCGCCAGATTCCCCCCCCCCAATTCCTTCGCCACCTTCCGTTGTCGCTCGCCCCTCCAACCCCAACCCCATCTCACAGCCACCCCCCGAGGTTGAGGCTTTGAGGTCACGGTCTCGGCTGACAGTCACTCCAGTGCAGGGCTGTGAGGAGACGGGGACGAGGAGTCAAAACAGTGGCCCAGTCTCTCTAGTCATTTGGATGATGTTAAAGATCCTGTGGCGCTAGTGAAAAAGAGAGAAGGGAATTTCTCCCAGTTTCCCTGGCCCACGATCTCTCAGCTAAAATTGGTGAATAACTTCATGCCTGCTTGTACCCATATTGGCTGTTGAGTTCGCCTACAAAATACACAGTCACTGCGCCTTGCAGAAAAAGCTGTGAAGCCCCTTGAGTTTTTTTTTAGCTAAAGAATAATAATTGTATTAATTATGATACAATTAGAATTGTATTAATATTAAAATGATAAGAATATTCCTTGCATTTATAGTTCTTTATGTCATGGCCCACAATCACGGTGTCCCGGCTAACAAGCCCCTGGATAAAATTGGTCATTCAATCCACAACTGTTTGTGAGACGTTGCCGAGGACAACCGATTGCCATGTTTGACCACAAAAGACACAGTCACTCCAGTTTTCAATATATCCTGTGAAGCGCTTCCGATGTGCACCTGATGTGGAAGGAGTTGTACCAAAGTAAGCTTTACTTATTTATCTAGAGGGCAGTTTGTACAGAAGTCTCACAACAAGACAAAATAAATTTACATCAACAACAACAACAACATTACATGTGCATGGCGCCTTTCACGTCGGGAGGATGGCCCAAGGCCCTGGACAATCAGTCATTTTGGACATGAGCTGGGGTCGGGATCAGGGTGGGTGGAGAAGGGGGGTGTTGGGGGAGGAGGGTGACCGACGACACGGACGAAGAGGACGGTCTTGAAGGACGCAAGGGAAGAGGCGAGGTGAAGGGACTGTGGGATGGGGTTCCAGCGTGTGGAAGGCAGAAAGCCTGAAGGCTCGTGAAGGTTTGTGTTCTCTATCGGTTATAACATTCATCTCACCAGTCTGGGCTGGACCCAAAGCAAAGTCTCGTAGGTGAAAAACCCAGATCAGGTCCGCAAACTCCTTTCATATGGCATAGTTTTGCTAACATCATAAAGTTGCAGGATAAACAAAGCCACACTGATCTCTGGCCAACCTTGCTGGTTGCTAAGTTGTCGTAATACGCATTCCCCAGTTGCTATGCCAAATGATGTCTTAATGCAACAATCATCCACCTCTCTTGATATAACTGCAGAGCAAAGATCTCCTCTTTAAATAAAGTGATTCTTTTTTTTAACCGACAAAAACAGCGCAAATCAACGTCGCATTTCATAGAGGGTCTATCACATTGGAAGGACATCTCAAAGCGCCTCAAAGTATCTTTTACTCTAAAGTGTAGTGGCTGTGTGTCTTTGTGGGCCGCCAATTTGGCCGCCAATTTTTTTCCTTGATCAGTCAGCCTGGTGGACACATGTGGAACCCATCACCGTACTTAAGAGTCTCCAAAACCCAAGCTGAGAATTCCATCCCATCCCACCGACACATGGAAATCCCAGAGATAGACTGTTGGAATGGAATGTGCACACTCTCTCTCTCTCTCGCTCTCTCTCCCTGGAGGGACGCATCGTGCTCACCTAATTCTGGAAAATATTCGGCAAGAGGTTGACAAGAGCCAAGACTTTGGGTCCCCAGAACATGTGTTGCTCTGGAGTCCAACCAACTGAAAACACATAACCTACCAGTGATGTCAACATCTGGCAAGGCTTTCCCACGGCTTGTTTAGCTCAGACCACCTTTGGCTTGCGGGGTTAACAAGAGCTGAGTGAGTGGGAGGATTCCCTCCACCAAGTGGCAGTTTTGTCCTTCCGAGTCCTGCCAACGAGCTGTGCTGCCATGAGCAATTTGCGCGAAGCCATTAAGTAAATAGTGATTTATTTTTGGGTGGTAGGGAGGTGGGCGCATGCATAGCTCTATAGTGCATTGGTTAGAGCACTCGTACACAAGTGAGACGACCCTGGCTCGAAACCTTTGGCAAGTTTCCGTACTCCACACATCTCTGTTTACCGAGCAGTGAATAGGAATCCAGTTGTTAGTCAATTGGCAGATTGTTTTGCTGGGGATTCCTTCCAAAATAAATAAATAGATAAACAATGATTTGGACATTGTCCAAATCCCACGACTGTTTGTGGGACAATTGGCCGCTACGTTTTGCCCAGGAAATATGGTCGGTTGTTCTGTGAAGCACTTTGAGACGATGTGAAGGTGTGATAAGGTGCTATATCAAATGCAAGGATTATTATTATTCATGGGAAAAACAGGAATTCTCGGACCACAGCTCATTGCTTTATAATAAGAAACCCTGAGGAAACATCTATTGTGACCTGTCTTCAGCCAAATCAATATCACCCTACTCTCTTCTCATTTAGCGTGTCAGACAAGCGTGCTTATCACTGTGCTATGAAGCTCCAAGGTAAGACTTCTTACTGTTAGAAAAGGAGCAAATGAGAGTCTTAACTGGGTGAAACGCAGCAAAGTCAGGACGCAAGTCAGGTCTGGCACAAGGCTCGCAATCCCACTTTTATAACATTTGCAATTGAACTCATTTCTCCTAATGCAGCCTGATGGGCGTTCAAGAGGAATGGATTTTCTCAATAGCTTTTCCATTTTCCTTTCAGCCGAGTTATTTCTCTACGGCTATTAGTTTCATCGGGGGATCCTCTTGTGTTTCCGCGGTTTACTGTAAAATTTACAATGCGACAAATTGCTACACATCAACGTTGATCAGTGGTTCCACTGCACTTGTCGACCACAGTTGCCATTCAATTACCCCACTTCGCTCCCTGTTTAGCTCAAAAACTATTGCTGACAGCTGCTTGCGTAGCCACCTGAGGAGACGGGCGAGAATATCCAAGGGTCTGTCATTTGCAGGATAGCGTCACCGAGCACCCTGACAGTGGCGGAGCAGGGGGGAGGGGGCAGGTGGACAACGGCAAATTGGCACAGTCGAAAAAGAAGGTTTCTAGGCGTGATATGAAGGTGGGGGAAGGAGGGCGCGAGGTGGAAAGAGTGAGGAAGAGTGTTCTAGAGTTTGCCAAATGTCTTGTACATCTATATTTTAGTCAAAATTGCGAAAAGATTCACATTAGTAGTTACCCACCAGGAAGCTGCTTGTATGTGTCTGTATTCTCCTTCCCCGCCGGCATATTCATTAAAATGTCCTACCTTATGGGTGACAAAACTGACAACGGGAACTGAGTTCTGTTAAGCTTGAAGATTGCATTTTGTCTGATCAGTTGGAAGGTATTAATTCAGAGCACACTGAAATGTGAATCATTTCCAAGTGCCACGGAAACAATGCTGTCAGAATGGATCAGAACCGTGTGGAATTCATTGTAATATTAATCATAATCCTTCGTGTGACAACGGTGGCTGCAAAATCCAACCAGGTGTCAGTCTGGCTCACTCGGCAGCACTACTGCCTCTCAGACTGATACAGTGCTGGGGAGCATTCCATTGTTGGAAGTGCCTCGTTTGGATGAGATGTTAAACTGAGCTCCCACCTTCACCTGTTTGGGTGAACGTCAAAGATCTGGTGGTCACTGTTAGAAAAGAGAAGGTATTTTCTCATGAAGTCCTGGCCCACAAGGAGGAGGCAAGGCGGTGGGGCTAGTGGGGGAGACAGTTCCAAACTTTCAGCTCCTACTTTGAGGCTTAGTAGCTGAAAGTGTGGCCAACGATGGGGACGAGGGACAAGCAGGGGGCCAGAGCCTTCAGATGGCATCTCTGCCAATGCAGAGCTCCCCCAGCACTACGCTGTCTCATGTTAGTTTGTGAGTTCAGCACAGTCTGCCATCCGGTTGTCACATCCGTGTCTAGATGGTGAAGTGATGCAATGCTATCACGCTTCCACTCCATCAATCTCACTCTTATCTGAACTCGTATCTTCCTAATAAACCTGAGCTGTGGAAGATAACTCGTCTCTCTCAAGGAAATCAATGGGATTTAATTGAAACAAACAAAACGTTGACAGGTTTGTCTGCCCACACAGGATGGTGACAGAAACTTTCTCTCTGTAAGATGCCATTGGGCATTGCTAGGCCCTCCTGAGCAACTATGATTGACAATTGGTTGACAACACACAGTCTAAGACAGCAGCACACAAAACGGGGTGTGGAGATGTAATAAAGGTGTCAGCCCTGGATCAGTTGGCAGCCCGCTTGCTTCTTGGTAAGAAAGTTATGCATTCAGGCTCCACTTGAAGAAACTGGCTGGCTCACAAATACTCAGTCACTATGTGTGAAGCGCTTTGAGATGTTGTGAATACCTAACAATCTTTGATTTTTTTTTCAATTGAAGTGTTTTGCAATGGTGAAAAATCCCTTAGTAGACCGCCTCCAAATTTGTAGCAAATAATAATAATCCTTGCATTTGATATAGCGCCTTATCACGTCTTCGAGACGTCTCAAAAATGAATGCCATGGCCAATGTATGCTTAGTAACAACCGACCAACAGCAATGCAGTGAGTGAGTCACCAATTTTATTTGGGGGATTGTTGACCTGGACACCAAGAGAAAGAGAGAGAGTAAGTCCCTAAGAATTAGGAGCAGGAACAGGCCATTCAGGCCCCTCGAGCCTGCCCCGCCATTCAATAAGATCATGGCTGATCTTCTAATCTAACTCCACCTACTCGCCTTATCCCCATATCCCTCAATCCCTTTATCCACAAGAGATCTATCAATCTCAGTCTTGAATATGTTCAAGGACTGAGCACCTACAGCCTTTTGGGGTAGAGAATTCCATAAATTCACTACCCTCTGAGTAAAGAAGTTTTTCCTCAACTCAGTGCGAAAGGGCTGACCCCTAATTTTAAGACTGTGAGCCCCTGGTTATAGTTTCTCCAACCAGGGGAAATAGTCTCCCACTATCTACTCTGTTGTGTCCATTAATAATCTTATAGGTTTCCATAAGATCACCTCTGATTCTTCTGTATTCTAGAGAATATAGGCTTAGGTTGCTCAACCTATCCTCATAGCTCAACCCCCTCATCCCAGGTACCAACCTAGTCTATCTACATTGTACCCCCTCCAAGGCAAGTACATCCTTTCTTAAATAAGGAGACCAAAACTGCACACGATATTCTAGGTGTGGGGCCCTATACAGTTGCAGCATGACTTCCCTACTCTTATATTCTAACCCTTTTGTAATGAATGCCAACATACCATTAGCCTACTTAGTTGCTAGCTGTACCTGCAAACTAACTTTTGTCAGCTTGCCACACACTATGAGCTCAAAGTCCTGACATGGGACTTGAACCGATAACTTTCTGGGAATGTTACCAAGAACGCAAAATACTGCAGATGCTGGAAATCTGAAACAAAATAGAAACGGCTGGGAACACTCAGCAGGTCAGGCAGCATCTATGGAGAAAGGAAAAGTGAGTCAAGGTTTTGGGTCCACGACCCTTCATCAGAATGGGGCATGTTGGGAGAGCAATGCTTTTAAGGACTACCAGAGAGGAGGGAGAGGCAGGCCAAGGAAGACAAAGGAGAGAATGGGGTAGAGGACAGGAAATTATGGGTTAAAGTGGCCCTGAAACATTGACTAAATTTCCTTTCTCCGTGATCTGCTGAGCGTTCCCAGCGACTTTTCTAGAGAATGCTCCCGACTGAGCTAAACTGACACAACTCGCATTCAATGCCAAAGAACGGTGGTATGTAATGCTATGGAGCCGATGAGTTGCTAATTGAATCCTCACCATGTTTCCTTCCTGTGGTGGGCAGAGGCTGTGGGTATCTCTCTATGGGGCGGGAGGAACATTCAATCAGATTGGGGACGCTGCTGCCAAATTCCTATTATTTTACCTTTCAGCCTCACTAAATGGAAAGCAGTGGGCGTCAACATGGGATCCAAGGCCAGAAATTCCACCTACTCTTAACCCCCAAGGCTGTTTTGTCTTCAAGATCAAATTGGAGCAGGAGTAAACCTTCAATTCAGTCTCAATTTTGGTGACTTGCCCCCTCAGTAAGAAATGGGAGATAGGAACAAAGGGACAAGAGGGAGATCATTCAAACCCTCAACAAGTACATGACTGCTATTATTTCTCTTTGGTTTGGAGATGAAAGAAAGGGGTTACGATAATAATCCTTGCATTTGGAATACTGCCGTATCAAATCATTGGGAAGTATATACCGCAAAGTGAATTGATTGTGAATTTTGTGGGCAAAACACGGCAGCCAATTGCGCACAGCAGTGTCCCACAAATAGTCATGGATTCAGTGACCAAGTCATTATTTTTTTTTAAGGGATTATTACCCCCGAAAAAGTGACCCCAATCAATCAACAACCAGGTTCCTGTTTACTGCTAGGCTCGCAGAGGAGTTGGAGTAAGGAAACTTGCCTGAGGTCTCACCCTGTCTGGGAATCGAACCCTGGTCTTCTTGCTTGCGAGGCCAGTATGCCACAGGGCCACACGAGTTTGAGGGAAGAGTGAGCGCAAATGCAGCTGGCCTGGTAAAGGCACAGGAGTAATGCATAATGCATATTGTGTGCATTGCGGAATCACGTACACCCTTGGAATACAAGGTTATGCCTGTTGATGTTTTCATTTCTCAAACCACAACCTTGCTCAGAGATCACACGTCGCATCTTCAAGGTTTCACAAAAGCGCTTCACAGAACATACTGTAAAGTGTATTGACTGGATATTTTTGAAGGCAAAATGGAAAACAATGGCTCATAGCCACTTTGGGTACAGATATTGCTCACAAACAGCTGTGATGTGAGTAACCAATTTTATTGGGGGGTTGGGGGTGGGGGGGGTTGTTGGCCAGGACTCCAGTAGAGAGAAACTTCCTTCTCTGTTCAACTGGCTCCTTGGGATCATTGCCGTCCACCTGAGCAGGCACAGACTAGGGCTGGGTTTCACATATCATCTGAAGGATGGCACCTTTGACAATGCAGTGCCCCTCCCAGAACTGCAATGGAGTGTCAGCCTAACAATTCACTGCTAGGATTGGCCTCAACAGATCAAAGTGGGTCTTGAAGCTACGACCTTCTGACTCACAGGAATAGGCCATTCAGCCCCTCGAGCCTGTTCCATCATTCTATTAGCTACTAATACTAATCTTCTAGATGTCTCAAAGTACCTCACAGATTATATAGTAAAGTGAATTGACTGGATAATTTTGGGTGAAACGCGGCAGCCAATTGCACGCAGCAACGTCCCACAAACAGTCATAGATTGAGTAACCAAATTATTATTATTTTTCTTTGGAGGGATTATTATTGGGCATGTGGAGTAAGGAAACTTGCCCAAGGTTACGCTCTCCCGAGTTCATGGCTGATCTGTACCTCAAGCCCATCTCCCTTGATAACATCTATCCACCTCAGTCTTGATATGTGAATGGATCTAGCATCCACAGCCTTTTGGGGGAGGAACGGAATTCCAGATTTCCAGTACCCTTTAAGTGAAAACATTCCTCATAATTTCACTCCTAAATGGCCTGGCTCCAACAGTAAAATCATTTCCCCCCTTGTATAGATTCCCCCATCCACCAGAACAAATAGTTTATCTGCAACTACCCTATTCAAACCCTTTACAATTTTAACTATCTCAATCAGATCACCCCACCAATTGTCTAAACTCAAGTGAATGTAGAACAATTTATGCAAACTGTCCTCAAAATTTAAGTGTTCAGGGTTTGTTAAGGGTTTAAGGGACCTTTTCATTTAAGACAGATTGCAAAAACCTGACTCAGAGGTGAGAATGTTAATATTAATAATAATAATCCTTGCATTTGATATAGCGCTTTTCATGTCTTCTAGACGTCTCAAAGCGCTTCACAGAATGTACTGTAAAGTGAATTGACTGTATATTTGTGGGCGAAACGCGGCAGCCAATTGCGCACAGCAGCGTCCCACAAACAGTCGTGGATTGAAATGACCAATTTATCATAGTTTTTTAGGGGCATGGATTATTATTATGTGTGTGCGGAGTAAGGAAACTTGCCCAAGGTTTGGCGCTGACCTGCCTGGATTCGAAACACAGGTCTCACGCTTGCTTGGAAGGCGAGCGCTCTAACCACTGAGCCACAGGACTCCGCTGTTATTGAGTGAACCAGGCTGACATCCACTGAGTGGCTCTTCCTGGAATGCTCGGCCCTCCTCCTGAATCACTGTCCGGCTCGGAAATATTCCCCGTGTTTAGAATCACATTGGGGATCCTGTGTTAGGGGCAGCCACTTCTCATTAACTTCAGCAAAGCTACTCAAAATCCTCCCCGCTTGTCTCTCCTCTCGTCTCAGCTCCTTACATCCATTCTTTATGAAAAACTCCATTGAAGGTTAATCGCTATGAAAAATTCAGCTTCGCTCGCCTTCTTGAAGGGTGTGAGGAATGCAATACTCCAGGTCAATTGGACGGTTTTTATTCGGAGGCAGCTAGCGAGCACCGAGCTATTTCTCTCATGGTTTTTGTTAATAAGGTGTCAGCCAAAACCACTCTAGCCTCTGAGACACAAAGTTAAGCGTTCAAGCTCCCACGTCAGGACATCAGGGATCATATAGTTCAAACTGACTTTCCAATTCAGTGCTGGGGGTGGTGGGGTGGCATTGCCAGAGGCTCTGTGCCTTTGGATGAGACGTTAAAGATCCCGGGACACAGTTTGAGAAGAGAAGGGAGTCTTTCTCTCTCCCAGTCTCCTGGCCAGCGATTCTCGGAATGAAATCCATCACTCACTTTGTGGCTGTTTGGATATTTGCGCATTGGCTGCCGCGTTCGCTGACAAAACACACACAGTCACTACACGTTACAGAAAACTCAAAGAGATTTTTTTATGCGGGGGGGGGGGGGGGGGGGAGGGGTGGGGGGTCCTTGGCGCACTGTCTGACCCATGTGGAATGCCATCGCTGTACTGAAGACTCCAGAGGTTACACAACTTCCTCGTGCTTTTTAATAGCATCAGGACACTTTAAACCAGATACTTCTGACAATACCATAGGAGTTTATTTGATCCTCTTCCTTCAAGCGTAGCAAATAAAACTCCACCATAGGAGTGTCCGCCTGGACTGTGAGCTCAAGATTTCCCTGTGAGACTCAAACCTACAGCTTGTATTCACCGATTATTAGCTCGGGTGCTCTCAGTGGAGCCATTTTGATGCCATCTCCGCATGGGAATACCAGAATTGCGCTCGAACCTTTCTCAGCTTATTGTAATAATAATACTAATAATAACTCTCACATTTGATATACAGCCTTATAATGTCTTTGAGATGTATCAAAACGCCTAACAAGATATACTGTAAAGTAGGTTGACTGTATTTTATGGGTTAGCCTAGATTGTGAGCTCAAAGACCCCAATGTGGGGGCTTGGACCCACAACCTTCTGGATCTGTGCTGAGACATCACTACTGACTGAGCCAGCCTCACACTGTACAGCAGGGGCCAGGGATAAATGGCCGAGTTTTATTTGCTACGCTTGAAGGAAGAGGATCAAATAAACTCAACCCCCTCCACCCCTCCAACCCCCCTCCCCCACTGACCCACCACCACCACTCCTCTCCATCTCCTCGCCCTCCCTTAACTTCTTCAAGACCGGCAGAGGGGGGGGGGGGGTGGGGACAAAAATCAAACTGACAGTTGCCTTGGCAACGCAGGCCGAAAAGAGCAAGCCACCAGCCTTCAACTCCGTAGAGAAACCACTGTTAATTGGAAGGCCTGTTGGCCCACATCGCGCTCTCATTGCTGCACGGTTTATTTCGAGGAAGATTACTAAATTCCTCGAGTGACGCGGTGAGGGCCAGATTTCGTAAACCGTCCGTCCTCAGTCTAACTCGAGGCCGTTGCCTTACATCAGACCCAGCGGGAGAGACTTAAGGCTAATAATAAAATAATCATCAGAATAATGCCTGCGTTTAACGTAGCGCCTCATTCACGTCTTCTTCGAGACGTCTCAAAGCGCTTCACAGGATGCACTGTAAAGTGAATTGACAGTGTACTTTGTGGGCCAAACATGGCAGCCAATTGCGGACAGAAGCGTCCCACAAACAGTCGGAGATTGACTGGCCAGATATTTTTCCAGCCTCAGCCTGGACTGTTGAGCTCAAAGACCATGAGGAAAGCTTGAACGCACAAGCTTTTGACTCAGATGTGAGTGTAATACTGACTGAGCCAGACTGCCGTGGTTCTTTTTTTGCGGGGGGTGGGGTGGGGGCAGCTAGGTGTCTGACACATACAGAAACCCATCAACATGTGTAAGAGTATCAACAACAACAACATCGATACAGAGACCTTCACACTGCGTAGGCACTGTGTATCCAAACCAAACTGAGATTTCTGTGAATCCCATCCACGCATGTGGAAATTCCTGAGATGCCTATTGGAATGGAGTGCGCACTCTCTCTCTCTCTCTCTCTTACTCGCTCTCACCCTGGAGGGTTAATCGGCGGGCCTGCCTGTATGCGTACACTCATTTGACCACGAAGGAATCAGGATGCGTTGTCGGCGAAGTCAGAGCCCAAGACCTGAAATCAGGTGCGAATCCAGGAGTTAATAAGACACTCTGTCTGATGAAAGTTCCTATATGTAAAATGGAACTGGTCTGAAAGAATTCTGATCCCTGGAACACAATGGGACAAGCCATCTCGCTCAGATCAAAGGTTCGTCAAACATCAGTGAGCTCCGTTTAACATTCTGTCCACATTCCCGAAACATTGACTGTCCAGCAGCTGGGGACGTCCTCTTGACATGAAAGGCACTGTACGAATGTCATGTTGTTGTTGTTGTACAATCAACTTTAAGCTTACGGGAGAAACGGTTGAAATATTGAGAGAGAGAAAGAGAGAGAGAGAGAGAGAGAGAGAGATGGAAATAGCACAGAGAGAGAAATGATACAGGGAGAGAAACAGTACTGTACATATATATATAAGAGAGAGGGAGAGAATACACACAGAGAGAAAAACTGTTGTAATGACATCAATAATAATCATGCTTGTGTTTGACAAAGGGCATTATCACGTCGTTGAGATGTCTCAAAGTGTTTCACAGAATATACTGTAAAATGGATTGACTGCGTATTTTTGGACGAATACAGAGACTGTGGAATAATGCAATGAGAGAGAGAGAGAGAGAGAAATAGCAGAAAGAGAGAGAGAAGCAGTATACAGAGACTAAAATAGCACAATGAGAGAGAGAGAGAGAGAGAGAGAGAAGGAATGAAACGGCATAGAAAATCAAAGACTGAAATAGTCCAGCAATCGGAGAGAGATAGCGAGAGAGGCAGAACACCTCAAAGAAACATTGCCATAACATGGAATAGGGAGAGAAGAAGAAGAGAGATTGAGAAAATGAAGAGAGAGAGAGAGAGAGAGAGAGAAAGAGACTGAAACAGAATAGAGAGGGAGGGAGAGAGAGTAGATAATGGTACAGCTCAGAGAGAGTGTGGAGAGCGCTGGAATGATGGAGGAGAGAGCCATGTTAACACATAATAGTTCCAATGGGTTTATGACACATTTTGAAATTCAAAAGCATCTGCTTAGTCCAGGAGCAGAAAAAAACCTTGGTATAATCTAGATGCTTAAAGTGCGTACATCGAAGCGCGCGCGCGAGAGAGTGGGAGAGTGGGAGAGTGGGAGAAATCTTGCGAATACATTAGACGGAGATTAAAGATGCGACAGACAACCGGAAATATTTGGTGAGGGCCACATATTACCCAGAGTGGTTCGAAGCCAATGAGGAGGACAGTATTCTGTTGACGGGCTGTCAGAAACATTTACCGACCGTGTAAGTGAAGCTGACCAAAAAAACAGGGTTGAATTTAAATCCCTCGTACCTTGATTTTTTTTTAAAAAAAATTATCATTAGTAACGTTGATAACACTCTTTGCATTCGAGTGCCTTTCACGTCCCAAAGCGCTTCACAGCAAACGCCGTACGGTGTAACAAACGTGTATTTTGCTTTGTGAATATGTGTTGTGAACCGAGCGTGTGTGTTTTGTGGGTGAAATGTGGCAGCCAATTTGCACGCCTCAGCAACCCACGAACAGCCATGGAAGTGAGTGACACATTTTATTTGGGGGTGGAGTAGGGTGGAGGGGGGTGGGGGGGTCATTTTTAGCCAGGACACTGGAAGAGAGAAAATTCCCCTTCTCTTTTCCAAATGAACGCACCTCTCATAATACAACACTCCTCAGCACTGCGTCAGAGTGTCTGTTTAGACTAATGTGATTCCAAGTCCTGACATGGGGGGCCTTGAACCCACAACCTTCTGATCGGAGGAGAGAGTGTGGCTACCACTGAGCCAGGCTGACAGATATATAATCTGGGTGGGTGGGAGCGAGGGAGGGGAGGGAGGTGACCATATCGACACGATCAAAAATAGGAACTGCCATCTCTTTCACACAGAGAAATCCTTTTGAGTTTTATCCATTGGAACCAATGCGCGATCTCACCACACAAATGATGGGAGTTGGAGGTGTATGGATGGGGGAGGCATGGATCTAAACAATAGCCAAAGAAAATATCAATCATAATTAATGTCTCGGGTGAGCTGGGGGTGGGGAGGGAAGTGGGGGAGGTGGGGTGGGTTGGTTGAGTTGTTACATTAATTCTGTATTTATAGTGTTTCCTGATTAATTCTCCCAAGTCACACTTTTCTCTCTCTCCCTCTCTCTCCCTTTCCCCCTTTTAACATCGTCTTTGAAATTTGGAGCACCGTTGCTGCCGCAGTCAGTCGTCAAAGTGAAGCGAGCCCGAAATAGAACGAGGGGAACGCTAATGAGATCTTTCCATGTGCCCTGGATTCTCTCTCTCTCTCTCACACACACACACACACACACAGTGCTGGAGTCTGATTCAGGCTCAGAGAGGGAGAGAGAGACAGACAGAGAGACAGAGAGAAAGGGAGAAAGCACCAGCAATTTTCTTTCCCTTACGCTGGGGGGATGACTAATAGGGTGGAGAGGCCTTTGTGTTTTAGTTAAATGCCTTTCGGGGGATAAAAAAAAATGGTTTTTTTCTTGGGAAATGGTTCTGGAGTCTCAACGAACCACATTCATCTGTGTTACTGTACTTTCTCTCCCTCTCTTTCTCTCTCTCAAACGCGCTCTCTGCCAATGTGTTAATGTCTCTCTGTGTTTCTCTCTTTCGGTCTCCATTTGACAATAACTGAAGCAGGGAGATTACAAAGAGAGAAATGGAGAGTGAGTGAGTGAGTGAGTGATAAAGGAGGGACAAAAGCGAGAGAAAATAGGGAGGAGAGGAGGGAGAATGAGGGAGAGGGAAAAGGGAGAGGTTGAGTGAGAAAGTGAGTGAGGATTACTGTATTATATTATATCTCTTTCCCACCTCTCACTCGCTCTCTTCATTTCCCCACTTACTTTTCTCCCTCTCATTGGCCACTCCTCACTCTCTCACATCCTTCTCTCTCTTTCTCTTCCTTTACCCCACTCCTTCCTATTTTCTCCTCTTCTCCCTTCTTTGTCAATCCTTGTTAATCCCCTCGCTCGCTCCCTCCCTTCTTCCCTCCCTCTCTCCCTCACTCACAAAGTGCTTCACAGGATATACTACCAAGTGAATTGACTGTACATTTTGTTCGCGAAATGCATTGTTGTTCTTAAGTGCAATCCTGAAATAGGTTGAATTCAAATAGATGTTGAACTCTAGAGAGGGGAAAGCCTGGCTTATAATGAATGTGCATATGTAAGGTTGTGTTCATTACTATAATCGGAATAATTAATTGACGCGTTTTCAGCTGCAGAAGATATTTGGGGATTTTTCATTATTCTTCCACTCTCCCTCCTAATGCTTTTAAATTTTATTTTAAAAAAATTGTCAACCAGACTCCATCATCGACTCTCGCGTCTCTAACTGGAAGGTTCTGGGTTTGAACTCGTGTCACTTTGAGCTGACATTCCATTCCACTACAGTACTGGGGGTTGGGTGGGGGGGGGGGGGGAGGGAGGGAGGGGGCGGGGAGGGGGCACTATGTCGGAGGTATAGACAGGTCAAACAAAATAAACAAATGAATAAATTATTGCGTCACTCCATCCACGACTGTTTGTGAGACACTGCTGGGGTGCAATTGGCTGCCTTATTTCTGCCACAAAATATAAAATGCACAGAGTATTCTGTGACGAACTTTGAGACGGGCTCAACGATGTGATGAGCGGCTGTATCAAATGCAAGGATTAATTTATATTTCGATGATGTGGTAAGGTGTTTGATCAAAGGAGAGGATTAGAATAACTCCAAGCTTTGTGAAAGTTTGAGGATGTCGTTTGAATATTACAGCCCCCTGCGTTAATCTATTTTACTCAGCTGGCCATTATTCTAATTTTCGTAATGCACATTAGACCTAGATTATTCCCCTATAACCCAGAAAGCTGCAAGACTAGTCTTTGCGAGAGAGAAGAAAATGGATCAGATACTGTACTCTGAGGGAAGAACACACAAATTAATTAGCAAATCAGATTTTTATAGTTCTCGGAAAATCGAGTTTGCTCTTTTATCGCAGGAATATTAGTTCAGTCTACACAGCCTCGGGGAGAAAGCGTCCTCTGCGCTGACCTGCCAGTGTCAAACGTATGTTCCTTATTAAGAACAGATCATAAGAGGAGTTCAGGTGAAGAAGGTTCTTTAGCTTGTTAGATCTCGTGTTTCCCAGACTGTCTAGGTTTAAGTTACTGCGTCAAGCAGTTTGTTCTCTGAGTCCAGTGGCCTCCGCCTCCCTTCTTGCGCAGTTGCGTAGTGTAGTGGTTAGCGCGCTCGCCTCGCAAGAGAGAGGACCCATATTCAATTCCTTACACCAACACGCTTCTGTTTACCGAGTGCTAAGCAGAAACCCGGTTGTTAGTCAATTGGCCGATCGCTTTCTGAGGGCAATCATTCACCAAAAGATAATAATAATAATAATTGCTCACTCGATTCGTAACTGTTTGTGGGACTTTGCCGTGTTTAATTGGCTGCTGTGATTCACCCACAAAACACACACTCACTGCACTTTACAGTATAATCTACACAATGCCCGCTCTACACTTGTTGTCGGGCCTTCAGCCTCTCCACCCCAACCCTCTGGGAACTATTACCCCCTGGAAAACCCATCTGCCGATCGACTAACAGCCAGGTACCTGCTTACTGCTCGCTAGGCAGAGGCATGTGGAGAAAGGAAACTCGCCAAAGGCTCTCTGACACACCCCCCGTCCACTTAATGAATTAGCGGACGGTAGCTGGTGGAAACTGGGCTGGAATAATGCAATGGCTGAACACTCAATGAAAGTCAGTGCGGTTCAATATGAGATTTGGGGGCGAGAGCCGGATGCAGCGCTGATAAGGCGGGAGACTGATGGGCTTTGTGCAATCGGTGGAATGATCGAGGGCAAAGCAGGAAGGAAAGCTATTGTACGATAGGAAAGATAGAAAAAGAGAGCGAGCGCACAGCAGCTCGAGGGAGGTTTGAATGGATGGTTTCCTCTAGAGATGCACTTAGTAAAACATGAGAGCTCGCCGGGCGAAATAATCCAAATACAATACCGATAAGGTGCAAGAATTCCAACGGATAGATTTGCCCTTCCAATACACGCGTCGCAATATGCTTTACAGAGTGATGGGCTGAAGATGGGAATCTCCTACAATCCGCCCGCTTTAACGGACTGGCCAATGTTATTTGATGATTTTATTTGGAATAACCGCGGAGCGATGTACAGTGATTGGTGCGCTCGGCCCCCCCCCCCCCCCCCACCCCCCCGCCAACCACAAATGTCCACACGACTCGCAAAAATGCTTCCACGTGGCTCGTACTCGTGGAGAGAGAATAGGAGTCAGAGGAGGCAATAACGGTAACAATAATAACCAGAACTCTATCCTGGCGTTTGATATCGTTCCTTGTTACATTGTCGAGGGATCTCGAGGCTTCACGGCATCGATTCTGTAAAGGAAATTGACTGTATATATTCCGTGGGTAACACACAGCAGCCAATTGCACGTGGCGGGGTCCTCCAAACAGCCGTGTGGAGTCAGGAAACTTGCCTAAAGTTTCTCCTCGCCCAAGAATTGAACCCAGCTCCTCCTGACGTGAAAGGCGCCTGCGCAAGTGTCATTCTGTCGTCGCTGTCGGCTGCGAGGCGAGCGCGCTCTAACCCCCGAGCTGCAGGAAGCTTCTCTTCCATTCCTCGCGGCTTCGCTGCGGAGGAACCCGGGCGCAGAGCGAGCGCTGAAGGCTGGAAGAGATTTCCAAAAGAAAAAAATAAATCAATTCGTGGCGCGCAGTGCGCGGAGCCAAGGTGGGAACAGATGGCTCACAGCGCACAGTGTTCGGGGCACGAGATGGTTGCGAGTACATGAATAAAATTCACACATTTCACACCTCTCTCCTTCCAAACTGTACAGCACATCCTGACTGAGGAAGGCTGGCCGCGATCACATCTCCAGCTCTTACGCAGGTCCCACCATTAGTTATGCAGCGACTCTCACTCAACCCCAAGTCAGGATCCTGTGGGTTCACGCTTCCACATCAGGACTAGGAACTCATATACAGTCTAATGCAGTGTTAGGTGGTGAGACTCCAGCAGTTACCCCAACGTACACTCTGGGTTCCCCCCCCACAAGCCTTGGCTCTGTCCAATCTGCGCCTAATACTTTCCTAACGGAATTAGGTAAACATGATTCATCCCTCCAGGGGGAGAGAGTGCTTTCAAATCCCTCCACTCCTCTGCACCCTCCTACCTCTCTGATCTCCTCTCTCCTCAAACCAGCACCCGCTGCCTTCACTCCACCGGGTCTGGCCTCCTCCATGTCCCCCCGAATCCCCCGCTTCACCCTCGGCGGCCGTGCCTTCAGCCACTGCGCCCCGAGGCTCTGGAATTCCCTTCCTCACTCCCTTCGCCTCGTCCCCTCTCTTCCCAGTTTCAGGTCCCAACTAAAGACCTTTCTCTTCGACCGCGCCTTTGGTCACCTTTCTCCCCCCCCGCCCCTGGCTCGGGCCCGGGATCTGTTACTGAGAAGCGCTCTGAGACGCCGTCCGGAGGGCGCTATATAAATCAAAGTTATTGTTGTTGTTGTTCACGTCAGGAGGACGTCTAAAGGCGTGTGTAGTTGGGGTGCATGGAACCCTCAGCTTGGTTTCAGGTACTCTTAAACTCGGTGATGGGGTTTCCTCATGTGTCAGACTGAAGTAAGTCATTGTGTCTATATGGCCGAAGGTGTCCATTCAATCCCACTGACCCGCCGTTTCGCCCATCAAATACAGTCAACCCACTTTACAATATATTCTGTGAGAAGCTTTACCAATCACTTGGTAACTCTCTATATTGGTTATTATACACTACAGTATTATGTTTACATCAAGTCTCCCCTTAAAAACATTGACGCTTTCTGCTGCAAACACAGATTCTGGCAGCGAGACGCACTCTCCGCTGCTCACTGTCGCCCCTATTTACCACTTCAAGACTTATTTATTCACAAAAAAAAGATCCCTGCCTCTCTCCTTGTCTCCTCCAACTCACTCCTGGCAGAGAAGCCTTTTACTCCTACACCTTCCTCTTCTGATTCATGTCTCACTGTGAGGCGATTAGCTTCCGAGCCTTGCGTAAGCTTTCGCTCGCTAACAACCTGCACTCCAAGAAGCATCGTAGAAAATGGAGCAGATTATTGTCTCACGAGTGAAACCCCATCCACAATAAATCCACACGGTTAAAGTTAGAGTACGTTAATCTTGTTTTGCGCAGGTTCAAATCGGTTCCTCGCTTCATGGCTGTTTGTCATGATAGTAATAATAACGATAGGACTTGCATTTGATATACACAGTACGAGACTTCGAGACTTCTCAAAGAGCTTCACAGAATGGACAGTAAATGAATTGACTGTGTGCTTTGTGGGCCAAACGCGGCAGCCAATTGCGCACGGCAGCGTCCCCCGCACACGCACACGGCCGAGGATTGAGTGACCGAGTAAATGTGGAACGGAGTAAAACGGTCAAATTGTCCTTTGACATCAGGCGTTGTTTCGGAAGCGAGCTTGAGGGCTGAAAGTTGGCAGAGTGTTTTTGGGTGGGGTTTGCCCCGCTGCCCTCGCTCTGCTCGCTCGTAGATTGAGACAGGAGCCTTGTGGGTTCAAGTCTACATGTTGAGGAGGTGTGAGCTTGCGGGCTAAGCTGACGTTTCCACGAGGTGCTGGGCTGGGGAATTGAGTGCTCAATTTTGACATTTCGTGGCGAGTCACGTCACGTAGAAGCCAGCTGAGCTTCAAACAGTCACCTCTTACCCTCCTCTCTCCCCTCCACTACCTCCCCCACTCAACCCCACCCACCTTCCCCAAGGGTCTGATGTTGATCTGCCTGTCTCTACAGAACTTTGGAGTGAGAAGGAGGCATTAGAATTGCCTCAAACGCGTTTTACTGCAAAATTCCTCATCGGGGTGTCTGTTTGCAAATGCCCTGAACCTTCTGGAGACACTTAAAACACATGCATAATTGATGAATCAACGGCAATGTGATAGAGTTTTGAACCCCAGGCGTCCGCCTAGACTTAAACAGGGCGCCATCTGCTACCATTGCCTGACTTCCTCACGGTGGGCAAGGTAAGCGGGGTCTCCTTAGAGCTGAGCCGGGCAGCCGAGGTGGCGTGTTTGGCAGTGGCGTGTGGGAACGGAGCCAACACTCTGCGCCAGTCCCGAGTCTGCGTTACAATAATGCAGGGCCCAGCCCGGCCCGGCTCACAAGCAGGACTTGGAAGGGCAGACCAGTCACTGGGGGAGATTCTTCCCACCCAGCTCCCGTTAACCCCTGGAAGTCAAAGCCCTATTGCCGTAACCCTAGCTCGACAAGCAGTGGAAAGCTAGCCAGGTAAAGCTTTCAATGACACGCTATGTGCTTTTAGCTGGTTCGACTCCAGCAATTACCCAAACGCACACTCTGGGGTGCCCCCCCTCCCACCCCCGCCCCCCTCCCCTCCGCCGCCAATACCAAGCCTCAGCTCTCGCCAACCTGCGCCTAATATTCTCTGGCATGAGGTAAGCAGGATGCATCACTCCAATGTTAGAGAGAGAGAGAGAGAGAGAGAGACATCGCATATTGTATTCCTGACACAGTGAAAGATCCATGCCTAGGTGAATAGGCACGTGAAAGAAACTCTCAATCTGGTTTGAATACTTTGTGTAGGGTGGTGGGTTTCTGTGTGTGTCAGACACCTGACTGACTGACTGACTGACAAAACAATTTACGGTTAGGACATCAGAAGGGCAGTTGTGCGATGTCGTAAGTGGGGAGGCAAAACGTTACCAGAATCTGAACGCAATTCCCTTTGCGTTTCATTTCACGTTAGAGTTTTCTCCTGTTGTGGCCCGATGAACAATCCTCCGAATAGAATTGGAAATTTGTTTCATCGGTGTTTTGCGGGTCAGTCACTTGTGTATAATTGTGCCGTGGCTTACAAACGCACAGTTACTCAATGTCACGGGAAAAGCCTGTGAAGCGCTTTGCTTAAAGTCCCAACGTGTGGGCTCGAACCCACAATCTTCTGACTCAGACTGATAACAACTTGCATCAGAGTCCTGTAGCGAGGTGGTTAGATCACTCTCCTCGCAAGTGAGAGGACCCGGGTTTGGTTCCCAGACAGGACAAGGTTCCTGACTCCACACGCACCTCCATTCCTCTGTTTATCTGGCAGTCAGTAGGAATCCGGTTATAAACTGATTTGCAGGGGCAACGATCCCTTCTGAATAAAGAAATTTGGTCACTCAATCCACGGCTATTCGTGGGACACTGCTGCGCACCATTAGCTGCTGCGTTTCGCCCACAAAACATGCAGTCAACACACTTGACAGCATATTCTGTTAAGCGCTTTGAGACGTCTTAAGGCGCGCTGGACTCGACTGAAAGCTTTATTATTATCAATCGGTGGTGGGAGCCGAGATGGGGAAAGAAACGCAGGGGAATATTCTGTGCTCCTTTCCCGCGGATGTAAAGTCAGGCGAATTTGACATGCGGCTTTAATTACTATAATTCTCCCCAAAGTGACTCGTTGCTTCAGAACGATTAGATCCTGGGAGAATGCAAGCCGGGCTACGCCTCCTGATAGCAGCCGCTGACACTTAACCTTTGGGCACACCTGAAAGCCTGCAATTAGGCTGTCCTCTACGCTACTCTCTGCTCTCGCTATCAGCGCAGGCCCCCAAAAATATAAAGTGGGAACTCTTAATGGAAGCAGCCAGCTACCGAGCTGTTTAATTGCTACAAACCAGTGACCTGGAGTGACTAATGCGTCCGACCTGGGCTCTCTGCTGAGGTGCAAGCGAGGATCACGTCCATCACATTCTGAGTATACGTCACCACAACAAGCCTTTAAAGTAATTGATTTGTGTGTTTTCGTCCTTTGGTTGAGATATTCAACTGAGCTTCAACCAAACTCTCTCCCTCCCCTCCTAACTCATGCCCTCCCCACACCCACACAAACACCCCTCTTCCCTTGTCTGTCACTGTTCAATTTACAACAACAAAACAACAAAATTATATTGATAGAGCGCCTTTCACATTGGGGGCACATCCGAATGCACTGAACAGTTAGGTTGGGACCCGAGCAAGGGGGAGGGGCAGGGTAGGGGTGTGGGGAGGGCATGAGTTAGGAGGGGAGGGAGAGAGTTTGGGGGGGCAGCAGAAGGCACGAGCGAAGAGGAGGCTCTTGAGACCGATCTTGAAGGAGACAAGGGAGGAAGCGAGGTGAAGGGACTGTGGGATGGAGTTCCAGAGTTTGGGGGGCAGAGAGACTGAAAGCCCAACCACCGAAGGTAGGGCAGGTCGAGCTCTCTAGTGTTAGATAAAAGTGTTTTGGCAGTAGCTTCTAGTTTTGAGGTAGCTTTGTATTCCTTTCCTCCATCCAACACTGGCCTACACCATCGGCGAGCTTCAAGACACTTAGAGCTCTCTGGAACTCCATTCCCAGGTTTCCCTACCTCACTGTCTCCCTCCCTATCTCTCCCTCCCTGACCAGGAGAGAGAGAAACTCCCTTCTCTTTGTGAAGAACGTCGCGGGATCTTTAACACCCACCCGAACAGGCAGACTGGCCTGTGGTTTAATGTCTCATCTGAAGGACGGCATTTCAGACAATGCAACTCACTCTCCCCCAGCACTGAATTGGAGTGTGGGCTCAGTTAGACCGTGTGATTCCAAGTCGCGACATGGCGGCTTGAACCACAACCGTCAGACTCAGCGGCGAGAGAGAGAGAGAGAGAGAGAGAGAGCGCTATCAACTGAGCCAGACTGACTCACGCAAACAATACAATTCACACTTCAAAAGCAGGGTTTTGAAAAGCAGAACGAGGGTGAAATATAACTGCGGTAACCCAGCCACAAGACGTGAAGCCGTAAATTCCTGCCAACTTGGTAATAGAATGTCTTAAGAAGCAGGGCAGGGAGGCAAGTCAGCCTGGCAAGTCTGGCAGGCAGGCAAGGCTGGCAGGCAGGCAAGGCTGGCAGGCAGGCAGGCAAGGCTGGCAGCCTGGCAAGTCTGGCAGGCAGGCAAGGCTGGCAGGCAAGGCGGGCAAACAGACAGACACTGTAACCAGGGGAGTGGATTGAATAGCCAATGTCAAGTCTCATCAGCAAGAGTAGTATGTGCTTGTAAAAATATTGACAAAGAAAAAATAAATAAACTCGCCTGATTGACAGGCATACAAATACTTGGTGAAGGGACGAGTAGATTTTCAGACTTGGGTTAATAACATCTGACCCACATTCATTCCTTGTGGAGAGGCTCTGTACAGACCTCCCACTTAAGACCAGAGCAATTTTTATGTTAAGACAGTAATGTTTAAAATGGGATTTTATAAGTAGATGAAGTGAAACTATATATGTGTGAGGAAAGAGCAGGGGAATGGGATTAGAGTACAGAGTTCCACTTGGGGATAAGAGATTGACAATGAATACATTGAGTAATCTTCACATCAACAGGTTAGAACATAATCTAGCAGTACATGGAATGATCTACTGTAGCCAAATAGCTCCCATCACTCTAGTTCTTACACTCTCCTGTCTCCCTGTCTCCCAAAGTCCAGTAGCACAGTGATTAGAGCATTCGCCTTACAAGCAAGACATCTGGGTTTGATTCCCAGCAGTGCGAAACCTATGGCAAGTTTCCTTACTCCACGCACCTGATCAAAATCCATCCAAAAAATCATAATTTGGTGACTTCAATCCACGACTGCTTTGTAGGACATTGCTGTGCGCAATTGGCTGCTGCGTTTCACTCACAAATATACAGTCAATTCACTTTATGGTATATTCCGTGAAGCGCTTTGAGACGTCAAGAAGACTTGATAACAACAACAAAAAACAACAAAATGACATTGACGGAGTATCTATTAAAACCCAGAAAGCGATCCATCAATCCACTAACAATCAGGTTCCTACTTACTGCTAGGTGAACAGAGGTGTGTGGATTAAGGAAACTCGTTTAAGGTTTCAACCAGCTGGGGTCCTCTCACTTGGGACAAGGCTACATGATTATCTCCACCCTCCCTGATAGCATCTCCCTTTCTTTGTCCAGGGCTCCCCAACTCTTCGACCCTGAATTGTGGGGGGTTGAAGTTGCCGAACTTAGGGCTCGAACCCAACAACTTCTGACTCCACAGTTGCGGAGGCATCTCAATTTGGAGATAGGCAAGATGACGTGAAATCCCGTTGCCAAGGTTTAGGATTCTGCGTGTTCATGCTTTACACAGTGTCAATACAACTCTTTTTGAATTAAATTAGCTTCAAGGTATAATGAGCTGTCCACCTCCTGATTTCCCCTCCGCTGCCCCTACAATCACTTAGCACCCTGTAATTACCCATTACTGAAAGTCTGTTCAAAGTCAGCCAGGATTAACAATCGCAGTCAGCTCGCTCAAAAACACATAGCTGAATGGGGAGGCATATCACACAAACACGCGCACGAGGTAGAGAATAATAAAACAGAACTGGTCGTACAGCTCAGTCAGTTATAGCACTCACCTCGCTAGCGAGAGACTTGTGTTTGATGACTGGCAGGGTGAAACCTTGGGCAAGTTTCCTGACTACACACACACTCCTGATAATAATGCCTCCAGAAAAAACCCCCAATCATAACATTGGTCACTTCAATCCACGACCGTTTGTTGCAAACTGCTGTGAGTAATTAGCTGCCAGGTTTTCGCCTACAATTATACAGTTCATTCAATTGACACTATATTCCGTGCAGGGTTTTCAGATGTCCAGAAGATGTGAAAAGCGCTATATCAAATGCAAGGATTATTATTTATTATTATTAAAGTAGCAATGAAGCATTTGATTGCCTTGGAAGCAATGAAATGAAGCCTAGTACTGTCTTCTCAGGAATTAGATAAGGGAGATCAGTGGATTATATTTTACATTATTATGTTTGCATCAAGTTTCTCCTGACAAACATTTGACTGTGGGCGAAACGCAGCAGCCATTTGCGCACAGTACCGAGTCCTAAACAGATTTGGGATTTGATCAGGGGCTCCAGATCTCTGAGCCTGGCCCGAGACTGATCTCAAGTTGTTTGTTTAGATCTCATGGAAGATCTTGGGGATAGTGGGACACAGAAGAGTGTTCACTCTTCGGTGAAGTCCATCGAGAGATTTGCTCAGCTGTGCCTGCTCCTTGTAGCAGACGCTCACAATCGTGCTTTTGAAAAGTGACCATTTGTAGATAATCCCATTTTATTTCAATAATATATTGTACGATAATAACAATAATAATAAGAAGAATCTCTGCATTGTGATACAGTGCCATAACACGCCATCGTGATGTCTCAAAGCACTTTGTCGGGTGAAACGACCGATTTTTTTTGAGGAGATTTGGGAGGAGTAGGGATGTTCCTACATACATCTAGGGAAAAACAGAGGCATGTGTTGTGGGGTAAGGAAACTTGGCTAAGGTTTCACCCATCTGGGAATTGAACCTGAGTCCTCTGGTTTGCGAGGTAAGCGCTCTAACCACTAAGGTAAGGTCCCTATAGTACAGTGGGTTCCAAGTCCTGATTGGGATCGTGAGGATTGATCCAATGAAACTTCTGACTCAGTAATTTAGAATGCGAATCACTGAGCCACATGGATGAAACAGAGTCTTTCAAAGACAACAATCTCCACCTGAGAACACCTTTATCCTTTTCAATGGACGGCAGACGAGGTGGCATTCGCATGACCTGGGACACAATCATTTGGTTCCGTGTTGCGTTCTCTCTTATCCCCTCTTATTGTGTCGTGGAAAGAAAGAGTAGGAAGAAAAGTTCCCCCTGATAGCTGTCACGGGGAACAGCTGGCGATGACACGGAGAGTGCTATGTAATTGTTACTCTTCAACGGAGCGGGCAAATTAATGTCGAGAGCTGTGCGACTGACAGAACAGTCATCGGGAAACCACAGGTGATCCTGTAGTAACACAATAATGGGAGTTGCCATTCTGAGCTCAGTGCCTCTTGCCACATTGGCTTCCCGCCATCAGCGGGGACTTGCGTTGGCTTCGAACTCAACAGTCGCAGAGGCGAGGAGGGAAGGCAGAGAGACGCAACCCTATGTTACGTTTTCAACCCAACAGCACCGTGGACGCTTTGTTCTGAGTGTCAGCCTGGCTCGGTCAGTAGCGCTCTCTCTCTCTCTCTCTCTCTCTCTCTCTCGCTCTCTCTCGCTCTCTCTCTCGCCTCTGAGTCAGAAGGTTGTGGGTTCAAGCCTTCATGTCAGGACTTGGATTCACATAGACTAATCCGACACTCCAATGCAGTGTTCGGGGGGGGGGGGGTGGGTGTGTGTTGCATCGTAAATTTTTGGAGCTCTGTAGCTCGGTGGTTAGAGCATTCTTGCCTTACAAGCGTTAGACCTGGGTTTAATTCCAGCCAGGGCGAAACCTTGGGACAATTTCCTAACTCCACATGCCTAAGAATAATCCCTCAAAACAAAATGGTCAATTCAATCCACGGCTGTGCACTGTTTTTGCCAACGTGAAAGGCGCTCTATAAATGTAATGATGTTGTTGTTGTTGTTGTTGTTGTGGAGCTCCTGTGGCTTAGGGGTTAGAGCACTTGTCTTGCAAGCTGGGGAGACCAAGCTGGTGTTCGAATCCAGGCAGGTCAGGACGAAACCTCGGGCAAGTTTCCTGACTCCACACGCCTAATAATAATCCGTCCCCCCCAAAAAAACACAATAATAAAATTGGTCATTTCAATCCACGACTGTTTGTGGGACACTGCTGTGCGTAATTGGCTGCCGCGATTCGCCCACAAATATATACAGTCAATTCACTTTACAGTATATTCTGTGAAGCGCTTTTGGACGTCGATAAGATGTGAAAAGCGCTATATCAAATGCAAGGATCATTATCGTTGTATATTAAAGGCAAGGACTATTATGTGTATTAAATTGATGCCGTGCTTCCATTAAAAAAAAATCTGAACCCAAATCCCTGTGGGGGAGTGGGAAACGTTGGAGATGGGGGGGGGGGGAAGACTAGCAAAGACGAGGGTACGCCCTAAGGATCGGATTATGGACACGTGTAAACCTCTCTCAGTCCCACGTGGAGCTGAACGTAACTTGGGAGTGAGGCGGGAGAAGGGCAGAGAGTATATAAGGGAGAGGACAGTGGCAGGTCCCTCTCGTCAGCCTGAAAATACTCCTGACAGCGCAGGGCTGGTGATGTTTTTTACAGAGAAGTGCAATTGTAGGCTGTCACTTGTCAGGAGAGGCTGCCGAGACAGGTGGCATCTTCAACACAAAAGGTATCCAGCGAGGGCGGTCACTAGATTCGAAGGCAGCCGTCCTCCTCCTCTCTGCCACCTTTCCCCTCTCTCTCCTCGCTCTTGCACCTCCGAACATGACCGCTGTCTGTCACACACACGCTAGCGGATGATATCAGGGCTCTCTGTGAACGGATGTCATTCCAGCTGCTATCGTTTCCATACTTTACGTCCAGTATAGTAGATTGACTGTGTGTTTTGTTGGGCGAAACGTGGCTTCAGCCAATCGCGCAGAATATAACAGTATAATAATCATAATAATCCTTGCATTTGATACAGCGCTTTTTCACATCTTCTAGACGTCCCAAACCACTTCATAGAATATGCTGTAAAGTGAATTGATTCACTCGGCGAAATGCAGCAGCCAATTACATCCAGCAGTGTCCCACAAACAGTCGCAATTGACCAAAATGACCAATTCATTAATTTTTTTTGAGGGATTATTATCGGGCGTATATTGTGTGAAGTGCCTTGGGACGTCGTCCTGACGTGAAAGGCACCAGACAAACGTCGTTTGGTGTTTTATAGTACACCGCTGGATGAAAAGTAAGGGATTCTTATTAAAACGTTCCCTTTAAACACAGCTGCGTAAAACTGCGCAGTGTTGTTATCGCTCAGTTTTCCAGGCTCTCACCTGGCTGCTCGGCGAATGCTCAGCTGTGGGATGTCTTACAATGTTTCTAGTTGAATCCGAACTGTAAAGGAAGAGAGATGCAGGGAGAGAGAGAGAAAGAAAAACACACGATCAATCACTACGCCAAGAGGCACAGATGTGCCGTGCCATAACCCTGAGGCATTCAGCCGCTCAATAATTCTCTCAAGATGTAGAGTACAGTAGTTTACTTTGCTGCTTTACTGTTTGCTTTGGGTGCAGTGCAAAGGTGCGTTTCGACAGTAGAGCGAAGAACATTTAAGGCCGATGCATAATACAACAACTTGGTGACTCAACCCATGCGTGTTTGTGGGACAACAACAGTCAACAACTTTACAGTATATTCTGTGAAGCGCATTGGGAAGTCTTGAAGACAGGATCAGGGGCTTTATCGAATGCAAGAATGATTATTCTGATTGTTATGATTATGTATATCAGCGTGTTAGTGTTCAAGGCATGGTTTCATAGGCGATAAACAGCCTCTAGCCAGCTACCTGGGCCACGTGACCATTCTTTATATGTGTTGAGGTGTCAGCCCAGCTCAGACTGTAGTGCTCTAGGCTAGTCTAGGCTGACACTCCAATGCAGTGCTGGGGGGTGGTGTCTTGTCGATAAAATACTCCTTGCGTTTGATATCGCGGCTTTTCACATCTAATCGACGTCCCAAAGCGCTTCACACAATATACTGTAAAGTGAATTGACTGTATATTTGTGGGCGAAATGCGGCAGCCAATTGCACACAGCAGCGTTTCCCCCCCACAAACAGTCGTGGATTGAAAAGACCAATTTTATTCTTGTGTTTTTTTTTGACGGATTATTATTCGGCGTGTGGAGTAAGGAAACTTGCCCCAGGTTTCTCCCTGACCTGCCTGGATTCGAACACAGGTCTCGCGCTTGTAAAGCGAGTGCTCTAACCGCTGAGCTACAGTGGCAAATTCTGTGGAACACGCAGCGTGACTGGGAGCTGGGAGGCCACAGAGTACAGTGTTCAGAAAATAAAGGCGGATGATTTATTGGGAGAATAAAAGGGACCTTCCGAAAGAAAAGGAAGGAAGGGAGGAATAAAGAAAAAAAAAATCACAACGATCCCAGTGATATCTGAACCTCAAACGAGCTAATGCAACACACTATTTGCTCTTTGCAAATAGTCTTGGATTGGGTGAACAAATTATTATGAATGATTATTTATTTATCTATCTACGTAAGGGTTATTAACCCCAGGAAAAGCGATCCGTCAATCGACTATCCACCCGGTTACCTCCTTTCTGCTGGGTAAAGTGACATGTGGAAGTGAGGAAACTTGCCTAACTTCACTTAATCCAATCCAATCTGGCAAAGCGTTGATTCCTAGCTGCGGAGTGCTGTAGCCTGCGCCCTGAGGCAGAGAGCATCAGAGCAAAAGAACACAATTTAAAGGGTGCCAGCGACACAGCCTTGATAAATAGAAATAATTATCTGCATATGTAACATGGAGAGTGGGGCCAGGTTTAATGGGGGGATTGTGCAATGTGAAGATAAGCCGTTGGCAGCTCCGTTGTGTAATAACCTCATTGTGAAGGCATTTCTCCATCACCCTCTCTCTCTTTCGCTCTCTCTCGCTCTCTCTCTCGCTCGCTAACTCAGCCCTGGTGGGAACCTCTGCATTGTAATGACGTCGGGAGTGAAAAATGCAACCTATCGTTGTGTTAATTGACTCATGGTTGGAAAACGCACTCTGTTCATAAGTTTAAGGCACACGCTGAAAGTGTTATTATTCCCTCTCCTCTCCCCCTTTAACTCCAGCGCCACATAGCACAGTCACTGCACTTTACAGTACATCCAGCGAAGCACTTTGAGACGTCTCAACGAGATGAGAGGGCACTGTACCAAATGCAAGCATTATTATTATTATTCTAAGCCTGGCTCAGTTAGTAGCACTCGAGCCTCTGACACAAGCTCCAGTACATTGCTGGGGGACACTCACCAAATAAGATTGGTCACTCACTCCATGGCTTTTGTCGGACCGTTGCTGTGTGCAATTGGCTGCCGCATTTTTGACCCACCCGAAACACACAGTCACGCACTTTACCCTACATCCTGTGAAGCGCTTTGGAGGCAGCCACACCTCTGCGAAAAGACAAGGCATCCGCGCTACCGACCTTGTCACTCCTGCTGTGAGCAGTATCTGGGCTATTGCTTCCGAAACACTAAAGTGTTTTTCGGCTCCCAATGAAATCAATTCACACTGCGCTGACTGAGTAAATGGGGAGCCTGAGGTGTACTTGCCTCCACGGGACTTGTATTCTGCTGATGGGAATTATTGCTGTGCGTGGAGAGGAGAGGGGTGAGGGGGGGATGGGGGGGTGGGGCTGGATGAAGCTACTTTGGACTGACAGCTGTGTAAGACAATGAAAAAATTATATATATTCCTTGCATTTAATACAGGCCTTATCACATCTTTGAGCCGTCCCAAAGAGCTGTGGAGAGTATACAGTGGTACACTGCTGTGCACATTTGGCTGCCGTGTTTTGCTCACAGCACACACGGTCAGTCCACTTTACAAATATATTCTGCCAAGCGCTTTAAGATGTCTCAACAATGTGATAAGACGCTATATGTCAAGCGCCAAAACAAAAAGGTTCTTCTTCTCGTCCTTGTCATTAGAGCCGGGCGAGCTAAAGGCAGGAATGGATTCAGAGCGGCGGTTCTGGAGAAGGGAAGGGCAGAACACAGGTGGAGAGGCTCTGGGAATATACCCCGGCAAAGGCAGGCGGTTTTGTAGTATATCAAACGCAAACTTGAAAAGGGAATCCTCACCTGCCTCAGGTCAGTCCCTCAGGGAGTTGGGAGGCTCCTGGTGGGGAGAGCAATTTTCTGTTTGTTTGATACGTTTGAAAGAATGTAAGAGCCTGCATCTGAAAGGACAACCTGCAACCTGCCCGTTTACTGATTTATACAGACTGTTGGGTGTTGAAATCGCAGCGCGTGTGTTACTCTTACAGGTTAATGGTTCGTACCAGAATCCCAGAGCGACCTTCACTCCTGCCCTATTCCAATTCACATCAGCTGTTTGTGGGATATTGCCGCGAGTGAATTAGGGTGGACTGGATACACCCTGGCCTTCTTTTGCCTGGTATGTTCTTATGAATTGGTTGCTACGTCCACTTAGAAAATCCACAGTCACTGCACTTTGGAGTAATATCTGCGAAGCACTTTGAGATGTCCTTCTGATCTAAATGGCGCCACATCCAATGGAAGGACCATTATTATTTAATGGTCATGACGTATAAATCAACATTAAATCTGTGGAGTCCTACAGCTCAATGGTTAGAGTGCTCACCTTGCACATGAGAGACCTGGGTTCAATTCCAGGCCAGGTGACATCTTGGGCGAGTTTCCTTACTCCGCACGCCTGATAATAATCCTTCGACAAACCAATAATAAATTGGTCATTTCAGTCCCTGACTGTTTGTGGGACACTGTTGTGTGAACTGATGCATTTCACCCATGGATATACAGTCGATTCGCTTTACAGTATACTCTGTGAAGCACTGTGAGTTACCCAGAAGATGTGAAAGGCTTTATATCAAATGCAACAATTGTTATTGTTGCTCTATAACCATTTTACCTTCTTTACTCTCTCCAAAAAGAGTGCAATTACTGTGTGAGATTCCCGGGAGCTTGTCGATGATGCAGAGCAAGGATTTGAGCAGATTTCCGGTGTCAAGCCACCTCTGCATCTCATATTAGGCCATGGCAGAACCAATTTACAAGGCAGTAAGACCAGGAGGGAAAGGGTAACACACAGTAGATAAACACACGGTGACAGGTACCTGGGGAATGGACTTGTAGGCTTCGATTAGCTTTATTTGAGGTCATGTACACAGAATGGCAATTCAATTTATCTTCACTATGTTCTCGATCTCTCCCTCTCCTCTCTTCTAACCCCCCCGCCCCACCCCCATTCTGTGTAAATATCCTTCACCCCCAGCCCATATGCTAATGCTCTGCTCTCTGGCACTCACTAATCCCCAGCTCAAACAACAAATTTGATGACTGCCAGCAGTCCTATCTCTTGAGTGAAGGTTTCACAACCAAGTCGGGTATTGAACGAAGCCGACACTCCAGTGCAGTACTGGGGGGAGGCTATATTGTTGGAAGTGCCGACTTTCGGATGAGACGTTAAGCCGTCTCCCCGGTAAATCCCCTGAATAAAATTGGTCACCTCACGCCATGGCTGTTGGCTGTGCACGTGTACCTGTAGCTCAGTGGTGAGAGCACTCACAGTTACCACTGTTTAGCCATTGATCACTTCAATCTACGACTGTTTGTGGGACGCTGCTGTGTGCAAATGGTTGCCGTGTTTCGTCCACAGCATTTACAGTCAATTCACTCGAACAGTATATCCTGTGAAGCGCTTTGAGACGTCTCAAAGACGTGATAAGGCGCTCTATCAAATGCAAGGATTATTATTACACGATTATTATTCTGATATACAGGCAGCTGCGAAACCGCTGGAATTAAGAAGAAACTGAAGTACGATGGAACTGAGCAAGGTTGTGATTTCGCTGAGTAGACACTTGATATCAACGAGGAAGCCAGCTGTAACATTCAAGGTAAAATCCAATTAATTAAAACTAAACACGGCAATTAATGACTCGTGGGAATGGGAGGTCGAGGGGGGGAGTGCTTTATCTGTGAGAGAAAGGTGATTTTTTTTTGCAGAACCTGAGCTGGTGGGAGGGAGAGAAAAAGTTGAAGAAATTATGAAGAGATTATCTGTCAGGGGTTAAAGCCGCATTTTAAGCGTTTCCCTCTTTATCCCTTCCTCGGATCAAGTTGAAGTTGCTCTCGTGGTACGTCAGCCTCGAATGGCTCGCTGGCAAACAGGCAGCGTGGCAGAAACTAACAAGCAAGCAAACAAATGATGTTGTCAGCCCTGTGTCTGCCTCGATCTTCACTTCGTTTCACTTTACTTCGGGAAACAGTGGATCTGAGAAGTAAATGGACACTGAGGTCAGTCACTGTTTCCCAGTTTACCTGCAAACACAACTCAGTTCAGTGCCCAGTAACAGCATCGATACATGATAATAATCATGCCTTTCATTCGATACGGTGCCTCATCTCATCTTCAAGACGTCTCAAAGCGCCTCACAGAATATACTGTAAAGTGAATGTTTTGTGGGCGAAACTTGACAGCCAATCGTGCATGGTAGAGTTCCCACAAACACTATTGGTTTGACCCAAAATTATTTTGATTTGTTTTTGAAGGAATTGTTAACCCTGGAAAAGCCATCCGCCAATTCACTAACAACCGGCTTCCCACATAAGTAAACAGAGGCGTGTGGTGTAAGGATACGTGCCTGAGCCTTAGCCGGGAATCGAACCATAGCCTCTTACTTGTGAGGCGAGTGCTCTGACCTCAGAGCTGCAAGACATAGGACCAGGAGTAGGCCATTCAGCCCCTTGAGCCTGTTCCGATATTCTATTATCGGCTGGTGTGTACCTGAACTCCAATTGCCCACCTTTGCTCCATATCCCCCGATACCCTGATCTAACAAATATCTATCCAAATCAGGCTCGTGTTACGATAGATACTTTGCGTTGTAATTGGAAAACATATCAGCTTTATAAGATAAAAGGAGAATGATTATTAAAGCAATCGTGTCGGTAGTCACGCGTGTTTGCACCTGTCCACAGACTCGCACATTACTAGCTAATGAAAGAATTTCAGTTACCCGACTGTTCAGGGTGTTGGGATGTGCTCCCAAAGTGAAAGACGCTCTGTAAATGTAATTTCGTTGGCTCACGGCAACCGTCTCCACCAAGCGCCAGGAAATGAATGGCCAATTCACCTTCACCATAGGTTTCAAAGGCTTGTCGATAGTCAGCCTGACGATAGCTGATCCAAACTCCTCAAATGCCACCAGTGGTTAACTAGGTAATTAAGCATTTCAGCAGGCGCCAAATGACATCCATTTGGCAATTTGCGCACAGCAGTGTCCCTACAGAATGAATGAGAGATGAAGAATACGAGAGAGGGGGAGAGAGAGAGAGAGAGAGAGAGAGAGAGAAAGAGTGGGAATGAATGAGAGAGAGAGAGAGAGAGAGAGAGAGAGAGAATAAAAGAGTGAGATTGGGAAATGGCTATGCTCAAGAGTGCCACAGAATAGGTAAAGCTTCAAAAAAAAATAGAAGGTGAGGAAAAAAAAAGAAAATACTTGTGGCAGGAATCTGCAGGCCATGAGGTTGTCGCTATGACTGACACCTCTCTCTCTCTCTGTCTCTCTCTACCCTTCCCAATTCTGTGGCTCTCTGTTTGCCTCTCGAAAAAACACAGTTTGTGCACCTGAAGAGCTTTGAGACACTGCCTCGTGTGAAGGGAGGTATATAAATGCAAGTTGTTGTTGTTGCTGCACATAACAGCAACTACGTTTGAGATTATAGGTGAGATTATAAAATCTTTCTTTTTACATTCTCCCTCTCGCCTCTTTCTCAGTCTCCCTCCCTCCCTCCCTCCCTCCCTCCCTCCCTCCCTCCCTCCCTCCCTCCCTCCCTCCCTCCTTCCCTCCCTCCATCCCTCACAAACGACCTTCCCCTCACTCTCTCGCACACTCTCGCTTTCTCTTTCGCAATCTCTCCCACTCTCTTTCTCCCACTCTTTCTCCCGCACTGTTTTACTGCACACGGGTTTAATCATTGCAGCTCACTGCCAGGATAGCTTGATAATCTCTCTCTCTCTATTTTTCTTTCGCTCTTTCCATGCACCTCTTGCTCTTTCCTTGAACTCTTTTTTCTCTCTCTCTCTCTCTCTCTCCATCTCACTGTGACTCCAATTTTATATGATACAGCACTTTTCACATCTTATCGACGTCCCAAAGCGCTTCACAGAATATACTGTGAAGTGAATTGACTGTATATTTGTGGGCGAATCGCGGCAGCCAATTGCGCACAGCAGCGTTCGCCACAAACAGACGTGGATTGAAATTACCAATTTTATTCTTGTGGTTCTTTTGGCGGATTATTAATCCGCCCTCCTCCCTCCTCGTCTCATCCGACACAATTTCCCCTTGAAAATTTCATCGCTGAAGCGCAGAGAGAAAAAAAACTCTTTCGATTACTCCAAAGTGGCTGCTGTTAGATGCAATTTGTGTTAACAGGTACTTGGATTTAACACTGAGTGTAGCCAGGCAGCGTTTGTGCGGAACGCAGAGAGAATGAAAAGATGAATTGATTAACGGGTCCTATTTAAAACGCACGGGGGAGATGTGAGGTGGGATGAGGGGGGGCGTTGGGGGGGGGGGGGCGTTGGGGGGGGGGGGGGGGGTGGGGAGGGATTTAGCGTAATGGAAAATATGAAAAGACAGAGCAGGTTCTAGCGCTTGCTGACGGTGCCGTACTAATAAAGGACAGAATCAAAAAAGTGCTCCCATTACCTGATGTAATTACACAAAACTGGAGAACTATGGTAATTGAGTTCGTCGCTGCTGATGCTTTCACCGCGGGCTCAGCCGTTTGTCACTGCACTCCCACATCCACCCAGCTCTCAGAGGAACGCGGCCACGAAATTTCGCCCGGTCTTAGCCCGACAGTCTGCCCCGGCAGCTTGCCGCGGATGAAGCGGTTAGATTGCTCGCCTCGTAAGCAAGAGGATCGGGTTAGATTCCACAGCAGGCCGGCCGGCCGACAACCTTGCTCCACGTGCCTCTGTTGACCCAGCAGCAAGTCGGAACCCAGTTGCTAATCGATTGGCGTATTGCTCAGTGCACGATTAGTAATAATCCATCTCCCCCCCCACCGCCCCATTAAATAAATCAAACAATCATTATTTGGTCACTCAATCCACGCATGTTTATGGAACGCCGCTGTGCGCAATTGTCTGCCGTGTTTCGCCCACAAAATACACGGTCATTTTAACTTTACGGTATATTCTGTGAAGTAGCTCAACGGTGTGCTCAGGCACTGTATCAAATGCAATAATATTATTATTACTGTATCATTGAGACATCGCTGAGTGCTTCACAGGATTTTCCAATGTAGCATGGTAGTAACTGTGCATTCTGAAGGCAAACGTGGCAGCCAGCTTGCTCACAGAGATGTCCCGCTTCGGAAGAAAAGGTTCAAGGAAAAAGTCTAAGCACAACTTCTGGTGATGAGGAAGGTGTCTGTTATTTCAACAGTTATCAGGTTATTCCAGCAGTGAGCTTGCAATGATGAAACCAGTGTGCGTTTTATGCAGAACAGATCAAAATCAGCAGGTTGTTTTCATGAGGGTGGTGTGAATCCCACTATTTATTTACCAAATGGTTGAGAGGCCATTTCAGTGCCTCATCACCCAAGCCCCCACCCCACCCCCCCCACCCATCATTGGCTTATCTTTTTGTCCCCAAAATATATATTCACTCCATTTTTAAGAGTATATTCGTGAAGAGCTTCTAGACATCTTAAACATGTAATAATAATAATGATAATAATCGTTGCATTTGATATAGCGCTTTTCATATCTTATCGACGTCTCAAAGCACTTCACAGAATATACTGTAAAGTGAATTGACTGTATATTTGTGGGAGAAACGCGGCAGCCAATTGCGCACAGCAGCGTCCCCCACAAACAGTCGTGGATTGAAATGACCAATTTTATTCTTGTCTTTGTTTTTTTGGAGGGATTATTATCAGGCTTGTGTGTGGAGTCAGGAAACCTTGCCCAAGGTTTCGCCCTGACCTGACCTGCCTGGTTTCGAACGCAGGTCTCACGCTTGTAGGGCGAGTGCTCTAACCACTGAACTACAGGAGCTCCACATAGGATAAGGCGATATATCAATTGCAAGGATTATTATTGCTGTTATCGTTATCTTCAAACCAAGCTATTTTTCGGGGGTGTCAGTCCTCATGTGTCTGACACATGCGAAAACCCATCACCGTTGTTCAAGGCTCCAAATCAAACCTGAGAATTCTGAATGCATAGCTTGTCCTTGATAGCGCTGTGAAAGGAACATTTCTGTTGATCAAACCTCACTCCCATCACCCGAGTTCCTTGCCAAGCTCCACTGACTCCCCATCTCACAGCAGATCAATTTCAATTCCTCACCTTCGCCTGTAAATCCATTCACTCCCTGGCACCTGTTAATCTTTCTGATTTTTCCTACACATCAAGACTTTCAACTCACACACTCGAGGGCGGGCGGGCGGACGGACGTGGAAGACAAGAAGGAATCAGGGTTACCGAGAGTTTGATTGTGTACTGCACCTCTCACATCAGCAGAGCTGTAGCCCAAACGCTTCCCAGGATTTACTGTAAAGTGCAGAGACTGTGTATCTTTAGGCCAAGTGAGCACGCAGCAATATCCCAATGGCTTGAAGCGAATGAGCTAATTTTATTTGGAGGATTGTTGGCTAGGACACTGGTGGTGGGGAGGGGGGTGGGGGGGTGCGAAGAGAGAATCTCATCTCTTAATGAGTAGTAATGTGGAATCTGTAACATCCACCCAAACAGACACAGACTGGGACATAAATCTCAAGTGTTAACATGGGGCTTGAACCTTCTGACTCCGAGGCAGATAAAATGAGCTGGGAGCAGACAAGAGTGATCAGTGATCAGTGTCAGTGCAGCTGTAAGAACCTTGCAGGTTACACCACAAGAGGTGAGTGTTGCCTTCAGCGTAGTTTAATGAACTGAAGCATAATGAGAAGTCAGAGGGTAATTATGTGTCTATTGACTTATTTACGCATTTAATCTCCAGGTATCGATCCAGCGCATCTTAGCAGAGTGCTCGAGGCAGATAATTACCGGGAGACAACACACGCTTAGTTTGGGGAACAAATATAGCAAACTGGAGGCCTGAAATTCCACCCACCGCTCTCGTTTGAAATTTATGACCACCGGCTATTGTGCAATTAGGTTTGCAATTCAGGTTAACAGTTAATCAACTAGTCCAGGTTTTTTCCAGTAATGATAATAGTAATGGTAATGCTGCAGTAATAACAACACCAATGAGGAATAACAACAGCAATACCAAGAGTAATACAAATAATAATACAGTAATAAGAATTATTAAAGAATTATTATTATAATAATTATTGCATTTGGTATAACAACTTTCATGTTGGGAGAATGACATAGGATTTACTGTAAAGTGTATGTGACTGTATTTATAGATGCATACATCGACCTAATAGCGCACAATAATAACCCAGAAACAGCCGTGATTCCAGGACGCTGGGACAGAGAAACTCACTTCTCTTTTGGAGTGTTGGGTCCCATAGGATTTTTGACGTCAGACCCTTAACAGACAGAAACCCTGGACAGTCAATGTTTCAGCAGACCGGAGGCAGTGGACAGGTTGGTAAGGGTTCAGGAGGTCGCAGAGGCGGGGGGCAAAGCCATGGAGGACTTGAACTGTGTCCTGTGGAAGCCAGGAGTCGGGTGAGGGTGGGGGGTGATATGGTCATGGAGCCTAGTGCGGGAGAGGACATGAGCTGCAGAGTTCTGAGTTATCTGCAGCCTGTGGAGGGAGGGGTATAGTCAAGTTTGGGGGTTACGAATGTATGTATGTAGGAGGTGCACGCATGAGGGACTTCTGATCAGCTGTGCGATCCGAGATTTCACTAAGAGAGAAAGGCACAGGTATGTGATAGAGGCTGCACACACCCCCACTACACACACACTCACACCACAAACACACACAGACACACATACGTGCGCACACACACACACATGCGCACACACACACATGCGACACACACACATGCGCACACACACACATGCAGACAAATACACATAGACAACACACACACACACACGCGCGTGCCACTGATCACAGCTGTCAAAGCAAATGTTTATCATGATACAGCTCACTGACATACGTTCAAGGCCGAAACCTAATTACACATAGGCTCACTCCCTCTCTGTTCCTCTGTTGAAAATCTCTGGGAGAAAAAATACATGCAAACCACTCAGCCACTCGCATTTCCCGCTAGAAAAAGTACAGTAGTAATAGTAATAATAATCAGAATCCTTGTGTTTGGTACAGCGCTTAACGTGTGAGGGGCTGCCTCAAAGTGCTTCACAGGATCAAAATTAAATAACAATAATACAGTGAAGCTCACAGATGTTTGACCAAACTTATACTTTGCATAGTTATAAGTGCAAACAGCGCTCTATATAATAATAATAATAAGAAGAAGAATCCTTGCATTTGATATAGCAACGTTTCACATCTTATCGACGTCTCAAATCGCTTCACAGAATATACTGTAAAGTGAATTGACTGTATATATTTGTGGGTGAAATGTGGCAGCCAATTGCGCACAGCAGTGTCCCCCACAAACAGTCGTGGATTGAAGTGACCAATTTTATTATTGTGTTTTTCTTTGGGACTGATTATTATTAGGCGCGTGTGTGTGCAGTAAGGAAACTTGCCCAAGGTTTTGCCCTGACCTGCCTGGATTCGAACACGAGTCTCGCGCTCGTAAAGCGAGTGCTCTAACCACTGAGCTACAGGAACTCCACTACAGCTGCTCTGCTCTGCTCTCCCACACCCCTCTATTCCCGTGTTCTGCACACCTCCATTCCCTTATCCCTCGTGTTTGCATCAAGTTTCCTCTTCAATACATTGACATTTCCTGCTTCGACCATAGCTTCCAGCAGTGAGTTCCACATCATTCCCAACACCGTCTGTGTGAAGAGGTTCCTCCCCCCAAAAAGCTCCCAATTAGTTCTACCACCGGCTCGTTTATATTTACGCCTTCTCTATATTTACACCCAATTTAATCCAACCCTTCTGTGGACTTCACCACTTCCATTGGGTCTTAAAATAACAAGGGAAGCAAATAGAGCCGCATGCAAAATGCCTCTATTTTGTGTGGTCTATTCTGAGGTATATGCTAACACATCCATAGCAAAAAGGCTGTTCAGATAGTGTGTGTTTCACAAGAATGACTCTCAGGTTTGAGGCAACAACACTCATTATAACCCATGTAATAGTAGGTAATCTGAGTGCAACTCAGATCTTTGCTTTGAGTCAAGATTTTCCACCAATTCAGAGTAGTGTGTGACTATATTCATGTCCCTTTAAGATCAGGAGCTTTGTCTCCTCGTACAATACAACATGAAATCATCAATGTTAAAGTGTCAGTCATCTCCCACTCATTCTCTCTTCCTGACAGGCTGAGCTGATCAGAACGCTGGTTTCACACGCTGCGCTATACATTGTGTACCGCGATAGATTGCACCATGATTATACCATGTGCAAAGATACAATACGAATGTAAGGACTGTCACTGTAAGAATAAATAGCGCTGTAGCTCAGTGGTTAGAGCACTCGCCTCACAAGCGAGAGACCTGGGTTCGATTCCCGGCAGGGGGATACCCTGGGCAAGTTTCCTTGTCCCACACGCCTGACAATAATCCCTCAAGAAAAAAAGATGTTAATAAATTGGTCACTTCAATCAATCAATGTTTGTGGGATACATCCCGTGCACAATCGCCTACAAACATACAGTCTATTCACTATACAGCATATGCTGTGAAGCGCTTTGCGTCGTCATAAGAATAGACCTTCACATCGTCAGGAGGTCTCAACATGTTTCCCCAATGATATACATATGGCTGTGTATTTATGTAAGCAAACTTGGCCAACTAATGAGCGCATTACAGCGTCCCCACAATCAGCTATGAAGTGAGTGACCAATTTTACATGGTGGGGGGGGGGGGGATTGTCGGCTTGGATTGTCGGAGGGAGGAACTCCCTTGGCTTTTCCAATACCGTCGGGAGATCTTCTCCCTGCGCCCAACTGAACAAAACCACAAACTGGCAACAAACCACGTTGGTTCACAGTGCCTTTCACATCGGGAGGACGTCCCAACCGGAAAGATTCTTGGGTTGAACGATCTAATCCGAAGGTGGGTGTCGCTGGCTTGGCAATGCAACCTTGGTACTGTATTGGAGCGTCAGCTGGAGTGCGTGACCTTCAAGTCCCACCGTGGAGGCTCCAAACCCACAACCCTGTGACTTAAGAAGCGAGAGCGCTACCGGCTGAGCTGATTTGAGACAGGCAGGCACTCGCATTGGGAACCCTCTGGTGCTGATGCGGGGGTCGAGGGGGAGAGATGTGGGAGGGAGCCAGGCGGCAGTTTTAATCCCGTGGTGTTCAATCTACTCCCCAGTGGGTGACTTGCTTTCCTGCCAGCCTGTTTATCGACGGAGCTGCAGGTTCAGTGACTTAACCTGTCCCCAGCCAGAATTGAGCCGGCTAATTAGTGTGGCAGTGTGCGGGGGGGGGGGTGGGGGGGGGGAAGGGGGCAGGATGCCCTCAGACGCAAGGGATAAGGTCGTGAGGATGAGCTGTGGACAATGGCCGCTTGTCATCCTGATCCCTGCTCCACACTCCTCCGTGGCATCTATAATGCACAGGCAATGACAGAGATAATCGTCAGGTGACACCACAGTCAGTGCTCGTTGCTTCCCTTGTCAACCTGATGAGCTTTCGAACTCTGGGCTGGCTGAAGTCACAGCTGCCGAGAGGTAAGAGCGGAGAGACAAAGAGAGGGGGGGGGGGGGTGGGGGGAGATAGAGAGAGAGATTGTGAGTAGACTGGGTGGGGGAATCACTTTATCATAATAATCACTTGATAAAAAAAAACTAATAATAATATTTTGGTCACTCAATCCATGACTGTTTGTGGGACATTGCTACGCGCAATTGGCTGCCACGTTTCGCCCGTAAAATATACATTCAATTCACTTAATAGTATATTCTATGCAGCTCTTTGAGGTTTTCTTGAAGGCATGATAAGAAGCAATATCAAATTCAAATTATTATGATTAAAATTATTATTATTAATGTAATGTTAATCACGTCTTTAAATTGTTTGCTTCATTGGAACTGTTGGCAATTAGGCAGATGACAGCTTGGATCTGCTGAGGATGCACAGAGTCTTGTTCGAAGAGACATCAATCCATCACAGCTCCGAAAAACACAAACACTATCGATCCCAAATTCACCTCGGTCCCATCTGCAGCAATCAGACACTGACGGCCATGGATTTAAGGCTGTATTCTCAGTGTCTTGACACACGTGGAAACGCGTTACACTGCTAAAGGAGTAACCAAACCACAGTGAGAGTTCCATGTATGTCGCCCACACATGGAAATTTAAGTGTCTCGTAATCATTAATAATAATAATAATCCTTACATTTGCTAGAGTGCCTTATCCCAACTTTGAGACATCAAAGTACAGTATACACTGTGAAGCAAATTAACTGTATAATTTGTATAACTGTATAATTTGGCGAAACAGAGCAGTGTCCCACAAACAGTCGTGGATAGAGTGACCAAAGTATTCTAGCCATTAAAACAAATTGTTTTTTTGAATGGATTATTACCCCTCTGCTTTCCGGGGGAAAATAATGCCTCTTTGGTCACTCAATCCACCACTGTTTGTGGGACACTGCTGCTGCGTTTTGCCCACAAAGTATACAGTCAATTCACATCGCAGTGTATATTCTGTGAAGGACTTGGAGATCAAAGCCAGGATTATTATTATTAATTAATTTCGAGTGAAATGTTGAAGGGTATTATAACAGCGTTGCAACGCACAGTCTATCCATGCATCAGACACTCTGTAGCATACAACCAAAGGCCGAAGCAGATTTCCTTAGATTTGATTTCTCCTCAGTGAATCCCGTCTCTTCTTCCGGGAAAAGAGGATGGAACCTGCTGGTAGAATATTTGCTGCAGCTGCAGACTGGCGACGAGATAATTGGGAGTTTGACAGTATTTGAGGAGTAGAGGAGCTGATACCTACAGTGTGTCACTCTCCTGTCCTGAGGAAAGCTGGCTATTTCTGGGTTGCTCTCTGCATATTAAATGCGGGACAAAAAAAATGGAAGGTTTTCAGGGAGAATAAGAATAATCCTACTCGTGTGTTTCCACGTGTGTGTCAAGACACTGAAAATACAGCCTTAAATCTGTTATTTCATACACTTTCTTTATCACGTCGTCGAGGCATCTTGAATCACTGTCAAGTGAATGGACTGTATATTTTGTGGGCGAAACGTGGCAGCCAATTGTGTGCACAGACAGTGTCCCCCACAAACAATCGTGGATTGAGTGACCCAGTTATTACCACTCTAAGAAAGTGATCTACCAATCAACTGACAATCGCTTTCCTACTTACTTCCACGGCAAACGGGCGTGTGGAGTAAGGAAACTCGCTGAACCGTCCCTCTCGCTCGCGAGGCGGGCGCTCTAACCATTACGCTATGGGATTCCAGAGTTCTGTAAAAGGCGCCTCTGCTTCCAAAACATAGGAATGAAATGTTCTGAAAGCAGCAGGGTTTCCAGAGCATTGTGGAGTCCCGCGATGAACAAAGAAGATTAAACACAATCAATCTTTCTGATTTCCTTATCTCAACAAGGATTGTCTGAAGAAGACAAGGAATGGTCTCGGCTACAAAGGCAGTAAATGAAGCCCACACACAATGGATTCCTATCAGATACCCTTTGTTTTACATGCGACGCTCTGTAATGATGATTTTATAAGGCTGGAGGGAGGGGGTGGGTGGGTGGGTGGATGGGGGTGTGGGCGGTGCGGGGGGGAGTAATGATGTCGAGAAATCCTTCAGATGTGCAGAAAATATGTGAATTCTCTCACCGCGTGAAAGTCGGGAGGGCTTCCCACAAGATTTATTTAAACAAATATGACAGATAAACAGTCTGTGAGGAGAAAATATGTGGTTGTTCACTTTGAGGCTATTTGTGGGATGTGGCTGTGCGCAAATTGGTTGCTACCGGCATCTAATGCCTACAAAATACACTTTGCAGCAAAAACCGAAGCAAAAACATCAATATTAATGTGAACATTTATTACGATTATCATTGATTCATGAATAATAATTACATTGAGATATTTAGATGTGACTCGATTCACGACTGTTCACGGGACGCTGCTGTAGGCAAATGGCTGCTGCCACAAAATAGATAGTCACTACACTTTAACAACAACAACGACTTAAACTTATAAAGCGCCTTTCACATCGGGAGGACGTCCCAAGGCGCTGCACAGGAGGCGTGTGACCCGAGCTGGGAGGGGGTGAAACACGTAGGGGAGTTCAAAAAATTCGGGGGGAACAAAAGGCACGGTCGAAGAGGAAAGTCTTCAAACCGGCCTTGAAAGAGGAAAGGGAAGAAACAAGACGGAGGGATTGGGGATGGAATTCCACAGGGTGGGAGCGGAGAAACTGAAGGCCCGGCCTCCGATGGTGGGCCGGTTTGGGCGGGGGGCTTGGAGCAGGCCAAGTCCTGCTGAACGGAGGGTCCGGGTGGGCTTACAGGGGGAGAATAAATCGGTTAAATAGGGTGGGGCAAGGCAGTATGTCCTGTGAAGCGCTTTGAGACATCTCAAAGACATGATAAGGTGCCACATCGAATGCGATGATATTATGATGTGAAGTGAAGGGCTTAAATATATTCGCATTGGATACAACACCCTATCGTGTTGGCGAGAAGTCTCAAAGCGCTTCACAGAATTTTACTGTGACGTATAGTGACTGTGTGGTTTTGGTGGCGAAGACAGCAGCGAATTTGCGAGCAACATCGTCCCACAAACAGCCACTGAAACAAGTGACCAATTTTATATGAGGGTTTTTTTTTCGCGGGAGGGGTGGGGGGTTTAGGACTTCGTGAGAGAGAGAGAAAGACCCTTCTGTACCTGAAAAGTGACTTAGGCTATCTAGACATCCACCTGGACAGGCATATATGGTGGGACCCCAGTTTGATGGTGATTCTGAAAGACTGCACTCCAAACCAAAAGCTTTACACTGGAATGCCTGCCTCGACCAGGTGTTCAAGTCCCTGACCTGCGGCTTTGAACTCGCAACCTTCTGGCCCAGAGGCCAGAGACTTCTGCCCAAGTGAGCATTCATCTTACACACGCGATGCCTCAAATCAACTTTCTCAATCCTCAATCCCTGTTCGAGTATCATTCAGCCGGATGATATTTGAGCTGGTAATAGTAATACAGTAATAATAATCCTTGTGTTTGATACAACACCTTATCACGTCATCGAGATGTCTCATACGGCTTCACAGGATGTACTGTAAGGTGAATTGATTGCATTTTGTCAGACAGACTCGGCCAACTGCGCACAGCAATGTCCCTCGCGCAGTCAAGGATTGAGTGACGACGTTTATTTTTGGGCGGGATTATCAGGCCTATTTCCTGCGAGGTAAACAGAGGCGCGAGTGGAGAAGGGAAACGTCGCCGAAAGTTTCACCGCGCCCCGGAGGATCGAACCCAGGTCCTCTCGCTGGTGAGGCAAGCGCTCTGACTACCACTCTGCCGGACTCCACACTGATGATTGTCAAAATGTCACGACATCCGATCATCCGACTGGGTCATTGCCACTCGCTGCCAGCGCGAGCATAAATGGTGCGAATTAGGGTTTCGCCCACGAAATGCACAGTCAATCTACTTTACAGTGCATCCTGTCAGATGTCTTGTCGACGTTATAAGGTGCTGTCTCAAGTACAAGGATTTATTATGATGATGATTATGGTTATGTAATGCAGAGCTCCCGCTAAAGTGCCCCCATTTAAACAAGAGGTCCAGAGGGACTCACTTAATGCTCCCAAACACAACATCTCATTAACATCAAAAGTCTCCAGCCTGACACCTTCCAACGATGACTTCTATTGCAGAAGTAACGTGTTTGAAGCATTATCTACTCAGCCTCGGGCAAAAACAATGCAATGAAGAGAGAGAGACATCGGCATCAGCTTTTCTGTTCTATACCTCTCCATTTATGGAATGCGAGTTGGCTTTGCTTTACAGTTACCATGAATAATCATAATCCTCTTTAAAAAATCCATGACTGTTTATGCACCTGTCATTTTGTTGTTGTTGTCTGTGCGCAATCGGCTACCGACGTTCATCCACGAAATATGCACTCAATTCAATTTACAGAATAACCTGTGAAGCGTCTTGAGACGTCTCGAAGACGTGATATGGCCTTAAGTCAAATAAAAGGATTATTATTTGTAGACAATCACAGACACAGCGCAAACGGCCACAAAGCGAACAAATGATTTTACTGAGCACAGAGTTCAGGTGTGGAGAGAATCACGGGATTGGGGGGAGAGTGTTAAAAGTTAGATAAAGGTTTAAAAAAAATTTACACGCACTCTTACCATCAATTACTATAAAGAGAGTTTGCAAGAGGCTTTATTTCTGTAACAGCCTCAATGTGAAAGATTATACAGCAACTGGAGAGAGGAGGACATTTGAATGTGACATTTACTCTGCTGAAGATGTCTTTACTCTGGTAATATTTTCAAAGGTCTGCAGTAAATGTCATATTCTCTGATCCGAGAGCCAATATTTGCTCTGTGATATTGCGACCATTGGAATCCTCCTGAATTACCAGCAAGATAAACAGGTTCTTCAAATATTCATTTGAAAAAAGCAAACTCATAACTCGAGTACAATATTCTATTTTCGGCCCACTTTGCCTGAAAGTAATATTTCTATTTAACTTTGCTTTTTTGGGGTTGTTTTATCTCGGATGTGTGCGCGTGTCTAACCTGAGCTGAAAACCGTCAATTGGTACTATCCAAAAGCAGACTGAGAGTTTCACGTGTGTACGTATGTCAGTCACACATGGAATTTAATAATACAATTCCCGCAAAATATCCTTGCATTTGATATAGTACCTGATCGCGTCGTCGTGGCCACGGCATCTTCAAGCGTTTCACGAGGTATACTGCGAAGCGGGGTTAATGTGTATGTTTTGTGGCCGGAACGGGGCAAAATGTGTTTTGAGTCGACTCAACGATGGGCTAAGGTGTTAAACCAGCACTCTATCACTAATAATAATAATTAATAACACTGCGATTCATTTATAATAATAGTGATTTATTATTGTTAATAATATAATTATCAAGAAGAAATGATTGATACTGATACTCATTAATTCTAGGCGCGACATGAAGTCCTTTGAGATAGCTCAACGACATGATAATGCTCTACTTGAAATTAAACGCAAGGATTATTATTACTGTATTTGGGACACTGCCGCGTTTCCTGTTCGCTGTCATGGCAAACGTTGACAGTAGGGATGTGAGAGCCCTCCGATCCAGATCTTAAATAAAATAATAATAATGATAATCCTTACATTTGATGTCTCAAAGCGCTTCACAGGATATTACTGTAAAGTGGAGTAACTGTGTGTTTCAGCGGAAGAAATGCATCATACAACAATCCCCCCCCAAAACAGCCAATGAGTGTGCGACCCATTTGATTTGAGGGATTGTTGGTCAGGACACCGGGAGTGCCATGGGATCCTTGATGTCCACTTGAACAAGCCCCGCCCCACTCATCCCTACCCTCTCCCCCCAAAAAGCTTTTTTCTTCCAAGATTTCTATTAAAACACTTGTTAACCTTCTCTGTTCTAGCAGAAACAGACCCAAACCTGTGTTTATAACTATGATCCCTGAATCCCACTCGTTTGACTAATTATGTACAGCCTCCATTGGCCTTTTGCCCAGGACTGCAAAGCAACAGTTCAACTGCTAATTAAACAACACATTGTACAGGGTGACCAAACAGTCATGATACCATTACAATGTCTAATAAGTCTCAAAGAAATCATGATATATATTTTTAGATAAGGTGCAGGTGAAAGGCGCTGGACAAATGTAATTTTGTTGTTGTTTTTGGTCACCCTGTATCAATGTAGCATCACATATTTGTATTTTTATTCAATGTTCCTATGTTTGAAACCCTCATTATATCCAGCCCAAACCCCTACTCTCTATCTCTCTCTGTTATATATCTATTGTATATACTGTATATTATATATTTCTCCAAATAGATTTTCTTCTCAAGTCAAGTTTACTCATCAGTTGGTATCACTCTCGCCTCTGGGTTAAAATATATATAAGTAATAATCCTTGCATTTGATATAACAGTAATAATAATCCTTGCATTTGATTTAGCGCTTATCACATCTTTGAGACGTCTCAAAGCGCTTCACAGAATACACTGTAAAGTGAATTGACTGTAATATTTTGTGGGTGAAACGCAGCAGCCAATTGCGCACAACAGAGTCCCCCACAAACAGTCGTGGATTGAAGTGATCAATTTTTTTTTCAGGCGTGTGGAGTAATTAAACTTGCCCAAGATATCGCCCTGCCAGGAATTGAACCCTATTTATTCTTATAACAATCCTTACATTTACGTCGTGTCTTTTCACATCGTGCAATCGTGCCAATCTATCGCAGTACGTAATCTATAGCGCAGTGTGTGAAACAACAACAAAACACAATTGTGGATTCAATGACCAATTTATTTCGGAAGGAACTGTGAAGAGAGGTCACGGCTTCGAGGCCCACATGGGGATTTTGAACTCATTCCAATGCAGGACTTCACAAACTGGAGGTCCCCACACGCCGTGAAGGGCGTTGAGACTTTTCGATGACTTGACAGGGCGCTGTATCAACTGCACGGATTGTTATTGTTGTTAATATTATCCATCTATCTCCCTTTTAAGCAAATCCTCTTCCTGTCTCTCTCTCCCGGGTGCAAAACTCACAGCTGAAGAAGCTCACACACAGCCCAGTGAATGTGAGCAACTAGCAGCCTTGGGAGACTGGGGCCTGTCAGTGTGTTTGGCTTCCAATCATGCGCTCCTCCTTCCCCCCTTGAGGTCCCGATCTGTCCCAGGACTGATACTCTTCAACTCTGTGCAGCGAATAAAATCATTACACGCACGCAAGCGCGTGCACACACACACACACACTATAGCAAGCCTCCAGCTGTAGCTTTCGCTCAGCCCTCCTAGGCGTGTCAAAGCTTACATTAATTAGAGGGGAAAAGCTGTCACTTAATAAAGCGAGAAATCACATCCCTGTCTGTCCGAGACGTGTTTTTTTTCAAACAAGCACATATTCCCCCCCCCCCCCCCCCCCCAACCCACCCAAAAAAAAAACCACGTTATCTGCAAACCGTGTCTGTGAACAGTTGATTGAATCTGGCACTCAAAGCCATCAGGCAGTTCACTGAAGCCAGGAGGAGGAAGAGACTCGCAAAGTACTGCACTCGCTGGTTGATACGGTGCAGACAGAGCTTTCCTCCTCTCCGTGAGGCTGTGCACTCCGAACATGCAATTAATGTTAATAATTAATTGCAAAAGGACCCGGGTTTGATTCTCGAGTCAGGGCAAAACCTCGGGCAAGTCTCCTTACTCCACAGGCCTCCGTTTATCTCGCAGTAAGTAGGAGCCTGGAATGTCAGTAGATTGGCAATTCCTTTCTGGGGGTTAGAATTCCTCCAGAAAAATAATACAAGTGTTGATAGTTTGTAATCCACAACAGTTTGTGGGACACAGCTGTGTGCGATTGGCTGCAGCATTTTTCTCACACGATATTGTTAATGTACTTTACAGTGTATCCCGGTGATACATTGCGCTGCGATGTCCCAACAATGCGATAAGGCAATGTTATCAAATGCAAGGATTATTATTGTCAATTACTCTGACGCGCGTTGCAAGCTTTGACCTCATGATAGAGAGAGGGAGTCATTGCACTTCATTATGTCAGCCCTCATCTGGTGGCTGTGACATTTGACAAGTGTGAGAATACATTGCCAATGTTATCCAACTGTTTAAAGTCACCTAGGCAACCAGAGCAGCCCCCACCACCCCCCATCTACTCTATGTTCAAAGCTGTGGTATACAGTATATCAGGTTTTAAGCTCTGGGGAGTTTTTTTTTCCTGATGAATTGTTTACTTCAATAAAAACTTTATTTTCTTCTGTGTTTTTGTTTCCGCTTCCTAATCACAGTAAATGATAAAAAGAAAAATGCAATTTAGGATCACGATATAACACGACAGGAGCTGTCTCGCATTCAGATTAAAACGCTGTTTTATATCAGCAATATTAATAATGCTTATGTTTAATAAAGCACCTTTCACATAGGGAGGGCATTTCAAAGCATTTCACTGTAAAGTGTACTATTTGGTGGGGGAAGAGAACAGACCATTTGCACACAGTTGTGACCCACAAACAGACATGAATTGAACCACCATTTTTATCTTGGGGATTGGTGGCCTGTGGGAGAGAGAGAGAGAGAGAGAGAGAGAGAAATTCCTTTCTCCTTTCGGATCGTGTTCAGTAAACTTTAGCAACAGAATTGTTTTCTCTTCTCGCAAGCGGTGATCGGAGAATCCTACAGCTACAGAAAGAAGCCATTCGGCCCATCGCGACTGTGTAAACATTCGCCTGATCAGCAAGACCGGACCTTGGTTTAATTTTGCCCCTAGAGAATATACAGTTGATTCACTTGACAGTAAACTCTCTGATCTCTCAAAGACATGACGAGACTCTGTATCAAATGTTTCAAAGGATTATCATTATTATTGAACTATGTCTCAACTGAAACCCAGTAACTCCGATAATACATCGGAGCCTTGGGGCGTCCTCCCGATGTGAAAGGCGCTCTATAAATGTAGTATTGTTGTTGTTGTTGTACATCACAGGCTCGCTCAGCCCTGTATTGTAGGGTAAGCCAAGACAGTATGAGTTTCAAGACCTGGCAAAAAGCTGATACCCCCAATCTTTCTGACTCGGAGGCGAGAGTGTTACCAACGGAGCCAGGCTGACTGACACCTTAAGGAATGTTAGTCCAGCATAGGACAAGAACAACTGGAGATAGTAAATGGTGAGTGTGTGATGTTTTCCAAACCCTACGTTATGTGTGAGACAAAGTGTCTGCCCAGTCAATAACATTGCCTTGCACATCAATAAACCCCAAGGCCAACCTAACAGGCGATGATTCTTAGTAGGAGTTCTGAAGGAAAGATTTCATCCTAAACTATTTCTGTGCCTAACTCGGTCAATGGCACCTTTATCTCCAGGGATTATTACAGAATATACTGTAAAGTGAATTGACTGTGTACTTTGTGGGCGAAACACGGCAGCCAGTGGCACACAGCAGCGTCCCCCACAAAAACATTTGTGGGTTTAGGTGACCAATTTATTAGCATTGTTTTGAAAGAATTGTTACCCCCGGAAAAGCCATCCACCAATCAACTAACAACCAGCTTCGCGCTAGGTATAAACAGAGTGGTGCGGGGAGTGGAGTTGGTAACTTGCTTAACGTTTCACCCTGTCCGGGAATCGAACCCAGGTCCTCTCGCTCGCGAGGAGAGTCCGCTTCAGGACTCCATGACTGCAAGGCATGCGTAGCACACTCCCAGCAGGTGACACTTCGCAGAGCTGGGCGCATTCCCTCCGTCACTAAACAGAGATTCAGTGGGCCAGGGGCTGGGTCAATTGAATGCCGAGGCTGGTTCTGGCTCGGGCTCGGAGTCCCCTGCATCAGAGACGCTCTTGAACAAGATGGAAAGCGATGGAAATGTCAAATATGATTAGGGTGTGGGGGGGGGGGGGGGGGGGGGCGAAGAAAAAAACAAGAACCAGAGATACAATTTACACTGAAATCATTTGCAGCCGCGCTCTCTGCAAATGATTTTTTGTGAGTGGAATCCGTGTGAGTGGAATCCGTGGAAAACCGTAATTACGATCGGTTTGGAAGGCTTAATGATGTCTCCTTTACTTGCGCCGAGGATTTGGAACCAGAGGTCGAAAAGCTGCGGTTAAATATCACCGAACGATGGCTTTCGCAAAGCTAAATTATTAGTTAAATTATTACTAAATTATTAGCTTGGAGTTTCCACGAGTGTCGTGCTCGGCGCACGCGACTCACAAGCGAGAGGTCGTGGGTTTCGATCCCCGGCTGGGGCAAAAACCGTAGTCCAGTTTCCTTACTCCTCTCGCCTTTGTTTATCGAGCGGTAAATAGGAACCCAGTTGTCCGTCGAGTGGCAGATCGCTTTCCAGGGGGTAAAAATCTCTCCCCCCCAAAATTGGTCACTCAATCCATGATTGTCAGTGGGACAATTGGCTGCCCACAAAAATACAGTCGATCCACTTCACAATATACAGTATATTTTGAGATGCGGTTTGAGCCATCTCAACGATTTGATAAGGCTCTTAATCAAACTAAAGTATTACTATCATAATTATATTTACTATTATACATGTAATAATAATAAAATTTGAGATTAATATTGGTCCTTGCAGCAATGTCCTTTGGAGGGTGGGGAGAGATGGAGGAATGGAGGGAGAGAGAGACAGAGAGAGGGAGGGAGAGTGGGAGGGAGGGAGGGAGGGAGGGAGGGAGGGAGGGAGGGAGGGAGGGAGGGAGGGAGGGAGGGAGGGAGGGAGGGAGGGAGGGAGGGAGGGAGGGAGGGAGGGGAAAAGAGGAGGAAAGCTAGCATGTTGGGAGGAAAGAGAGAGGGAGAGTGAGAGAGAGTGACGGCTTTATTTCCACAGGCCAAAGAATGAGGAGATCCAACAACCAATATTCTATAAATAACCTAGAGATGTCAAGTGAATTAGAGGCTGTTGGATGCAGCGTGGAGGCTGCAAGCTTTACCCATTGGCCTGTGAATATCACGATGACAGGCTGTAAGCACCTAATTGCATGAGCTCACAACAGCCAGACACCAACAGTGCAACTTTCAATTACTGAGCCCAGAGAAATTTTATATTTTTTAATCTATAATCGCAGCGAAAAAGAAACTGCGACGAGATACGACAACGAGCGTTTTGCTGCATTCTCTCCTGCACGAGGTAATTTGATCCATGTTCTCCAAAATACACAATTTTTAAACACAACACAGCTGGATGGTGGGGCGGGGGTGGGGGGGGGGGGGGGGCTGCTCTCTCGCATCCGGGCAATCGACAAATCTTCACATCTGGTGCATCGCCTTTCAATAATCGTAATATTAGTAATCCTTGCATTTGATGCGGCGTCCGATCAAGTCATCGAGAAGTCGCAAAGCGATTCACGGGATGTACAAAGTATACAAGCAATTCTCTTTGCAGTATGTCCTATGACAGACAGCGCTCTGAGACATCCCGAAGACGTGATAAGGCAAATGCGAGGATTATATTAGTGTTGTACTGGAAAGTGAATCGACTGTGTATTACATAGGTGAAGTACCTCAGCCAATTGCATACAGTATTGTCCTCCAAACAGTCATGGAGTGAGTGACAGCATTGCTTCCTCCAGGATGTCTTCCAGGTCACTAATTAGTGCACGTGGAGTAAGGAAACTTGCCTAAGGCTTTGCCATGCCAGGGATTAGAACCCACAACCACTCGTTTGCGAGGCAAGCTCTCTGACCGCTACGCTCCGGCACTCCGCAGGTTGCCAGGAAGGGCGGTTGATACTGGAATTCATTGAAAGATCAGCTGGCTGATTAGAGAGAGAGAGAGAGAGAGAGTGGGTAGGCATTTTGGAGGGATGAGATCAGATGGAGGCAGAAAGGACTTTCTTTGTCCGAATCAATCTTGTGTTCTCGGAATCCATGAGGCAAAAGTCCCCAGCGCTGGGCTGAGCACGAGGGTAAAAGTATTACTTCCCCCCTCAACAGAGGCGCGGAGACTGGGGCTGTCGGCTTCAACGCAAAGAAGCGCATCCATCCTCGAAAGCAAAGTAGACGCATTGTTTTAAGATGTTCTATTGTCTTTGTCTAACAAAGGAATGACGAATAGCCTTGGGGCTTCCTAACAGTGTAGAAACGAGGAAGGGGGAGTATAGTGGGGGAGTAGTTGGTGGGGGAGAAGTTGGTGGGGGAGTGGAAATAATTTGTTGCTGAATTGACTCGAGCGATCGATCCTCTGGAACTCCATCCCCGAGGTCCTCTCTCCTTCCCTCGCCCTACTTCAAGAGGAATCCCAAGAACCTTCCTCTTTCACCGTGCCTTCCGTCATCGCCAGGTGCTTCGCGGAATACACCACAAAGTGAACTGATATATATTTCATGGGCAAAACACGGCAGACAATTGCGCACGGCAGTTGTCCCACAAACGGTTTGTGGATTGGGTGACCAATTTTTATTTTTTAATCGATTGATTTTTTGTGAGGGCATTTTATTAGCGCTCAGAAAGCGATCCGACTAAGGTTCCTGCTTACCGCTAGCTGAGCAGAGGCGCGTGAAGTAAAGAGAACTTGTACAAAGTTTCCGCCCTGCCCGGGAATCAAACCCGGGTCCTCTCGTTTGCGAGGCCAGCGTTCTAACTACTGCGCTACAGGACTCCACGTAAATGCAATTTGAGTGAATGAGTCGAGAGAGAGCGAGTGAGCTGACAGCAGCCCTGAGCTGGTTGGCAGGTTCTGCTCGTTATTCAGCTATCAGCTCCGAGTCCCCTCCGGTCTTTGCTGACACAAATGTCACTCTCTCGTGGGTAGTGGTTCAAAGCGGTCAGGGAGAAGGGAAAGGACATGGGAGCAGTGGGGGGGGGGGGGCGACGGAGGGGACGGGGGCTTGAGGCAGCAAGCATTTTCCCTGTCTGCTCCTTCCAACTCACGTGTGCACAGCTCATGTAGTGGGAGGTGGGGGGTGGGGGGGGGGGGGGGGCGGTTGGTGAAGGAGTGGGTGGGGTGGTGGGGGTGGGGGGGCCCTGATTTAGCGCCAGACATTCTCCCAGCGGGACTGCAACCCTGGGCAGCTGGTAAAAACAACTTCCTAACTGTCAATCAAGTTCCTGATCAATACGTGAATGTTTGAATGCTGACATTGTCTCTGGGGCTTGTGCCATATTTATCTTGTAGTTGGCGGGGACACTGGCTCGGTCATTCTCTTTCCCTCCCCTCCCCTCTCTCCTCGCCCCATCTTCCCCATCGCTCTGTCCCTCCTCCATCTCTATCAACAACAAAAACGTGCATTTATATCGTGCCCTTCACTTGCTTAAGAGACCCGGAGAGCTTGAACTCCTCCTTCCCCCCCTTTCCCCCCACACCTCCACACTCCAACCTCCCCGCTCACCCCCTCCTTCCCTTCGTTTAAAAAAGTCTCTTCATTTGACACACAGGCCTCTTGAGATTCCCAAAACTCTGGAACACTTTTCCTTTATCCCTCCACCTGGCTCCCTTCCTTCCCCCACCTTCAGGTCATGCCTGATAAACCTTCCTCTTCGACCGTGCCAACAATCGCCTCCTCCCTCCGCCCTTGTCTTGGCGTTGCGCTCCGTCACTGTCCATCTCTCTGGGACGCCGCCCTGCGTGAGGAAGACGCTGTGAGCAAACGCGAGTTGTTGTGTGAAATGAAAGGATTATTATGATGATGATTATTATTATTATTATTAAAGCGACTGACAGATCAAGACAGCCGATCACAAAAGAGGTGGAGATCTTATCTGAAGGAGAAGGAGCACTCTGAACCATTGCCTTTCATACCACAAACTGTGTCCCCACCCGCTGCGGAATCGCTTATCAACGCAGAAGCTTCATGACTAATGACTGCTCGAACGAACTACATGCCTTCGCAGAGACACAAGGTGAACACACAAACAGATGTCTGATCGTTTCCCACCTTTACAAACTGAACAAGGCAGGATCCTTGCCTCTCTTGTTTGTTTTACAACCTGTACAGTAATGGAATGCTCTTCCGCTGACTGACAAGATCAAATCCTGGGTGCAGACAGCCCCTGTGAACCTCTCACAGAGCTTTGCCATCCAATGCAATTTACCTCTGACTGGAGCCTTCCAGGTGGATGTCACACAAAGCCCTCCGCGAGATTCGCTATAAAGCGCAGTGACTGTGTAGTTCGTAGGCAAATTTGGCAGCCAATTCACAACAACCAACAACTTTGATTTATACGGCGCCCTCCCTCCACACCGGACTTCGCTTCTGTTTACTCACGGAGATGTCTCAGAAAGAGCCGTGAGCTGAATGCCTCACTTTTATCTGGGAGACTGTTGGTCAGGACGCCAGGAGAGAGAAACTCCCTTCACCTCTGGAATAGCATTGTGGGAATTTACAGGAACAGAGGGACGGGGGGAGAGGCCATTCAGCCCCTCAAACCTGTTCCACCATTCTATAAGATCTGTACCTCAACTCCAATTAGCTGCCGTTGCACCACATCCCATTTATCCCGTGACCTCACAAAAATCCACCCACCTCAGTCTTGCAAAGTTGAATGGGAAATTTAACATCTATCTTCAGTGAGCGAGTAGTAACCATATGGAACAGAGAAGATGATGTCAAGGAAATTGAACCCAGGTCCTCTCGCTTTGCAAGAGAGTTTTGAAATCAGACGGTGTTGGCCTGGTGCGTTAGTCATGCGAGCTGCCAGGAAGTTGTGCAGGAGAAGAACGCAGTCTTACATTTAACGAGATGGGTAATTACAAAGAGACAATTAATATGCTCATTGCAATAGATGATTACATAGCAGAAGGGTGATAGTTACACGTTCCGTACACAAAGCCCAGACAAGGACGGAAGGAGCCTGTGAAAAGTGGAAATTAATCATTTTTAGTCATGCAAAAGGGGCTGTAAGGAGGGATTGCGAGAAGCCACTACCCACCCCCCCCACTCCCCCACTCCAAAGGGAACTATTAATAATATAACCCTTATATTTTGTACAGGGCCTGCCGTTCATGGAAGGACGTCTCAAAGCGCTTTGCTGGAATACAGTGTGAAATGTATGCTGCAAAGCAACGTCCCACAAACAACCATGAGGGTGAGCGACTAATTTGATTGTTTGGGGGGGTGGGAGGGAGAGAAATTGTTGTCCAGAGCCCTGGGAGAGAAACTCCCATCATTTTTTAAGTAGCGCAGGGGGATCTTTAACGGCAGACATTGGAACCATAGTTTAACTTCTCATCGGAAGGACAACGTCTCCATCAACGCAAACATCTAGCAATGTATTGGAGCACCAACCAGCCTAGATTGGAAATTCCAAGTCCCAACTTGGCCCTGGTTATTATTTCAGCTGTTCAACGCAACCTTTCGCTTTTTTTTCCCTTTCCCTACACACTCCTTTCTCTATCTTTATTCTCTCCTCAATCTCTTGATTGAACCTCCTCCCTGAAACACGTCTATTTGCCTTATTTGTGTCGCAAAGATTTGATGAGCCGTTACATCGAACGCAAGGATTATTACATACATACTGTGGAGTGAGTTGATTGGACATTTTGACGTTTTGAGGTTAAAAGGTCTAACCAGGTCAAACCACATGGCTTCCGGCTGTTTTTCGCTCGCACCATTAACAGGAGCTGAGTGGGAAGAAATCTCTGGTCATAGTGACTAGTCTATCCCTCCAAGTCCTGCCAATGAGTCAGGCTGGGCTGGTCTGTCATTAGCCGTGCCCGAACTGGACTACCAACACCACCACGTAGGCTGCACTCAAGTCTAACAATCCATTGCTATGCACATTAGCTAATGGTAGTACTGTAATAATAATCTTTGTATTACGTCATCGAGAAGTCTCAAAGTGCTTTGCAAGGTATTGTTGAAGTGTAATGGCGTGTGTAATACCACAACAACTCCTTGTATAGTGCCCCTCAAGCAGGGTAGTGCATCAGAGCATTCAATGCTTGGGGAGAAAAAGAGAGAGAGAGAGAGAGACAGAGGAAAAGAGAAAAACAGAGAGACGTAGACAGAGGGAGGGAGAAAGAAAGACAGAGACAGAGGGAATCAGAGAGCGACAGAGACAGGTGGGTGGTGGGGTGGGGGGGTGGGGGGAGATGGTGTGGGGGGAGAGAAAGACAATAGTTTTGATACGAACGTACACAGTTCTAACGTACACAGTTTTGAAGAAGGCAAAGCGAAAAGCAAATACAAATAAATATTGAAACAAAAATCAAACGGGAAATCTGAAGGCGCCAAAAAAAACAAAAGTCTCTCTCAATTTCCTCCGCAATTTTCTCCAATCCATCCAGTCAATTTATGAAGACATTCTCACCTCTCGAGGTGCTGCAAGCAGCTACTAATTTAGGCTGTTCAAACTGACATGGTGCGAGGGTACAAAGGCTAATTAGCATAAAATCCCACATAACGTGTTTTCCAGCTCCATTAATCAACACCCACCTACACATTATACCATTTTTAGCCACAACTTGACGCTCGCTCGAGCAGAGATGAAATGAAACAAGCTGTTTCTCTCGTTCTCTTCTCTTTCTCTCTCTCTCTCTTTCTCTCTCTCTCTCTCTGGTTAGCATAGAAAACAGACAAAAAAACAAAGAGGTTGGGGGTGGGGGGAGTGAGCTTCTGTGGTTCCACGTTAACCAGAGATGCGATTTTGTGAAAGTTTAGATTCATTCTGATAATTGTGTGCCAGCCTGACTCGGCTGGTAGCACTCTAAATCAGGAGCGTTGTGCGTTCAAGCCCACCCCACCCCCCCAGCCCACTCACGTTGGGAATTGGAACTCATGTGGTGTAAGCTGACACTCCAGTGCAGTGCTGGGGGAGGGCTGCACTGTTTTGGAGTCGCTGTCCTCTGGATAAGACATCAAACCAAGGCCCCGTTGGCCCATTCAAGAGAAAGGAGTTTCTCTCTCTCTCCCGTCTGCTGGCCGACAATCCCGCATCATAAAGTAGTTCACTCCCGGCTGTTTGTGGGGCGCTGCTTATGTGCAAAATGCGCAGTCACTCCGCCTTTGTGGTAAATGAATTCTGAACAGGCCGGGTGTCCTGGCGAGCGCAGGAACCCGTTGCGGCGCTGAAGAGTTTCCAATTCGCGCCTAAGAGAATTCCGTACGTCCCAACTCCACGTGGAAACCCCAGAGACGTGTCAACGGAATGGAATGTCGAGTTTACAGCAAAGCCGTCTCCCAGGCACACGGGCGGAGGTGGAAATCACACGACCGTACTCTCCTTGACTCTCCCTTGTGACTCTCCTTCAACACTCCTCGCCACCTCCCCCCCCCCACCTTCCCTTCCGCCACCCCAGGCACCCCCCCCCCCCTTCCCTCCCCCCCCCACCTTCCCTTCCGCCACCCCACGCCATCGCCCACCTCATTCCTCCTCCCCCCTCCAACACATCGACCGTCCTTTTGAGTTGCACTAAAATAACATAATTTGGAAATCGCAACGCGTTGCGTATCTGGCTTCTGGCTTTGGTTTATTGGTCATGGTAATCAGATTGTTTGCATGATCTTGATGTGAACTGTCATAAATCTGCTGCGCGCCATTAGAGCATTTTACTCCAAACTAAATATAGGTTTCCCTCCTCAACCCACAGTGTGTGACAAGCTGTTCCTATTTAGACTTCAAAACATTTTAACCGAGTAAAGTAATTGCTGAGCTGGAGTTTGTGAAAAAAAACACTCTTCCCTCATACCCGCAGAGCTCACTCAACCTTGAAATCTCACTCACTTCATTTACTCGAACGATACCACTGTGGTTTTACTTGGGACATGTAAGCGAAACCACATGAACACACACTTAATAATCATCCTTGTATTTGATTAAAAAAAACGCTTTTGATGTCTTCTCGACGTCTCAAACCGCTTCACAGGATATACTGTAAAGTGACTGTATATTTGTGGGCGCAATTGCGCAAAGCAATGCCAGTGTGTAATGGCTTCCACAAGCCTTAATAACAGTCTTCCTGATCTGAAGACACTAGCCTAGCTCAGTCCACGTCAACTCTTGCCTCAACAATGCGGAATCCTGCAGAGTGTTGCTTTGCGCGCTCACATCACAAGCGAGAGGACCCAGGTTTGATTCCCAGACAGAGCGAAAACCTGAGGCAACTTTCCTTACTGTTTACCTCGCAATACGTTGGATTGTTAGTCAATCAACAGATTGCTTTTCTGGGAGTAACCCCTTTCAAAGGTAAATGAATAAATGATAATAATAACTTGGTCACTTGATCTATTGCTATTTTTGGGACACTGCCGTGTGCAATTGGCTGCCGTGTTTCACCCACAAGATATAGTCAATCCACTTTACAGTAAAATAATAACAATCCTTGCATTTGATGTCGCGATTCTCACATTTTCTAGATGTCTCAAAGCGCCTCACAGAATATACTGTAAAGTGAATTGACTGTATATTTTGTGGGCGAAACGCGGCAGCCAATTGCGCACAACAGCGTCCCCCACAAACAACCGTGGATTGAAGTGATAAAAAAAAAATTTAAGGATTAGTATCAGGCGGGTGGAACAAACAAACTCGCCCAAGGTTTCATCCTGCCTGGAATCGAACCCAGGTCTCTCGCTTGCACGGTGAATGCTCTAACCAGTGAGCTACAGGACTCCACCACAGCTCGTGGGGGGGACACTGCTGTGCGCAATTGGCTGCCGTGTTTTGCCCACAAAATATACAGTCAATTCACTTTACAGTATATTCTGTGAAGCGCTTTGAGACGCCTAGAAGACGTGATAAGCGCTATATCAAATGCAAGGATTATTATTATTATTCTCAGCTTGGCTGTTGTGTTTATCTACAAACACACAGTCGATTCCACTAGATGGTGTTTATTTGTCATTTGTAAGGTTTTGGGAGACGGTCCAATGATAATAACCACAACAAGGTAGCATCTTGGAGCACTTAACAGTTATGAGGTTCTGTAAAACATGTAAAACCTTTCATTCTCTTTCTCTCTCCGCCCTACTTTCTCTCTTTCTTTTTCACTCGTTCTCTCTCTTTCTCCCTCTCTCGGTCTCCCTCTCTTTCCCTGTCTCTTTCCCTCTGTCTTTTCCCTCCCTCTTTTAACTCCTGTCTCCCTCCCCTCTCTCTCTGTCTGTCTCTTTTCGATCGTGCCTTCTGCCGCCCTCCCACCTCTCTCCCTCCCCTCCCCTTCCCACCCCACCCCTCCTCTCCCCACACCTCCCCTCCCCTCCCCACCCCTCCTCTCCCCACACCTCCCCTCCCCTCCCCACCCCATTGTACTCGGGTTCCTCGGGATGTCCTCCCGACTTGAAAGGCCCTCTATAAACGTAATTTTGTTGTACCCTCTCTCGTTCTCTCCTCTGCGTCTTTTCCTCTCTCTCTTTTTCTTCCTCTCTCCCCCCTCTCGGTCTCTCCTTCTCTCTCTCTCTCTCTCTCTCTTTCTCGTTCTCAGCCTTGCAGCTTGCCAAAAGAATCACCCACTAATTGCCGTGTTTTTGGCAAGTCACTAATAGGCAAAAATCCAATTATTTCCCCCAGTGGTACACGGAGTTCATCTGTCCTCGGGGGGCTAGTGAGACTTATTTTCATCTCTGTGGCACTGACACCTAGTAAAAAAGGCAGTCAGCCATAGGATCAAACAAGCAGCAAGCATTCCTTGCGATGCCCTCGCGAAATCCCCATATATTTGAAAAAGTGGCTTTAATTAAGCAATAAACAATCCTTGCGTTTAATCATTTATGATCAACAATACTAATAATGATAATAATGATAATAATTGGCTAATGGGGTAGTAATCCCTTCAAATTCATAAATAAATGATCAAATAAACAAATCAAAGCACACAGTCACTACACTCGACGGCATATTGTGTAAAGCGTTTTGGGACGTGTGAATAACAATCCTTTAATAGACCTGATCAGGTGCTATATCAAACGCAAGGAGCATTATTAATATTATTTGATATTGCGACTTATCACTTAAAAGCGCTTCACGGGATTTACCTGCAGTGTAGTGGCTGTGTATATTTTGTGGAGGGACACGGCAGCCAATTTGCGCACAGCAGTGTCCCACAAAGCCAAGAAATGAGTGACCAATTTTATCTGGGGGATTGTTGGCCAGGACACCTGGAGAGAACGAGCTGAACTCCTGGTTCCAAGGTGACATGTTTGGCAATGGCGTGTCGGAAGCTAGCCAGTTCTCTCTGTAGCTGACTCTCTGATCCACTGCCTTAGTCATAGGCAGGTCAGCAGTATTTTAGGGCTCTGTTTGATGACAGGACTAACCCAGCTTGGCTCATCAGCAGAACCTGGAAGGACAGACCAGTCACTGAAGGCAGGGAACGCTCCCGCTTAGCTCCTGTTAACACTGTGAGCCAAAGGCCTAACATGTAAGATGATCCTAGGAATATCAATAGGTAGCTGTGCAGTGTTTGCTGATCCATCGCCAGTCCCCAAGTCTTGGCTCTTGCGAACCTGCGCTTAATACATTCTGGAATCAGTTAAACAGGCGGGTTTATAAAATTAATCATATTATTAATAATAATAATCATACTAACCCTTGCATTTGATATATCGCCCTATCACGTCTTCGAGGCGTCTCAAAGCGCTTCACAGAATATACCGTAAAGTGAATGGATTGTACAGTATATTCTGCATTACCATTACTATACAATGTGAACAAGCAAGTCATACAATTTTGAGGATTAATCAATGTTGGGATATGGGTTCACCACAAATAATGTTCAGAAATCATCTGCCTCCCTCTGCTTTATATCCAAACCTGCCCTCCCCCCCTCCCCCCCCACCCCCCTCGCCCCCCTCGCCCCCTGTCCCCCCCCTGTCCCCCCCCGTCCCCCTCCCCCCCCATGCTCGGGTCCTGACCCCGGATTGTTCAGCACCTTGGTACATCCTCCTGACGTGAAAGGTGCTCTACAATGTCATGTTGTTGCTGTTATTGCTGCTGTTGAAGGTGGGGGTTAATTCAAAACAAATCCATTGAAACACTGCTTCAGTGAGCAAATGTTAAAACGTATGGAACACACTCCCTAGCAAGCAGAACATGTGGATTTTTTCAAAAACAGATTTGATTTCTGTTCGGGAATAATATCTTGGGGATACAGTATATAGTTTTTGAGACAGGACATACACAAGCAATTGGAAGGATGGTGAGGAACTGGTCTTCTTTCATCTTGCAAATTCTTATCTTCTTAGAGAACTTTTATGTGGTATGGTAACACAGACACACACACACACAGGTATCAGCCTCTAAGCTTGCTGAACTATGAGTGACAGCTGACAACATATCGCAGAGATCAGCGCTTCACTACAGAAAGAGAGAGGTTTCTTTGAGCTACACAGTAGGGAGTCTTTAACATTTTTTCCCCAAGGGGAAAAGGTGACCCTGTATTGATATTGATGCAAAGTTATTACCTTTTCAACACTTGGATTGGATCACGTTATTCCATTGTCGTGCGATCGCAACACAGTGTTTGATGAATCGCCTTTGAATTAGATCCAGAGTCTTATCGCACGGTGGAGATGTCCCAAAGCACTTCACAGGATGTCTGTGGAGTTCTGTAGCTCAGTGGTTAGAGATCTTGCCTTGCAAGCGAGAGGACCCAGGTTCGATTCCTGAGCACGAAGAAACCTTAGAGCAGGTTTCCTCACTCCCCACACCACTGTTTTCCGAGCAGTTAGTAAGGAACCCAGTAGTTAGTTGATCACATTTCCTGGGGGTAATAATCCCTTAAAAAAAAAAATTGTTCAATCAATCCACGCCTGTGTGTGGGACACCACTGTGCACGATTGGCTGCCACATTTCGCTCACAATATATACAGTCAATTCACTTTACAGTATATATTCTTAAACATGCGATAAAGCACCATATCAAATGCAAGTACTGTATGATTATTAGCGTATCCAATGCAAGGATCATTATTATTATAGGATATACCCTGAAGTATAGGGACCGTGTATTTTTGTAATGAACGTTGCAGCCAATTTGCACCCACAAACAGCAATGAGGTGAGTGAAGTATTTGATGTGTGGGATTGTTATAATCATAATAATAACCCTTGCATTTGATATAGCGCTTTTCACATCTTATCGACGTCTCAAAGCGCTTCACAGAATATACTGTAAAGTGAATCGACTGTATATTTGTGGGCGAAACGCGGCAGCCAATTGCGCACAGCAGCGTCCCCCACAAAGTCGTGGATTGAAAAATGACCAATTTTACTATTATTGTGTTTTTTTGGGGGACGGATTATTGTTGGGTAGGAAGCTGGGAGAGAGAAACTCCCTTCCCCCTTTTCGAGTAGCGCCATAGGATCCTTAACATGCCCCTGAAACAGGCACAGACGCAGACACGGCCTCGGCTTAATGACTCGTCCAAACTCGGATGGTAATGGAAGGACCTTCCCCCCCACCCCCCTACCTCCCCCCACCCCCCGCACCTCCCCCCACCCCCCGCACCTCCCCCCACCCCCCGCACCTCCCCCCACCACCCCCCCCACCTCCCCCCACCCCCCGCACCTCCCCCCACCCCAGGGTCCGGTGCTGTTAAGCACTCCGAGACACTGCCCTGCATGAACGTCGTTATAGAAATGTGAGTTGTCGCTGTTGTTGTTGTGGTCTCCAACAATGCAGAGCTCTGCACAGCCCATGCAACAGACTGGAGCTTTTAGCCTGAATTTAAGCACCCGACATACTGTACCATCATCGGGATTTAAGATAATGACACATAATGAAAAGATGCGCTCATCATTATTTTCCGTGCCTTCTTAATTTGCCATAATAAATAATCCCCGTACAATTCCAGTTATAATCAAATTAAACCGCCATCTGTGTAGTGAATTAACAATTTAAGGCTGCATTTCAAGTCTCTCGGTGCTTAAAAGCTGCAGGGAGAAGAAGTTAGAATGGGAGCTGTGAAGACATAAAGTCATCAGTCTAACTGACGCAAACAATCTTGCTGGAAGATTTTTAAAATTCTGCTGAAATGGCTTTCCTTCAAGAATTCACACTCTTGGTGAAATCACATCAACTGGACTTGTACTCATAATAATGATCCTTGCATTTGATATTGCACTTTTCACATCTTATCGACGTCCCAAAACGCTTCACAAAATATACTGTAAAGTGAATTGACTATATTTGTGGGCGAATCGTGGCAGCCAATTGCACACAGCAGCATCCCCCACAAACAGTCAGTGTACTACATAAAAAAGCCATGAATTGAGTGATCAAATTACTAGAATGTTTTTTTTACACACACACAATTGTTATCCTGGAAAGTGATTCGTCAATCAACTAACGACTGGGTTTCTAGTTACCGCTAGGTAAATGGAGGTGTGTGCAGTGAGGAAACTTGCCTAAAGTTTCGCCCTGTCCAGGAATCAAATCCGCGTCCTCTCGTTTGCGAGGCAAATCACTACACCATGCGACTTTCTAAAAGTGGGTACACTATCATGCTGAACAGTTTCTGTGTTGATTAAAAATTAATTTGATATAAAGGCAAAACTCCCCCCCATCAAATCTCCTTAAGAATGCCACACACAGAACAGATGGTAGCATTTGATATTGGCACTTATTAATTTTTCTCACTCATTAAGTGCAGCTCAGTCTCACATTTGTCATTATCTCTTATCTTCTGTTTATTCAGCAGTAAGCAAATATGATTTATACAATCCAAAAGCTGCTGGTTGTTCGACATTCAGTGCAAGAAACACTCTTTAAATCCCAATCGAAGCCTCAACTCTTCAACCTCGCCCATTGTCACTTCCCTCTCTCCCTCCCACCTTGAACGAAAGAGTGTCATCCATTTCCGCCCAGATCTTGGAGTCCTGTACCTCAGTGGTTAGAGCGAGCACTCACCTTGCAAGACCTGGGTTCGAATCCCAGCACAGTAAAACATTGAGTAAGTTTCCTTACTCCCAGCAGTAAATAAGAACACAGTTGTTAATTGATTGGCATATCATTTTCTGGGGGTAATAATTTCTTTCAAATAATAATAAATTGGTTATTTCATCCATGACTGTTTGTGGGATGTCGCAGTCCGCAATTGGCTAGATCATTGCGCCCACAAAATACAGAAGTCAATTCACTTCACAGGATATTCTGCAAAGCACTTTGAGACACCTCGAATACGTGATAAGGTTTACGTCAAATGCAAGGATTCTTATTATTCTTATTATTGTCATCGTCTAACAAGCCGCTGGAGGAGAGGATGCAGAATGTCCTGAGGAACAATAGGTGAAACTCTGGTCGAGGTGGGTGGGGTCGGGTGGGAGGGGGAGAGGAGGAGAGGGGAGAGAAAATTGGAGGCAATGGCATCGCGGTTTGTGAAATGGACACCATAACAGATTCCCCACGCTTCTGTCGACGTTACCTAAGAGGCACACCAGCGTACTGATAGGTAATAATCCTTCCAGTTCATACTCATGCTAATCGTGCTCCAAAGCGCTTCACACAATCCCACTGCAAAGTGTAGTGAGCGTGCATTTGCAGGCAGGCTTTAATAGGGAGTACTCAAGAGATGTAGTAATAATAATAATAATAATTGTATTTGGTAGAGAGTCTTCTTGTGTTTTCGAGACGTCTAAATGACTTTGCAGGTAGAACGCAAAGTAGATTGAATGTATATTTTGTCGCAAAACGCGGCAGCCAATTACACAAAGCAGAGTCTCACAAACAGTCGTGGATTGAGTGGCTACTGAACCTAATGTCTACATACAGTGGGTTCACGCCCCACCGCAGGACTGTGAGCTGATAGTATATGCCGATGTCCCAAAGCACTGGACAGTCAGGTATTTATAATAATATTATTAAGAATAACAATAATCCTCGCATTTGACACAGCGCTTTTCACATCTTCAAGACGTCTCAAAGGGCTTCACAGAATATAGTAATAATGTGAACTGCCTGTACTTTTGTGGGTGGAACACGGCAGCCAATTGTGCACAGCAAGTGTCCCCAAAACAGCCGTGAATTGAGTGACCAATTTACAGTCAGTCGGTCGATTTGGACCTGAGCTGAGGGGTTGGGCACAGGAGGGATGGAGAGGAGGGAGGATAGGGGTAAGAAGGGCGGCTGAAGGCACAGTCAAAACGGAGGGTCTCGAGACGAGCCTTGAAGGAGGCAAGAGGGGGGTGGGAGGACGAGGCAAAAGGACCGTGGAATGGAGTTGGAGAGGGCGGAGCACTCAATAAGAATTATCGTAAAGGGGCCTTGAGACATTTGGATACTGGGACAACAACAACAACAAAATTGCACTTATAGAGTGCCTTTCACATCGGGAGGACGTCCCAAAGCCCTGAACAGTCAGGTCGGGACCTGAGCGGGTGGGTGCGAGGGTTGGGGTAGGGGGAAGGAGAGGGGGGGAGAGTTAGTGGGGGTCGAAGAGGAAGGTCTTGAGACCGGCCTTGAAGGAGGAAAGGGAGGAAGTGAGGGGGAGGGGCTGTGGGATGGAGTTCCACAATGTGGGAGCAGAGAGGCTGAAAGCCCGGCCGTCGATGGTTGGGGGGTTAGGGCGGTGGACGCGGAGCAGGCCTGAGTCTGCTGAACAGAGGGGATGGGCAGAGCTGATAGGGAGACAGTAGGTCAGAGAGATAGGCGGGGGCAAGGCCGTGAATGGTCTTGAAAGTGAGGACGAGGAACTGTATCAAATGCAAGGATTGCTTTATTTCACACCAGCAGAAAGGTATTCAGCCCATCCTCTCAACATCTTCCAACGGAGCGTGGCTAATTTGCACTATCCCGGATCACATCTGACCTAATTCCCCCGAGGAAAGCAAACGTCTGCAGGGTAAAACCTCAAAGACTAAGAAAACAGGAACATTTCACTCTGACCCACAAAAGCGATCAAGCAGAACCTCCTGGACATCAAGCTCATATCAGACAATCATTATTCATCCTTGAAATCCAGCACTGTGGAAACCGCAGCTATACCTAATTGGCAACTTCCACCCATGGTGGAAGTTAGAGCGCTCACCTTGCAAGCAAGATCCCTGGGCAGAACAAAAACCTCAGGCAAGTTTCTTTACTCCACACACACAAGCACACACACATACACACACACACATACACACAATCCTCTGTTTATCCAGCAGTAAGCAGGAACCCAGTTGTTAGTTGATTGGCAGATCGGTTTTTGGGGGCAATATTCACTTCAAACGAAATCAATAATAATTTGGTCACAAATTGGGACATTGTAACTTGTGCGCAATTTGGCTGTTGTGTTTCATCCACAAAATATACTATCAGTTCACTTTACAGTATATTCTATGAAACGCTTTGAGGCGGCTCGACAATTTGACACATTGCGTCACCAAATTATTATCATTTTATTTATTCCGAAGGGATCATTATCACAACCAGCAAAGCGATTCTGCCGACCTCCAACAACTGTGTTCCTACTTACTGCATTAGGCAAACAGATGTGTGTGGAGGAAGGAAACTTGCCCAAGGTTTCGTGCTGTATTGGAATCAAACCCAGGTCCTCTCGCTTGCGAGGCGGAGTTCTAATCACTACACTACGGAATTCCACGGAAAACATCTGCCGTTCAGCACACGAAACCTGACTAAAGTAGTCAATAAAAAACATTTGCAAATTGAGTTCAGGCCCAGCTGTGTTTTGTTAGCAGCCACCCAGGTTTAACAAGCTAGGTGCTTTTTTTTTTTTTACGATCTCGAAATATTTCCCAGTTAAGTTTCTCCTGGCTCGTTCCCAAAGCCTGGGTTTTCAACACAACCGACGACTTCTAATGGGAATCTTGAAGAGTCAGGAAACTCAATCTATCAAATCACATTGTTGAGACATCTCAGATCACTTCATGGAATATTACTACAAAGTGGTAATTTTGAAAATTGGAAATTTTGCGGATGAAATAACAGCCAATTGCGCACAGTGTATATACAATATTCCAAGCGAATTTATGCCAATGAGATAGTAAAACTAATGTTATAATAATCCTTGCATTTGATAAAGAGCCTGATGCAGTCTTCACAGAATACTGCATATTGTAAATTGGAGTGACTGTATATTTTGTAGGCAGAATGCAGCAGCCAATTGCATATAGCAGTGTCCCACAAACAGTCATGGATTGAGTGACCTATTTTTTTCCCCACCAATCAACTAACCTTAGCATGTCCTCCCGACATGTTGTGTGTTTGCCTACAAACACACAACAACAACAAAATCACTCGAGCGCCTTTCACATCACAGTCATGACATGACACACTTGACATGAGTTACATTTGAAGTGCTTTTGAGGACTTGCCCCCTCCCTCCACTCAGTGGGACCTGGCCTGCTTCACATCCCCCTCCATGCCCTCCCCAGCATTGGTGGACGGGCCTTCACGCACTCTGCCCCCATCCTCTGGAAGTCCATCCTGCAGTCCCTCTCCCTTGCCCCCTCCCTTGCCTACGTCAAGACCCATCTCAAGACCCTCCTTTTCAACCGTGCCTTCAATCACATACCTCACATACCTCCCCCATCCACCCACCCCGCCCTTTACCCCTCCCAGATCCCCAACTCGGGTTCAAAACACCGACTGTCCAATGCCTTGGGATGTCCACATGACATGAAAGCTGCTATACAAATGTAGTTTTGTTGTTGTCGTATTATAATCCGAGGTGACAATTTAACGCAATGCTCATGGTGGGTGGTGTGGGGTGGGAAATACTGGATTGTCAGAGGTACCAAGGTACCATCTCCCTGTTAAGATGGACATTAAAAGTCCCCCCGTCCCCCAGCCTTACTCGGAGACAGTCAACCGTCCCCCAAATAAAATTGACCACTCGCTCCACGGCTGTTTGTGTGTCCAAATCGGCTTTTGTGTTCACCGATCCAAATGTTGTGAATCTACCTCCATTAACGGCATTGTACAAATAATAATAATAATCCTTACATTTGACATAGCGCCTTTCACGTCATCAAGACATCTTAAGTGTATCTTATTAAATCCATAGTGTGTGTATATATACATTAAATGCAAGTTGTTGTCATTGCCTCGAAGAGGAGCCTTGACGGGGGAGATGGGGAGTGTGTCTAACTGTACAACAGCCTCTTGAAATAAAACTCTCGCAGCTCCCAAGTCTTCACACACAGTCAAGGTGAATTGGAAGATGGGAAAATGCATTGCACAATTCACACACTTAATGGCTTCACTGCTGTGAAAGAATAACATGTCGCTTCCAGCAGCATAACCACGCATTAGACACTCAAGGCCCAGATATTTTAAAGAGCCATGACTGATGGTTTGCCCTTATTGAATGCTGACTGAATGCATCCGAAATCGCCAATAACCTTTTCCCAGCCATCTCCGGGGAGCCATAACGTACAATAAAAGCTGCCACTTTATCTGGAGTTACAGTATTAAGCTCGATTTGCATTTAATTGTAATTTGCACAGCACAAGAACTCAGCCATAATTTCAAAGGAAAATTGCGTAAGACTGTGGATGTTGTATCTTACACCAGAGTACAATAACTTGCTTTTAAGCACATTGTGTGTGCCTTTCGCTGGAACCAACGCTGGAGTCTTGTGTGGTTTATACGCAGTATAAGCCAAACCTTCTGTCGGTGAGGGGAAGAATGCTCACGCCCGGGTTTATGTAGAGTCACGTAGCGTAGTGTTTAGCGTGTTCACCTCGCAAGCGAGAAAAAGGTCCCTCGATCCACGACTGTTTGTGGGACACCACTGAGCGCAATTGGCAGCCGCATTTCACCCACAAAATATATAGTCAATTCGCTTCACTGTATATCCTTAGAAGCGCTTTGAGACGTCTTCAGAAACTGATAAGGCGTTACATCAAATGCAAGGATTATTATTAGTTGCTATTATTATCATTACTACAGTATTTTACCGCAGTAGAAAAAAAAAGTGCGGCCAAACTAAGTTAGGAATCAATTACGCAATGCGTAGTTTTTTTAATATAGGAATTTGGTTCCAAAGATTCACCCTCGCATACATATCCCGCTTGCAAACTCATAAATGCCTTATGTATTTGCACAGCATTTGCATATACAGTTCTGCAAGAGCCATGGCAGGTTGGCGAGTTAGGTATCGCAGAGAGCTCCCACAGAATTAGAATGCAGCTTTGTGGCGGATCTGTTACTGATCACCCCCCTAGAAATGTCACAGTCGATGGAGCTTGGTCTCAACACTGTTAAAATAATTCAGTAGTCGCAGTGTATCACTAAATTAGACCACAGGGGAAATGCTACTCTTCTCCAAACAAATATTCTCTCTCTAACCGCTCCCCGATCCCCATTGTTTTAATAACGGAGGCACGCCAAGTTTGCGATTCAAAAAATCCAAACAAAAAAGACAACTTTTTGTTGAGGACTCATTTTCGCTGACATCAAATTGACGCTATCACCAAACCTTCCGTTGGTGTCTATGACACGCTTTGCAGGACGTTGCTGATAAGATCTCCTTCTTTCGTTTGGCTTGAGAAGTGGTTTCTATCCACCAAAACACACAGTCGATTCATTTCACAGTATACGCTATGAAGTGCAAACAACATGACGAGACTCCTAGCATCAAACGCTATTAAAAATACATCAAATGCAAAGATTACTGCTGTTATCGAAACGTTTTTTTTCTCTTGGTTAATTCAGTCGTTCAACCCACATCTTGTGTTAAACCGGAAAGGGACCTCGGTTTGACATCTCATCTGAAGGACAGCGTCTCTGACAATGTATCTCTCACCCCCACTGCCCCCCCCATTCCACCCACTCCACTCCACTCCAGCACTGCATCGGAGTGCTAGCTTAGACGATGCCATTCCGAGCCCTGACATGGGGACTTGAGCTCACTACCATCTGACTCAAGAGGATGGAGAGTTGAAAAGCTGTTCCTCTTAGTCATTTTTGTATGCTCCGTTAAAAAAGTAAGCCATCCCACTGAAACGTCTGTGAATACAGCGCTGGCGGACAAAATGCTAATTAAATTTCAGTAATTGTGCTCGGTTTTCTTAAGCTCCAGATTAATTGGAGGCTTGGGATCAAACCACAACAAAAGGGGGAAGAGTGACAGAGAGAGAGAGAAAGAAAAATAGCTGTAAGTAGCAGACGATCAAATCACTTAATGCACTTCATTAAGCCGTGGGAAAAGAAATCTTTGAATGTTTCCTCGTGACAATGAGACTGTGTTCCTCAGTCCACAGATTTCCACTACATCAAAAGTCACTCAATGACGACTCCAAAGCAGTGAGTGGCTGTGATGTCCGTGCCGACGGGAGAAACGCTGCCGACAGGCAAAGCAGGCTTACTTCCAGCTTCAGGAACCAAACCCTCCCTGTTGTTGCGTTTTGCTACAGTGATTCAAAATAGCCCGTTCACCAAGCTCAAACAACGAACGGTAAAAACACACAGTCACTACACTTTTTACTGTGAAAGCGCTTTGAGAATGTCTCGACCCAACAACTGGTCTGCCCCTCCAAGTCTGACTGATGAGCCAGTCACTGAGGGCAGAGAAGCTTCGCACTCGGCTACCTGTTGACCCTACAAAACCCTATTGAGTTGCTTGACATCAGCTGGACGAGCAGTGGGAAAGCGTGCCAGACAGTCCTTTCAAAGTCTGTCCAGTTTTAGCTGTTTAGACTCTGGCGATAACAACTTGCGTTTATTAAGCACTCCTCACACAGGGTAGCGTCACCACTGCCTTCATCCCAACTCACACCCTGGAATTGTCCATTCCAACAATCTATCTTTGGGATTTCCATGTGTGGGTGGGATACATGGAATTCCAGCTGGGTTTGGATCCTCTTAAGCTCAGCGATGGGTTTTTGTATGTATCAGACACCCGGCTGATGAAATAAAAATGCCTCACTCCACCCAGAGCAGTATTGGAGAATCATCTTAGACTGTGGTCTTAAATTCCTGGCATAGATACCCCATATGTTAGATTATTTGATCATTAGATTACAATAGTCTGACTCCATTCTAAACTCAAGCCCATTGTAATACCCCCATTGAGTGAATTGAGATCAGATAACTTGATTCAAAGCAGTATTCCAACCTTCACACGTCCTATCTGCATAGTGCCTTTACCTGCTATGCTGTCCAGAGAAACTGTGAAGTGTGAAAGGATTTTTTTGAACTTAAAACATCATTTGAGCTATTCCAACTGAGGAGCAAGCCAATGGATGAAAGGGCACATCAGAGGGAGACGGTGCGAGCTCCGAGCAAATCTCTGCCTTGTTAGACGGGGCTATTTTCAAGCTGAGGAAGCTGTCATCCTTCATTGATCTTTCAAAGGTCCATCAGAAGTGAGCTCTCTTTACATTTTTTAAAAAAAGGAACAGAAAGGCTTCCATGATCTGAGAGTCAAATGGTTGGAATGATCCAACGGCTGCTTCTTTAGAGAATACAAACACTAAGCGCAGGAAACGGAATAGGAGAGTGGGGAGGTTAGAGCTCTGAAATCCCACCGGTCCTCAGTCCGGGACGTGAATGGCGTTTCCTCCAAAATGCACAACACGCAGGAAGTGCCCCTGGGATGGTTCCTGCGTTGGCACAGTACACAGGAAATGATGTCAGCGACGCTTCCTGCATATCCACAGCACGCAGGAAGTGATGTCAGTTGTGGTTCCAACACATGCACGGCACGCAGGAAATGGTATGATTGGCACTTCCTACGTACAGTAGGCACTGAGGGACTGTTTCCCCTGGTAGGAGAATCTATAACCAGGGGTCACTGTCTTAAAATTAAGGGTCAGCCTTTTAGAACAGAGTTGAGGAAACATTTCTTCACTCAGAGGGTAGTGAATTTATGGAATTCACTACCCCAGAAGGCTGTGGATGCTCAGTCCCTGAACATTTTCAAGGCTGAGACTGATAGATTTTTAAAAAATAGAGGGATTAGGGGATATGGGGATAGGGCAGGTAATCAGAGTTAGGTCAGAAGATCAGCCATGATCTTATTGAATGGTGAGGCAGGCTCGAGGGGCTGAATGGCCTACTCCTGCTCCTAATTCTTATGGTCTTATTAAGTGATGGCAACAACAGCAATAAGAACCGCAATGATTTTTTTTTGCCATATTTGGCTTATAACATAGCTATTGGAGCCAGAGAAGCACATTACAAACAGGCCCAGCCTGTGGGTAATGCTCTCAGTAGATCCGTCCGGAGAACCTTAAGTACAGTGCTGGGTTCCTGTCGGTGTCAGACACCAGGCAGATGACCCAAAAAAGAACATTCTGACATATGCCTTACAAGCGTGAGACCTGTGTTCAAATCCAGGCAGATCAGGGTGAAACCTTACTCCACGTGCCTAATAATAATCCGTCCAACAATAATCTGTCATTTCAATCCACGGCTGTTTGTGGGGAACGCTGCTGTGTGCAATTGGCAGCCACGTTTCGCCCACAAATATACAGTCAATTCATTTTACAGTATATTCTGTGAAGCGCCTTGAGACGTCAATAAGACGGGAAAAGCACTATATCAAATGCCAGGATTATTATTGTTATATAAAACCAGCTGGTCACAGCAGCAGGTAAAAACAAAGGAATGCACTTTTTAAGAATATTTTTTACTCAGGCAATAATTAAGACAGCAGATGAATAATAGATGTTAGAATTGCTTTGGTCGCTGAGCAAACTAACCTCAGTTTAATGGCTGGCCTACCGTTCATAGTTTACTCTCACTCCGAGCTACACAATGGTTTGTCTAAATTTAATCATAAAGGGGACGAGGGAGTGGGAATCTGGGATATCCACACATAGAGAGGGAGGAGAATGGCTGAAAACAGGCGGGCGGGGGTGGGAGGGTGGGGGAGATTGAGGAGGTGGTGTTGGGGTTGGTGGTAGGGGGAGGCTATTGTGGCAATGATGAAGATCGGAGCGAAACCAGTGAAAAGTGGATCCAGGAAACGTTTCCCCACATAAAAGGCCTGCGAGAATGTAGGGCAGAATGCGACACAATCTGGAATTGATTTGAGGTGATAGAGGGAGACAGGCAGGGAAAGATAGAGTGAGGCAGGCAGAGATAGATGAGCAGTGGTAAAGGGTACTGAGAGACACAGTGAAAAAGAGTTGATCTGACAAAATACTGCAGGAGGTTTGATGGGTTGACTGACTCAATGCTGTTTCTATCTTCACATCATAATCCTCGCATTAGATACACTACCACAATGAATAATAAGAATCCTTTCATTTGATGTGGCACCTTATCACTTTGTTGAGACGTCGGGATTGACTCTGCACTTTGTTGACGAAACGTGGCAGCCAATTGCGCAGAGCAGTTGTGGATTGAGTGACCACATCTTTTTTTTGGGGTTGGGGTGGGGGGCGGTGGGGGGGGGGGAGCGGGGTAAGGAATGGACTATTACCCCCACCCCCAGAAAATGATCCATCAATTGACAAACAACCGGGTTCCTACTAGGTGAACAGAGGCACGTGGAGTAAGGAAGGCTTGCGTAAACTATTGCTCCCCCGAGGAAATCAGACCCGAGACCTCTCACTTGCGAGGTAATCGCTCTAGTCTAATACCTTACGTTAGTAAATTCTAAAAGCGACCACGGTCTCAGCTGAGACCAGGTGGAAATGCGGAGGCGAGCAGGCAACTTTGACTCGATTCGACGAGTGAGAGAAAGAGAGAGAGAGAGAGAGAGAGAGAGAAGTGTTGCAATTCAAGCCATTAATGTGCAGCAGGTTATCTTGCTAACCAGCCTACTTTGGCTTCGATTCAAAACCATCAGAGGCGTAATCTGTACAATATGCCTCCTAACACACTCCAGCTGCTTTGAGAGGAACCGGCTTTGTACAACAATAATCCATTCCCGTTCAGCCCTCGGACACAAATTAGCGTGACTGATTTCGACACTGGAAAAGCCTCTCCCTTCAGTTGAACCATGTCCTCCTATTCATCCCCCCCACCCTTTCGTCGTCCGTCCCCCCCCCACCCACCCCCTCGAGTTCAGTGGCTGTAAGCCCGTCGACCCATAATTATTGACGTGTGATCTTTAACACCAACACTAAAGTGAAGCCTCCTCTACTGGACCCCAATGAAGGCTGAGTTACTGTTCGCTGCCATCCAGTGACATGTTTATTCACAGTGAACGCCAGCTTTACCTCCCCCCCCCCCGCCACCTTCCTTCCTCCTTTACTTGCTTGCTTGCTTATTTACTTACTTTGTCCCTTGGCCCTTTCAGTCTGTGCAGAACACATGCCAATAGCTCCCTCTGCACTCCCAGTGCAGAATTTACACTGCAAATTGCCACAAACAAGCATCTGAATCAGATCGTTCTGCTCCTCAAGCGCTCAAGGGAAGGCGTGGCCCTGAATGGTGCTTTGGAGGAAACGCTTGGTGCGTGAAGCACAAAGATAGTAAATTTACAACCGGGAGTTTTATCGTGAAAACGGAATCCCGTAGCCTCCCGAGTTACGAAACATACTCGCTTCGTAAAGTGAGAGGACCTGGATTCGATACTCAGAGATGACAAAACACCTAGGTACATTTCCTCACTCCACACTCCTCTGTTTACCCAGCGGTAAGTAGGATCTCAGTTGTTAGTCGATTGGCGGATCGCTTGTCTGGTGGTAATGATCCCTTAAATTATTATTTTTTTTAAATAAGTATTCGGTCACTCAATCCGCGACTATGTGTGGGACATTGCTGTGTGAAATTGGCTGCCCACAAAATACACAGTCAATCCACTTTACAGTATATTCCGTGAAACGCGTAGAGATTTGAGACATCACAACAAGGTGCTAAGTTGCTGTACCAAAATACTTATTATTACTATTATATAGAGCTTTGCTTCGTGGGATGGCATGTAACCACAATCTTTTGATGTCTTGCTTGTCCAGATGGGAAAACACTGCCTAACAACCCTATCCATTAAGGGGCGAAACCCATCATGGTGCAACATTTTTACAAAAGCCAATTAAAACGTTCCACGCTGAGAAAAAACAATCATTTTCGCAACTCCCAGTGAAGGCGATACATTTCACAGTTACAATGGCAAAAGGTTCTCAACGCAAAAATCTCACAGGTGGAGGCATCCGAGTAATGGTGGACTGAGATCCTGAGATGCAGTAGAATTCTGTTAAATTGATTTTCAACTCCATTGGAAATCCTCCTGACCTGAAAGGCTCTACAAATGTAATTTTGTTGCGGTTATTAATTGCACACAGCAGTGACCACATCGAGTTAACCACATTTTCGTTTGGAGGGATTATTACCCCCTGGAAAGTGATCCACCAATTGGATAAACGGAGGAGTGTTGAGTAAGGAAACTTGCGGAAGGTTTCACCCTGTCCGTGAATCAAACTTGGTCCCTTTTGCTTGCGAGGCGAGTTGGTCCATCACTGAGTGGAAGTCCCAATGGATGGTCATCTTTTGTCTGGCAATTTATTATGTTCTTAAACCGAACTCTCTGCCACCGTTTGCTGTAATGTGATTTCCGATGACTATCAGTAGAGCTCTCCTACCTGAAGCCAGGATTCCAGCTTAGTTTGTAGCCCGAGGGTCACATATTTAGTGATTATGTCAATTATCAAAAGTACATCACTGACAGATGCTCTTTGAAGGAAGGACACACATTGACCCACTTACCCAAGGCTGTGTTTGGAAATCTTCCATGAGACTGAGCCGTGAGCACATCCATTCCACATTGCTCACTCATCCTGTGTCAGCCTCGTGCAGTCATTGCGGGTTCAAGTCGAGACCGTTGATCTTGCATGGTCTAGAGACTGACGTTCTAATGCAGTGCTGGGGGAGGGGGGACGGGGGTGGTGGGGAGAGGGAGGGAGGGCTGCATTGCCGGAGGTGGCATCCTTCAGATGAGGCGTATCCCAACCATACTGGCCTACAATCCCCCAAATAAAATCACTCAGTTCGCTGATCACGGGGCCAGAGCTGTGTGGAAATTGTCTTCTGCGTTCACTCACATAATACACAGTCACTACTGTGTACACATGTTGTAATAGTAACATTAATAATCTTTGCCTTTGATATTACTTTGATCTTACCACATCACTGACACGTCTCAAAGCGCTTCACAGAATACATTTTTATATATTGAAAGTGGATTAACTGTATTTGAGGGCAGAAGGCAGCAGCCAATGGCGCACAGAGGTAAGACCACCAACAAACAGTCGTGGATTGAGTGACCAAATTATTATTATTTTCCATTCATTTTGTTTTGAAGGGATTATTACTCCCAGAAAAACGATCTGTCAATCGACTAACAACTGGGCTCCTGATCACCGTGAGGTAAACAGAGGTGATGTAGAGTAAGGTGATGCCGAATGTATTTAAATCCAGGTCCATTTGCTTGCAAGGCGAGTGCTCTAACCACTACACGACAAGCCTCCACTGTTTTGGCACTCAATTAAACTCAGTTCAAAATGGTGCGGTGGGTGTGTGTGGATGGTGGGCTTGGGGGGAGAGGAAGAGAGTGTGGAAGGGGGAGGGAGCATAAAGTAAAGCATCCGTCCTTGGCAATTGGCAAGCTAACTGACCTTGAATCGACAAAGTGTGGAAAGCGTGAACAAAGACTGGATTATTCTCTTATTGAAAAGAAACCATGTACGAGGCGGAGAGTTAAGGCGGACTGCACAGGAGAGAGAGAAAGAGAGAGAGAGAGAGAATGAAAGTGTGGGGGGGAGAGAGAGAGAGAGAGAGAGAGGGGGGGGTGGAAAGCCAGGGAAAAAAAAAAAAAATTAGGATGGGGGGGGGGGGGTGGAGGGGAATCAGTCCTTCAAGATGTTTTCCGCAGTTTAATTCTCAGAAGGTTGCAAAGAACTGAAACGAGAAATTCAGGATGGGAACCTGATGCAGTTTGCTTTGTTCAGATGTTACACTGTGTCACAAAATGGAAATGGAACGAAAAAACCATTGCCAACAACATCGGGTTGTCGAGCCCCATATCAGCTGTCGGCCCCGACTCGATCAATTGCTCCTTCACCTCGGACAAAAAATGCTCCCCAATTATCCGATTTATAACACTCAGCCTTGCAGATACGAATAATCCTTGCAATAGATATCAGCGGCTTTGCGCATCTTATCGAAGTCTCGAGGCACTTCACAGAATAGACTGTCGAGTGAACTTGTGGGAGAGCGAAACGCGGCAGCCCAATTGCGCACAGCAGCGTCCCCCACAAACAGTCGTGGATTGAAATGACCAATTTTTAATCTTGTGTTTTTTTTTTAACGGATTATTATTAGGCGCGCGCGTGTGTGTGTGTGTGTGTGTGTGTGTGTGTGTGTATGTGTGTGTGTGTGGAGTAAGGAAACTTGCCCAAGGTTTCGTCCTGATCTGCCTGGATTTGAACACAGGTCTCACGCTTGTCAGGCTCTAAACCACTGAGCTACAGGAGCTCCTTGGTCCGTCTTTTGTCTGGCAATTTCTTCTGAATAACCCTTGGGTCTTTTCAAGGAAAACTGAACTCTCTGCCACTGTTTGCTGCAATGTGGTTTCCAATAACTATCAGTAGAGCTATCCTACCTGAAGCCAGGATTCCGACATAGGATCATGGTCTTAAGCACCCCAATAAATAATAATAATCCTTGCATTTGATACTGCGCCACATCACATCCCCGAGATGTTTCAGAGTGCCTCACACAATACACTGAATATTGTGCAGATAATGCGTTTCTCTCTCTCTCTTTGAGTCTGTCTAGCTGTCTCTCAGTGCCTCGATTCTAAAAACTTTTTCTTTCTCGATCTCTCTTTGACTTTCTCTCCCCAACTCTCTCTCTCTCTCTGAATGCTTTTTCATCTGTTTCTCTGACTCTCTCACAATCCCTATGACCCAACACGTTGATCTCAAACTGTTTTCCACGTGGTCTTTCTCCGCTCGCGATTGCATTGCGTGGCCAATAAGCATGAAAACAATTTGGTCCCTCAATCCACGACTGCGCTATTGGCTGCCGCGTTTCGCCCACAAAACGCTGTCCATTCACTTTACAGTTTATTCTGTGAAGCGCTTTGAGACGTCTCTACGATGTGACGAGGCTCTGTATGAAACGCAAGGAGTATACTTACTATTAAACTCCCATTGCCAGAGTCAAATGTGGCTGAAGCGTCTTGCCTACAAAATACACAGTCATTACACTTCCCAAACGCAAGGATAATTTATTTGAACCATCTTTTTATTGCGACTGACCCGTTCGGAGCTTTCTACCGTGGGCGCTAATTAAACCAAACGCTGACGCCAAAAGCCTGCATCAATCTGGACATCCCAAATCACTACTTTACCACATATTGCGAGGAGACGAACTCAAAAGGCAGAGACATTTCCCTAAAGCTTGGCGCGGAAAAAGAGAGCTTAAATCCAGCATTTTGACCCGAGCATAAAATGCTCCCCAATTATCCAATTTATACCACTCAGCCTTGCAGATAATAACACATCCGCTGAGAACGAAGAGCGCTTCAGAAGTCTAAATCAATTTTTGACCAAAATCCACGTTTTTGATCATTTCTGTATTTTCCCCACAAAACGGCATGATTAAATAAACTGCAAAAAAGAAAAGGCGGTTGCAATATGAATTCATTTTACGGGGCTATTTTTAACCGACTACTTACAGGAACTGTGTGACCCTCGCTTATAACGTTTCTTGACGAGCTACTTATAAAATCAAAACACAATTTGAATTTCCTATTCTTTCGCAGTGTGGGTCAAAGGGAATGTTTGCGCGATTCATTTTTAAAATAATCACTTCTTTTTTTTCTACTGCATTTCTTCAGCTGCCTCCCCCATCCCACCCCCACCCCCACCCCACCTCACTCCCAATTCAACCTCATCAATTCTGACTCGCTCGCTCTCTCACTCACACGCAGGTTGGAATCAACGGTCTTCAATATAAAGGCTCAACCTTGCCAGGTTTGGCAACAGTGCTCTCAATCTTCTCAAGTCAAAAGGGTTTGGATTCAATCTTGACGTCCGGACTTTCGGCTCAAAGTCTCGGCTGTGATTTCCTTTGGAAGGCGCGTTAATCCGAGGCTCCCTGTCTGCCTGTTAAAGTGAACATTAACGAACCACTGGCACGAGTTGCAAAGAGAAGAGAATTTCTCTCTCTCTCTCTCCTGTTGGCCTGGCCATAAAAAAGATGTTCATTCATTTTAAGGCTGTGGAGTCCCGTAGCTCAGTGGTTAGATCACTCTCCTCCCAGGCGAGAGAGCCAGGGTTTGATTCTCGGGCGGGGGCAAGTTTCCTTACACCACACACCTCTGTTTCCAAAATACAACCCACTTCACAATCTGTCCTGTGAGGCATTTTGATGCTTCTCAATGAGGTACTACACCACTATATTACACAAAATGCAGAGAATATTATCATTACAAGGATGTATGTGGGTCATTGCTATGAATAAATTGGTTGCAGCATTGGGGGCACAAAACACACAGTCATCTCGCTTTAGAGTAAATCCCGTGAAGCGCTTTGACTCACGACTCCTTGGAAGGCGCTACATGAAAGCCAAGCCGTGATTACAGAGGTTGACACGTGTAGTGACTTTAGATCCAGTTGAGGGCGAAATCCCTGCTACTTCACACACAGAAAAATCCCCCACAAATAGCTATGAAGCAATCGTCTGTTTTAACATTTCTCTTATTTTAGTAATAATCTTTTAAAAGCTCGTGTAAGATTACTACCACTGATCGCCCTCAGTACAGTAATTGGAAAGGTGGCACACATCAACCGTGTATCCAATTGAATGCCGGGACAAGCTTGAGGGGCTGAAAGTCCTCCTCCTGTTCCTATGTTTCCATTGTAACTGGCAATGTGATGAAAATACATTTTCTGTTCAACACGAGAAGAAGCAGCTGCTTCTTTCACACAGTCCCTGAACTAGATTTGTCTCCGTAACACATTACTGCTGTATTGCCGGCAGAAACGCCAGCACGCTGTGAAGGTCAGTAACAATTAGGAAACATTTTTTTTAGGGCTTTATTCAAGATCGTAATAAAGCAGTTGTTAGCTTTGCCGATGAACTCACTCAAAACGCGATGTTTCCTACTCATTGAGGCACAATTGAAGTAAAAAAAAATCTAATTAAGTTGCGTGAGAGTCTAGGCCAGGAAAAATCGACCAGGTAACAAAGGACAATCCATTCCTCCTGATGGTGTAGTGGATGAAGATGCCAGGAACTATCTGGTTTGAATCCCAGTCCCTTGCTGAATTAGCTAACTACTGTCTTCCCATGTTAGGGAGAGGAGAGGAAACACAGGCCATGGTTACTAGTATGTACCATGGCATAGTATGCCTCTACTGTGAGTGAGTGAGTTTGAGACGTCTAAAAGCGCTTCACAGGATATACTGTAAAGTAAATTGACGGTGTGTTTTGTGTGTGAAATGCTGCAGGCCAATTGCTCACAGCAGTATCTCAAAAAACACTTGTGGATTGAGTGACCAAATTTTGATCCTTTCCAAAAACGGACATTAGTTCACTGAGGCAGGTAACTGGAAATAACAGATTCATTTTCTTTGAGGAAACAATCTGGTGGGAATTTAGTACATAGTTAGTGTGAGACATGTACATGCAACCGTCAGGAAGGTGGAAGGCAAACTAGATGGAATTGACTGTATATTTGTGGGCGAAACGCGGCAGCCAATTGCGCACAGCACCGTCCCCCACAAACAGTCGTGGATTGAAACGACTGATTTTTTATGACTGTATTGTGGTTTTTCGGGGGAGGGATTATTATTAGGCGTGCGGAGCAAGAAACTTGCCCAAGGCTTCGCCCCCGATCCGCCTGGATTCGAACACAGGTCCCGTGCTTGAAATAGAGCTGCAAAGGGATTACACCGTTTGAAAGCCTGCGCTAAATACCACGGTTCTGTGTCCAGGGAGATTGAATACAGGCAGGGAGGTGATGTTCAAACTACATGTCAGATTTTGGCAATTTTGTTCAATGCACTGTACGACTCAATAAATGTTATGAATGATGGCTAATCATAAAGTTCATGTCTGGTGATTACATACGGAGAGAGCCGGAAACGATGGCTGCATTCATTACTTTTACTTTATTTTTCTTGGGACTGAAACCAAAGAGAAACCTTGGAACACCGTGCTGGGGTGCCAGCCTTCTGAAAACTTTCTGCTCCTATTTCCCTCTGAAGAACTCTCCACTGATGGCGTGTGTGTGTGCGTGTGTGTGTGTGTGAGAGAGAGAGAGATTCTGTGTGTATTGATGTGTGTGTGTGTATGTGTGTGAATGTGAGGCCAAGCCTCATAGACATGGACAACGGTTACGAAAGCAATGAGCTGGAATAACAAGGCGAAACTTGCTGTTCAAGCGGGATAGTGCCTCAACGATGGTGCTGCGGGGAGAGAGAGAAAGAGGGAGAGAGAGGTATCTTTCTATTCCAACAATCTATCTCTGGGATTTCTGTGTGTGGGTGGGGACGAATGGAATTCTCAGTTTGGTTTTGGAAACTCTTGAACACGGCGATAGGATTCCCACCTGCGTCAGACCCCCCCCCCGCCATACCCCCCCCCCCCCCCCCCCCCACACCCCACACCACTGGGATTGACCAAAGCATGGTGTGTGATCGCGAGATCTCATTCCGTACTGCGCTCGCTGAGCTTGTCGGAATACACAGGATGAAACGTGTGTGGTTCACACATAGACCACTTTTGTCCTTGCAATGTAACAATTGCTCGTGGCTCCGCTCTAATGGGTCTCGCGGGACACTGCCAGTTAACTCTCCAAAGTGCAGGCTAACGCTTAATCCCCTGTCATTGCAATACACACAGATTACCTCCAGGACACTGGCCTCTACAGTCAGAGGCTGGCCTGCTGCTATAGGATAATACAATTAAATATATACACACACATTGAGAGTTAGAGACACATAGGATTAGAGAGAGAGTGCGAGACACACACACACACACACACTGAGAGTTAGAGACATAGAGGATTAGAGAGAGAGCGCGAGAGACACACACACACGCAGTGTTAAAGCGACATAGGATTACTGAGAGAGAGAGACACACACTTTTATGAAAGCACAGAATTAGAGAGACAGAGGAGTAGAGAGACATTCACACCCTCATGCAAGGATTAGAGCGAGAGACACACACACATTTACAAAGGCAGAAAGGTAGAGAAAGAGACATACACAACAACTTTTACATTTAAATAGTGGCTTTTACATTGAGGAGAGAGCGCCTAGAAATCGCATTTGTATTGTGTCCTTCATGTAGACACCAACTCAGAGCACCTAATAGTGGTGCGATTTGATGCTGAGGTGGAAAGTGAGGGAAGGTACGGTTGAAGAGGAAAGTCATAACACGCGTTTCGAAGGCGGGCGAAGAGGGGGCAAGAGAGAGGGACTGAGGGAAGGAGTTGACAGAGATTTGAGGACTGTAAGAAAACAGCTCCAATGATGGAGTGGATACAATAATAATCCTTGCCTCTGATAACCTTGCCTCCTCACATCATTCAGACGTCTCAAAACGCTTCCAAAAAATGTATATAAATAGATCAACAGCAACAAAATTACATTTATAGAGCGCCTTTCAGGTTGGGAGGACCTCCCGCGGTGCTGAGGAGTCAGGGGTTGGGACCCAAGCACTGGGGAAGGGTAGGGGGGCTGGGGAGGGGGAGAGGTGGGAGTCAACACTGTATTGACTGTATATTTCGTGGGTGAAACGAGGGACCCATTGTGTGCAGAAGTTTCCCACAAACGGTCGTGGATTGAGAGACCAAATCATTATTTTTTTAAAAAGGGATTATTACCCACCCACCCCCCCCCACAGAAATTGATCCAGCAATTGACTAACAGCCCGGGTTCCTTCTTGCAGCTGGGAAACAAAGGTGTGAGGAGTAAGGAAACTCGCCTAGTATTTATTTGTTGGATTCGAATCTGGGTCCTCTCGCTCTAACCAATACACTACATGGCTCCACAAGGAAAGAAGTGGGGGCGATGGGTGTGCGGAGCCTTCTACACACACACACTTTGAGGCACACACATGCTCGCACACATACACACAGGTTTCATATCTATTTTATGGCTGCTCCCAGTTAGTGTGGATAAACCTCTCTCTACTGCACCACATTTTTGACCCTCTGTAATTCAGTATAATGGCAATGGGTGGGCCAGGCTCCTCACTCCTCCTCCCATCACCTCCAGCGGCAAGACCCGACACAAGGTCTTTGATATTATGATGAGGCAAAAGTATAAATCAGCACATCTATCAGAACATCTTGGCCGATTTGTACCCAGATTTCAAAGGACTCTCGTCAATACGCAATTGAAATGAGATCCAGAGCCACTTGAGCAAATATCAAAGCTTAAGGAAATATCCCATTTTTATTAAATTGCAGCCGTTCATCTGATCTCCAAAAGCCAAAAGCGCGGGACTGCGGCAAGCGATGAGAATAAAGATCACGAGTGTGTGTCAAGTGGGTATGGAGGAGAGTACGGAACAACGTTGCGGATTCGCTCCCCCAATCCGGCCTGGTGTTTTCAGGTAATAATAATAATAATAATAATAATCCTTGCATTTGATATAGAACTTCATCAAGTCGTTGAGACGTCTCACAGCGCTCCACAAAATATACTGTAATGTGAATTGACTGTATATGTTGTGGGCGAAACGTCGGCTTGCGCAGCAGCCTCCCGCAAACTGCCGTGGAGGAAATAATCATATTTTTACTTATATTATTATTATTTGGGGGCCGGGATTAGTACCCCCAGGAAAAGCTGTATCAAATTAAAAAATATGTAAGACTGAAGCTGGATGGATTTCTGTCACTATAACGACCTTCAGTTTTGCACACAGAGTATCCCAGCCATGGAGTGAATGATTGATTTTTATCTGGGGAAGGTTGTCGGTTGTGAGGGTGGGAGGGAGGGTGGGGTGGGGGGGGGCAAGAGAAAATTCCCTTCTTTTTCACTCATCGCAGAGCGTTTAACATCCACTTGAACAGGCACAGACAAGACCACAGGTTCCATCGTGCGATGGAAGCAATAAAAAAAATGGAGCTAACTGTTGAGATTAGCAATCTTTCCCCGAGTCTTTGTCTAAAAGGGTTTCCTCTCGTAAAAGACGCAGCAATAAAGAGAGCCTTTTTAAAAAATGATTATTGTAAGGCAGAGTCTTCCTTCACCCCTCCCTCCACTTCTAAGTGCGCTGAAAACTGGGTCAACTTCAGATGAATTAATTAAACTGAATGGAACAAAAAGACAGTGTTATTTCAACCTTCCCCATTGGGACCTCCCTCACTCGGCTCGAAGCTTGAAGCATCGGTGAAATTTCCACGGCGTATCCTAATCCTCAGCCACGTCCTCTGTCTCCACAGTCGGTGGAATTCTGACAAAATCACCGCCGCCACCAACAATAATCGATCACTTGCGTTATCCTCCTGTGTGGGGGGAGAGGGTAAGAGGTTGTCTCCTGGAAGCTGGACAGGCTCCAACCTGGCGCGTTCGGCAATCTGACCGAATCGAGTCCATCAACTGTGACAGTACTCTGAGTGTTCGTTAAGTCATCGCTCAAATACTTCGAGGAGTACTTTCGAAGCAAACACCACAAATTTGACCCTTTTACATTTTATTCTATTGATAATAAAAAATAAAATCACAGTCCAGGGAGCTGTTTAACCTCCAGGGCCATTTACCTGAATAGGTATGTTCTCACCTAGTGACTCATTACCTGGAGGGCTTAGCTGCGACGTAGCTATCGTTGGGGCTGAGCATCACAATTTATGCTAAACTTACATGTACCACAAATTACCACCACATTCCCCCCTACCCACACCCACCCACACCTCTCTTCCCTCTCACCATTCCATATAGACCTGTCCTCTCCTCCACTCAGCGGAACGCCCCACATCAGCAGTTGGGCCTTCAGCCCCCGCCATTTGGAATTCCATCCTACAGTCCCTTTGCTCTGCTCCCACCTGCACCTCCTTTGAAGTCCTTCTCAAGACCCTCCTCATTGATTGAATCTTCACCCACCCTCCTACCTTACCCTGCCTGCCCTCCTCCCCTCTTGATCCCGACCTCCCACCTTGGATTCCAAATCCCCCCCGACATGAAAGGTGCACCATGAGAGCCATTTGTTGTTTGCGTTCCCGGGTTGAGCAGTGGAGCGCGTTCACACACCATGAATTATAGAGCATTACACAGTGCGTACTTCAGATGCCGCTCTTTCATTCCACGCAGTGATAGACCGCATCAAAAATTACCGACTCTCCTTTTAAAGGGAGCATGTCAACAGCTAGGAGTGGAGGGCTTTCTGTGCGCACAGAGTTAACACCAGGCAGGCTTTGCCGTGGCGTGTCCAGCTAGGACCACCCTACGTGCCAGGGCTTTAGCTTATTGGGTTTAACGGCTGCTGAGTGGGATAACTCCCTACTCCCAGTGTCCTGTCAGATTCGGATTATCCACACTCCATATGTGTTGAAAAATCCACACGTTCTTCAACATAGAATACCTCTGTGTCTGGTATGGAATGTGCATCTTCTCTCCCTCTCGCTCCCTCGCTCTCTCCGAGGAATGTACTTTACAGAAGGTTAGTGCCTCGGGACATCCTCCCGACGTGAAAGGTTTTGCTGCAAATGTAATTTTGTTGTTGGGTTCGACAAGAGCCAAGGCTTGGAGACCTTAGGGTAAGCGTTTGGGTGAATGTTGGAGTTTGATCAGTTAAAACCACATAGTTTGTGAGTGAGAGCACTGTCTGGCAAGCTTCCCACTGCTTGTCCAGCTAGGACCACCCTCCCCGTTAGCGCTTTGGCTTGCTGAGTTGACAATTAGCTGAGTGGAAAGAATCCCTGACCCCATTAATGTTGCTTAACAGACTTGATGAGTTTAAAATTACAGGAAGATTTGATGAGGGAGAAATTATTTCCACTGGTCAGAGCGCATATTTAATGCAATCACTAAAACAACAAACGGAGGGACTTTTTCCAGTGCTCCGAGATTTTTAAAAAAACATATATAATAATAATAGCATCTTATCACGTCTTCGAGGTATCTCAAAGCGCAGGAGAGAACATATTGTAAAGTGGATTGTCTGTATATTTTGTGGGCAAAACGTGGCAGCCAATTGCACAGAGCAGAGTCCCACAAATAACGTGGATTGAAGTGACCAATTTTTTATTTGAAGGAATCCCAAGATCACTCATCCCATTACGCCTCGGAATTTCACCTCAAATTAAATGTGTTCCAAATTGGCGTGTTATAAAAGTTCTCTGTTCATCCCTGTTCCACTGTCCACCCTTCCTTCCTCTAAAACTCTCCCTCCTCCTTTCACTCGCTTTCTGGAGCACAGTGATGTCGTGGCTAGCGCGCTTGTCTGCGAGCGAGAGGACTCGGTTTCAATCCCCGGGGCAGGCAGGGTGAAAAGTTAGGCAAGTTTCCTTACTCCACACACCTCTGTTTACCTTGCAGTAAGTCGGACACTGGTTGTTAGGTGATTCGCGGACAAATAATCCCTCCACAAAAAAATTTAAGTTTGGTCACTCAATCCACGACTGTTGCGACCTTGGAAAACTTAATGGTTTCTCACCAACAGAAAAATACATTGAATTTGCATTACTGTGCGTTCTGTGAAGTGTTTTGAGACTTCTCAACAACATAATTGGGCGCTAAATCAAATTCAAAGTTCATCATCGTATTACTCTGATTGCTATTGTTACTGTATAACCCACCTCCCCCACAGAACCCACCGCAAACACCAACCCTGATTTAGTGAACAACATTCGTCAAGAGAAGGAAAAGCTTGTAGCTCAATCCAGAAATTTTTAAAAAAGCATTAAATCAACACCTTTTACAATCTTCATAATGAACTGCAAATTGTTTTACAATTTTACATTCCATTACACAAAGGGCACATACGTTCAGATTCGATAAAGCCAATTAGCGATGCCTGATTTACAAGCACAAACCCTGCTCTTAATAAATTCTCTTGAGTCGTTGAATATTTTCCTATGAATAAACTAAGGGGAGGGAAGCAGAGCCTGTGAGAGCCACACAGGAGAAATGCAAATGGGAGATTTGGCGCAGGCATGCGCAAGTTACGATCTGAAATAAAAATAAAATTGTCTTTGCCTTTGCAGGGATCCAGCTTGGCTCAGTCAGTCGGTAGTGCTCTTTCTCTCTCTCTCTCTCCTCGGAGTCTGTAGGTTGTGGGTTCAAATCTCACGTTGGGACATGGAATCATGCAGTCTAAACTGACGCTCCAATGCAGGGCTAGGGTGGGGGTTGCATTCTGGAGGCGCCGTCCTTCAGATTAGATGTGAAACCGAGATCCTATGACTCTGTGAGTTTCACCTCCACACATGGAAACTGGAATACACAACCTTAAATGCAAGAACGGACTGAGCCAGTTTGAGCATCTCAGTATTGGGTGGCCATAGATGCAGACACTGAGACCTTCATCTTAAATAATATTAGCCTTTTTTTAAAAATATATATACACAAACTAAAATAGACTCACTGTCAGAGCCAACTGCTGTGTAACTTTTGCATCAACCATGATCGTTTCTTTCCATTCAGGAAAGATGTTTCTTTTCCTGAAGGATTCCCCAAATAGGGCCCTGAAACTTTATTCCCATTTCAAGTTAAATCCAGAACTTGTGCCTTTGTAAATCATGTCATCGAACCCATGGTTTTTTCTCAGTGCTCCATAATAATAATAATAATAATCCTTGCATTTGATATAGCGCTTTCCACATCTTATCAACGTCCCAAAGCGCTTCACAGAATATAGTGTAAAGTGAATTGACTGTATATATTTGTGGGCGAATCGCGGCAGCCAATTGCGCACAGCAGTGTCCCACACACAGTCGTGGATTTAAATGACCAATTTTATTATTGTGTTTTTTTGGAGGGATTATTATTAGGCGTGTGGGGTAAGGAAACTTGCCTAAGGTTTCGCCCTGACCTGCCTGGATTCGAACACAGGTCTCCCCAGCTTGGTTTCCCCAGCTTGCAAGACAAGTGCTCTAACCACTGAGCCACAGGAGCTCCATATTAGAAATCCTTTGCCAATAAAACTGCGTGTCAAGAGTTTTTACTGCTTCTCGTCCACTGCACACAACGATTGAATGAATTTTGAGATGTGCAATTACATAAAGCATCAAATGATTCACCCGGTCACTAAGTTGTGAGTTCAAGCAAGTTTGAGCTCATAGATGGGGTGGGGGGCGCTTGTGGAGTAAGGAAACCTTGGGCAAGTTTCCTTACTCCACACGCCTAATAATAATCCATAAAAAAAAACACAATAAGAAAATTGGTCATTTCAATCCACGACTGTTTGTGGGGGACGCTGCTGTGTGCAATTGGCTGCCACGATTCGCCCACAGGTATACAGTCAATTCACTTTACAGTATATTCCGTGAAGCGTTTTGAGACGTCAATAAGATATGAAAAGCGCCATATCAAATGCAAGGATTATTAATATTATTAGTGGGATATTGCAGTGTGCAAATTGGCTGTTGTACAGCCAAAGACAAGCTAAGCGGTTTAGCTAGTTAGACTCCCAACAGTTACGCCCAACACACACTCTGGGGTCCTTCCTCAAGCTGTTGCAAACCAGAACCTAGCACTTTCAAGGAATTAGGTAAACAACAACAACAAAATTACTTTTAGCGCTTTTCACATCAGGAGGATGCATTTCTCCGGGAAGAGAATGGACATTCCATTCCAACAATCTGTCTCTGGGATTTTGTTTTGGAGGGAGGAGGGATTATTAACCTCAGAAAGTCATCCAACAATCAACTAACAACTGGGTTCCTACTTACAGCTAGTTGAAGAGAAGCATGGAGAAAGGAAACTTGCCTGATGTTTCGCCCTGCCTGGGAATCGAACCCGGGTCTTCTGGCTTGGGAGGCGAGCGCTCTAACCACTACCCTACGAGACTCCTGGTGAAACAATTCTCCAATTCTTGCAGTAGAGCACGAGCTTCTCGTAATAACAGAATCAGAAGTCGAAATAAACTGCTGGATTGCTTGATGTTCTCCAGTCCTCAGATCACCTTAATTCAGTCAGGCTCCTTTACGTTTTTGACAAAGCTAATTATATTCTCAACGCAGCTGCTTGTGACCTCCATAACTCACCCTAAGTCCTTCGTTCCTCTGACTCTGTTGTTCTCTTGGAAACCACAACAGTTTCCAAAAAAAAAATCTCTGGCTCTTTTTTTTTTGGCTCTATCTAGATCTTCAGAGAGAGAGAGACAGAGAGAGAGAGACTGCGAGAGAGGGAGAAAGAACGAGAAAGTGAAAGCTTCGCTGGCTCCTTGATGTGCAACCCTCATTAGGACGGTTCCTGGGCAATGTGTATTACAGTCACTCTACATAGAATGGTATCCAGCGCTCTTGCAATGAGTCAATGTTGCTGAGAGATAGTTTATGTGTATCAGCAGTGAGATCCTTGTGAACGCGGCAGATTTGCTTCACATCAAAAGTATTCTCCTCCCTTGTCCCCTTCTTCATCGCACAAAGCAGTCACATAGAGAGAGGCTCACAGACTCTCAAGCCACCAAGATTTCTTACAAGTTATTCTCTCCTGAAGCTGCTGAATTATTAATATTATTTAATAATAATAGTAATAATAGCAATAATAGGCTGCCACATTTCACCTACAATTATACAGTCAGTCTACTTTACAATATATTCTATTGTTCTCTTCGAGACATCTCAGTGACTTGATAAGGCGTTGTATCAAATGTAGGGATTCTAATTATTATCAAACGTAAAGATTATTATTAACAATTATTATAATAATCTTCACATTTGCTGCAGCGTCTTTCGACTTGGAAGCGCATCTCAAATCGCTTCACATTATATACAGTAAAGTGCAGTGACTGTGTTTTGTTTAGCAGGCCAAAATGGCAGCCAATTTGTTACACAGCGACATCCAGGTATTGGAGGTATCCAGTCGTTGGCTCTTGCCAACCTGTGCCTCATATGAAATTTTCATGTGGAGGAGTTTAGTTTAGATACAGGGAAATCTTGCTCATTAAATGTGAGGGTTGCTATTATTTCTGTGGCAGAGAAAACCCTCACACAATGGGGAATCAAGTCACCATTCGGCTTGGAAACGTATCCTGACAACAGGCAGAAAAACAATGAGGTGCAGGTATGTTGATATGTCCCTTGAATTTATCACCACCCACTTCTGTCCCAAGGTCCTGTGGAATGCGAGTGGCCAGAAGCAGATTGAAAGTGGCTGCTTTGCAATTATTTTAAGGAATGCTGTGTCCACCAGGCTCCTTCCACGATTGGCGCACTAATTGACATTGCAAATCGACCCGTGAAGAATGCAAGTCACAAATCACTTTGCAAAGGCACGAAAGTGTCTTAATCCGATCGTAAAATATCATGGAGAATGGATGGATGGAGTGACTTAAAAATTTGATTAAGAATTTGCTGGCAAAAGACCAAGGTCCATCCAGTTCGCCTTCCGCCCTCCTGGCAGTCGCTTGACACGTCGTGTCCCAAACTATACCCTGTATCCCCAAGATATTATTTCCTAATAAAAATCTATCTCATTTATTCTTGAAAGAACCAACAGTTTCTGCTTCCATTGTCACCCAAGGGAGCCAGCTCCACAAGTTTGTTTACTAGTCGCTCACTGAAGTTTCCACAGAAATGTTTTGAATTTACTACCTGCCTCAATCTCGCAGGCCGTGTCCTCTGGTTCCACTGTTTAGTGATAAAACAACTTAACATTGTATACTTTGTCTCGTCTCTTTAGAATACCAGGACAACAATTTGCGTTTATATTCGCATTGGGGGTGACTTCCAGGAACGAATGCAAAGATGATTATATCACAAGTTGCTGTTGTGGCTTTTCTGTTTCAAAGTCATGATCAAAAAGGGCGCCTGACAGAGGTGTTTAAAAGTTTATGAAAGGATTCGATCAGGTGGATGTTGATGGGCTGTTTCCATTTGTTGGGCGAGTCCAAAACGATAGGGTGTAAATATAAACTAACCATTGCTATCTCTAATAGGGTATTTGGGAAGAACTTCTTCACGTTCCAGTGTCAAGCTTTGCTTACATATATGTTTTGTGGATTTGGGTTCTGGTCACAAATTATGAACTGAGTTCTTTTGCACTGGTCTCTCCATCTATGGGATATAATTCATCCAAAGGACCGTACCTGCCCCAGCACTACACTGGGGTGTCAGCCTAGAGCTCAAAGTCCCCATTGGTTCCATCCTCCCATAACATCCACCTTATCACCCTCCCATCACAGCAACAAGCTGTTTGGTAAACAAGTCGTGGAGAGAAGGGGAATGGGTGGTGAAGGGGTGGAAAGTGGGGGGTAGGGGGGGGGGTTGATGGAGGTGGGTGGGGAGTGTCGGTGGAGGTGGGTGGGGGGGGGGGGGTCGGTGGAGGTGGGTGAAAGGCACACGTGGGGGGGAACGCAAGCAATTTGTTTCCTGAACGCTATTTTTGGCTAAAGTACAGGATTGCTGCTTCTGATTAACCTGACATTGTGCAGAGATAGAGCTCGACTCCATACCCTTCTGTGGCGCAGAACAGCCAAGAAAATATTCAGACTGTGTCCTGATGTTCTGCTCTGTTCCTGCCTCCGTCCCTCCCACCCTCCCTCTCACACTTCTCACCACCCCCTCTCCCTCCCTCCCTCTCTCATTCTCTTCCACCCCTCTCTGTTTCCTTTCCCAGATAGTTGCCAACAAAGTTCGTGCTGGGTTTGGCTGAGGCAGCGGCAGCGGCGCACAGATGGACTGAGCCAAGTCACTGCTTCTCTCTCCAATTCTAGCTCCCCGAACGGGAATCTGTTTCGAACAGCAAATGGCAGCTGTAAGCCTTGATAGCTCCCTCCAGGATGGGGGAAAAAAACAGCATTTGTTCGTTCTTTCCACTGACAAGGGACAGAAATGGAGGGGGAAAAAAATCATCCTATTAACATCTGTCTCCAACATTCAAAGCAAATCTCGCTCAGATGGTGAGATGCAGCAGTTTTTTTTAGGGGAGTGTGTGGGGTGGGTTTGTTGGGGGAGGGAGAACACATGTTGTATTAGTGACCGCACGGGTAATAGTACATAATAATCCTCGCAACTCGGACTGCGTTTCATCAAGTCCCAAAACTCTGCACACAATTTCATTGCAAATTGTGAATCGTGTGCAGCCTAAAGCGTGGCCAGCAATACTGAGACACTGCTGTGCGCAATTGGCTGCCGTGTTTCCCCCACATAATACAGTCAATTCACTTGACAGTATATTCTGTGAAGCGCTTTGAGATGACTCGACAACACAAGGCGCGATACTAAATGCAAGGATTATTATTATTCACCATTCACTCATCGCTATAATGAATAGTCCTTGATCCCTGACTTGTTCAGCGTCTTGGGACATCCTCCCACCACAAAACGAACTCTAAAAATGTCATTTTGTTGTTGTTGTGCAACAATAATTACATTATTTTGCACTGTTCTGGCGGAGTGGAGTCTTCTTTAATGTGAATTTTATAATGAAATTAGTTGGGACGGATCTTTGCCTAATCATTTACTATCCCAGCCAACTGACAACATTTGAAATCCCCTTTGACATTCGTTGAACTCTGCCGTGGGTCAGAGCCATTTGCAGTCCAGAAATCGGTGAGCAGGTCAGTCTTTGACCATCAATCAAACGCAATTGGCTGCCGCGTTTCGCCCACAAAATATACAGTCAATTCACTTTACAGTCTATTCTGTGAAGCGCTTTGAGATGTCGATACGATGTGAAAAGCGCTGGATCAAAATGCAAGGATTATTATTATTATTATTGCTATATCATTATTACCTCATAGTAAATAGGAACCCGGTTAGTCAATTAACAGATTGCTTTTGAATCCATTCAGAATAAATGATTTGGTCACTCAATCCATGACTGGTTGGGAGATGTTCCTTTCAGCAATTGGCTGCCGTGTTTCGCCCACAAAAAATACACAGTGCAATCCACTTTACAGGATATATTCTGTGAAGTGCTTTGAGGAGTCTCGGCGAGGTGTCAAGGTGCTACATCAAATGCAAGGATTAGTATTATTATTATTATCATTGCTCTGTGTTTACTTTCTCAATCATACTTAGAATTTTACTTGACTCTATAATATCTCCTCTCAGACTTTTTTTTACAGGGCTGAAGAAGTTACAACACAGTGCGCACACAGTTATACAAGACTTCCGTTTGTATTACATTTCGGTGTTCATAACATTAAGAAGCATTAGCCTCAGGAAAAATAAGGGTTTATTGCAGCGAAACTTAACAGGCAATTGACCTGGAGGCTACACTTTAACCGAACTGGCTGCTAAGTCTCATTTTTAATATGCTTGTATTTACATAATTGTGAATGCACACATCTCTACATAATCAGAATGCATATTTACACAGCTTTAAATGTAATCTGCTTCCAATACGCGGATTGTTTCACAGTCATGCCATGATAAGGCAATGCTTTGTGCTGCGGTGAAAAAACACACATTTCAATAAAAGAAGGTTGCAAAGGATATTAATGGCAACGATAATGCCTCGCATTTGATGTAGAGCCTTGTCACTTTGTCTCAAAGCGCTTCAAAGGAATTACTGTAACGCGCAGTGGCTGCGTGTGTTTTTTGGGGGCGTGCAAGCAAACAGTCAATTTGCGCACAGCAATACAGTAGACCCGTGAAAACAGCCACGAAACCAATGACCAAATTTATTTCAGAGGATTGTTAGCCAGTCCGGGAGAAGGCAGATGTGACGTTAGTTTAACGTCTCAACCGAAAGACAGCAACTCCGACAATGCAGAGCTTCCCACCCCCCCCACCCAAAATGCCCCCCCCCCACCAAAATAGCACCTACTAAAAGTCAGCCTAGTCTGTGATTTCTAAGGTCCCCGTTTTAGGGATTGAACCTACAATTTTCTGACTTTGTAAGCAAGAACGATACCAAACTCACAGGTTCCCGTTTTCCGATTCACGGGAAAAATATTCGTGGCGAGCTGACACTCCAATCCTTTGCACGACACGTAAATGTATTTAGGTGGACGTTACAAGATCTCGTGGCGCTATTGGAAGAGAGAAGGTTGTTTCTCTCTCCCCACCCCACCCCTCCCCCCACCCCACCGGTGTTCTAGTCAACAATTCCCCCAAGTAAAAAATTGGTCATTCATTTCATGGCTATTTGTGGGGAACTTTCCTGGGTGTAATTCGGCTGCTGGATTCACCTCCAAATACACAATCACTCCATTTCCCGGTAAATCCTGGGATTTGTCTTTCCAACGTGATAGGGCACGATACCAAATGCAAGGATCATTACTATAAACTTAAGTCATTCGCTTTTTTTGTGAGAAAATTATGATATAATCCTTGCTTTTGATAGAGAGCCTCATCACGTCTTTGAGACATCTCAAAGCGTTTCACAGATTACACTGTCAAGTGAATTTATTGCATCTGTGGTGAACAGAACATGGCAGCCAATTGTCCCACACATATCCATGGATTGAGTGACCAAATTATTATTATGTTTTTTTTCCCCAATTTGGAAGGTATTTTTACCCAACTGAAAAGTGATCCACAGATTGCCACTTGACTAACAAGCCAGTTCCTACTTACGGCTGGGTAGTGTCCGGCAATATATCGATATATTGGTTATATCGGTAAAAATGTTCATATCGATATACTGATACTGGAAATTCGAATATATCGGTATATCGAAAAATTCGGTATGAAAAAACAATCGGTATATCCACAAAATATCGGTATATCATCAACAAATACCGCGTTACAACATACAGAAAACATACAAGCAAAGGTTCAAATGTACTTGACGACACAACGCACACAAGAGCTTAATTTTCTTAAAGCGCCAAAGGGCTCTATCAACAACAACAAACAACAAAACCAGCAACAACAAAGTTCAACAGACTTTCAACAGACCTTGTCGCCTGCATTGCAAACCTCCTGGGCGTACAGCACGCAGATCTGAATGCGCACGCATCCCCCTTCTTCCCTTCCCCCCACCATCAAACACAATCAGACTTGCGCACAACCCTCCCAAGCCATTCATACATAAAAGTTTGGAACGTGAGTGAAAAAAACAACCTGGTGATATCGATATATTGGTATATATATCAATATGAGCCCACCAATATATCAGTATCAGAAAAACTCTATATCGACAGACACTGCTGCTGGGTAAACAGAGGTGCATGGAGTCAGGAAACTTGCCCAATGTTTCACTCTGGAATCGAACATAAGGTATTTCGCTTGTAAGGCAAGTGTGCTAACCACTAAACTACAGGACTCCAAATTGAATACAAAATACACAATCACTACACATTACAGCAAAATGCTGTGAAGTTCTTTGAGACATCCTCCCGACACAAAAGGCGCTTTGTCAAATGCAAGGATTCATTAATCAAAGTACAATACTGTAATTGGGGCCGGGGAGTTGCTAAACTGAGGGCATAAATTCAACATCCTTATTAAAAGGTCATAGTGTTCTTAGGGCAAGGAATGTTGATTTAAACAGAGCCTTGAGCAGCCTTTGAAAAGGCGAATAATTGAAAATGGGAAATAAAAAGACTTGAGACTCCTCTTGAAGCTGAAAGGCCATCACTCCATCACCTCGAAAAATGAGCTGTACAAAGAAAATTCCTAAATTCCGGTATTCATTTAGATACTGACTTCAAATATTAGGATAAAAAGGGAGCATGTATATCAAACATTTAGGGTACAATAACTATTTGGGAACTAAGAATTCCCAAGCCCAGTCAAGTTTCAGGATAATAATAAAAAGAATTCTTGCATTTTTTGCATCAGGACAACAACAAAATTGCATCTGTATGGTGCCTTTCACTTCGGGAGGTCATGTCAAAGCCACTTCACAAGATAATAACACTAACAATCCTTGCATTTGATATAGCGCTTTTCACATCTTCGAGATGTCTCAAAGTGCTTCGCAGAATACACTGTAAAGTGAATGGACTGTGTATTTGTGGGCGAAACCTTGATGAAGCGTTGAGAAAATACTGCAAAGCGAATTGATCGGAGATTTTGTTGGCGAAATGCAGCAACCAATTGTGCACTGACCCACAAACAGTTGACAGTTGGTTTATTTGGGGGGGATTATTACACCTGGAGAACCGATCCACCGATCCATTATCAACTGGGTTCATATTTATAGCCACGTAAACAGAGGTGTGTGGAGTAAAGAAATGTGGCTAGGGTCAAACCTGGGTTCTCTCGCTTGAGAGGCAACTGCCCTAACCAATACATTTAATGGGTTCCCCAACGTTTAATGAATACATAGCTTGACTTGTATTTGTCAAACATTGTTTCTCTCTTGTGAAAATAGCCAAGATAAGACAACTACCGTGCAATGAGGCGTACTGCTCCTACCCCCCCGTCAGGAGTGTCAACGAGAGACAATGTTTAATGCCGCAGCTCTCATTGTTGTGCTCAAATAACATGTTCGTTGTAAAGCGCCGGTATTCCTGAGACCTCAGTGACCTACCGTTCCGAGAACGCTCCGATATTGTCAGCGAAACAACCAATATCTCGCGTTGAACAAACAAAAGGAAATAGTTTAATTAGATCGCTGCAGCCTGCAGGTCAGAGGTGAGGTACTCTAAACGCCTCTGTACTCGCTCACTCCACACCTTTCATGTCAGGCAAACCGCACAGCTCAGCTCCACAGAGAAAACAGGGGGAGAGGTGCTCCTGAGCAAATCTCTCCAGCTATCAAAGCAACAACAACAAAATTACATTTAGAGAGCGCCTTTCAATCTGGAATTGCCAAACACTGTAATGGTGTAATAATAATACTAAAAAATAATCCCTACATTTGAAATAGTGCCTTATCCTGTCTTCTTGAAGCGCTCATCAAAGCGCTTCACGGGATATACCGTAAAGTGTAAGTGACTATGTATTTTGTGGGCAAAACAAGGCAGCCAGTGGCGCACAGCAGTGTTCCACAAACTGTGTGAAACGTAAATCAGGAGTGATTTTATTTAATAAAATAAATCCAAAGACCACAAACAATGTTAGATGACTCTTTCGTTTTGCTCGTTATCTAACCCCATTCTTGTGAAGCGCTCTGTGAGATTATCTTCACTTGAAGGGCGCAATATAATTCCAAGCACACACACACCCCCCCACCTCCCCCCCCATTACTGCATTGGAATGTCACCCTAGACTGGGAGCTCAAAGTCCCAACATGGGGCTTGAACCCACAGGATTCAGCCTTCAGAGGCAAGACATACGAGCAAACTGGCTGCCAACAAACACAGTCACTACATGTCACAGTAAAATCCTGTGAAGCACTTTCAGACATCTATACGACATATTAAGGCTCAATATCAAATAGTACATTATTCTTTAGATTTTTTTTTAAAAAATCTTGTTTTTGATTGCTAAGCAGAGGGTGTGATGTGTGTGTATTTGTGTGTGGGTGTCTGGGTGGTTGCGAGTGTGGGCGGGTGTGGGTGTGGGTGTGTGTGTGTGTGTGAGAGCTCAGCTTTAATCCAGTCAAGGCTCCTAATTAAAACTTGCCTGCCAAGTTGGTTCAAAATAACCTGCAGCAATTTTTACGCTATTCACAACAAGACAATGACTGTGGAAATTGTTTTGACTGAAAACGTTGAATCGCAATCTAATTTAGCAATAATTACACAAGATTTTTGGCAGCGCTAAGGGTTAACAGAATCCATTTCCATAATTTATCTGTCGTAATAGAGAGGATCAAACAAAGGGTTTGGGGTCCATTTTTTCGATCGTGACATCCTGGCCTTGGAGATGGGACAACAACTGGTGATTAAATTAATACATGTCACTGGGAATCAAAGCTACTTTCTACAGGGAATTTCGCGTTGAATTGTCTCGCAGTGCACAGCCCATAATTGCTGTCAAGTGAAGTGACTGCCATTTTTAAAAAATATGTATATAATATGTATACTGTATATACAGACAATGGCAGTAAACAACACCTCACAGTAAAGTTCTCCACACAGCCAGGGGGTGATTCATCAATCAATCTGGAGGAGAATAATAATAATAATCCTTGCATTTGATACAGAGCTTCATCACATCATTGAGACGTCCTCAAAGCGCTTCACAGAGTATACCATGAAGCGAATTGACTGTGGATGCATCGCGGCAGCTAATTGCGTACTCCAGATTCCCCCAAAACAGTCGGCGATCGAATGACAAAAATTCTGATTGTTTTTTTTAAAACTTATTTGTTATTTCGGGAGGGATTATGACCCCGGGAAAGTGATCCACCAATCAACTAACACCCAGGTTCCTACTTACTCCGAGGTAAACAGGGGTGAGTGGAGTCAGGAAACTTGCCTGTGCTTTCACCCTGCCCGGGAATCAAACCAAGGTCCTCTCGTTTGTGAGACAAGAGTTCTAAACCAACTGAGCTACAGGTCTCCGAGATATCAAGTTGCATCATTATAATAAAGAGAAAGAGGCAACCGAGTTACTTTCAGATGGCAATAAATATATATTTATATATTCCTATAACATAACAAATTGATGTGTGATAAGATATCTGTAGGTCAGCCCAGTGTTTGATGACCTAGTAACATGCAGTAAAACTGTGGGATGGAATTTTGATATATCTCTCCCGAGCAGTTTGGAATCTATTTGAACAATAAATGGGCTTAATCACATGGAAAGCTGTGAGATCAGTGGAGCACAGCTGATCTTTATATCTATATATATTTTCTCCAAAAAAACTTAACGTGTGTAATGTATGTATAATATTTATTATATGTGGTATATTTATATATAGTATATATACTCACACTAGCTGTACCCAAATGCAGCTACATTTGCAACCAAAGAATTGAATATGAAATGTAGATTGACATACAGACAGATACACTGACAGACATTTTATCTATGCTCACCTGGGAGGACTGCTGTGGGAGGATTCACTTTGGCCAGGCTGTGTTTTGAGTGCGCGACTCATTTTGGCTGCTGTTGCCATCCTTTCAGCGTTGAAATTCTTTGTTTTTCGGTTTCATTTGAATGGGCCTTCTCTCCTTTGACTAGCATTTTCACTTATCCTTGAAAGGTTTGATTTTCACTGTGGCATCTTTGTAATGATTAACACAAATGTACAATTTACAACCACTGGGATGTCCTTCTGGCGTGAAAGGCAGTTTAAAAATTTGATTCTATTGTTGCCGCGGCATAGCTGGGTCTCTGTTCTTTATTTTGTTCTCGCCACAGCTTGTCTATGTGCGTACTCTGTGATGCGAGATCACAGCCGACACCATCACTCAATCCCCGACTATTTGTGGGACACCAGAGTGTGACTTGCCCACAATTAGCTGCTGCGTTTCGCCCGCAAAATGTACAGTCCGTTTATTTTCTATGTATATTCTATGAAACGTTTTGAGGCATCACGAAGATGTGATAAGGCGCTTAATGACCAATTTATTATTAGTAGTGTTTTCTGGGGGGGTTATTTTTTGCAAAAGGGGTGGATTACTACCCCGGGAAAGAATTGAAATCTTTGCTCCAGCAAAAGCCAGCGAGAAACTGGATTCCACGTCAGGGGGTAAGGATCGGCAGCGCTAAAAAAAAATGACAAGTGGAGCTTTTCGCCGACAGCGGTTCCCAGCTAATTGCGCTAACCCTTTACTTCAAGATGGAGCGGGTTTATCGGCTGAGGCGGGTTTATCAACTGCAGAAGACACAGCCTTTCATTCACGCCGATGGATAATTTGCAAGTGAAATGGCATCACCGTTAGCAGATTGCAATGCTTTTTGAAAGCCGAGTGATTGAGAGAGTGAGGGAGTGAGAGGGAGAGAGAGAGAGGTCATCTCTTCACTGCGCTGCCAAGGCACTTCACAGTAGTGTAGTCTCTTCATCTCTCTACCTCAATGGGAGGTGTTGTGTGTAGGTGTGCGTGTGTTTGTGTGTGTGTGTGTGTGTGTGTGTGCGCGCGTGTGGGTGGCTTTGTTAGAAAGGCTAATAAGACCCGCGGAAGAGAAAGGAGGGGGGGGGGGGGGGGGGGGGTGGCAGAGACGCCCACGCGAGCGATCTCCTTGATCGACACTCGCGCTTGTGAAAGAGCTGAAGCCTCTTTGTTGCATAACTAATTGAATGAAGCTACGTGCAAAAAGTGTTCAAGTGAAAAGAGAGACGGTCAGGCGGAGCGGGTGTACGTCTCCCAAAGTTTGCGACCAATCCTGACACAGATTCTGGATACCGCGTCTTCGCTCCAGCGTCAAAAGCCAGGCTGGTCACACGATCGCGGGACTGGTTCGGACAGAGAGAGCCACCCTTCTCCAACTCGCCCCTCTTCGCTTCTCCCCCCCCCACCCCGCCCACCCTACACCCAGTGTATTTGATCTGCCCTCTCGTCACTCTCGCTCACTCACTTTATTACGTCTTCGAGACGTCTCAAAGCGTTTCACAGAATATACGATCAAAAGAATTGGCTGTGTTCTTGTGGGTGAAACCTGGCGGCCAGATTGTCCACAGCAGTGTCCCTCCCACAACCAGTGGTGAACTGAAGTGACCAATTTATTATATTTTTTTTGCGAGGGAATCGTTAAAATTGGACTCCGAACACCTAATCCTTGCAACAACATGTTTAGAAGGGGGGCGTTTCTCTCTCTCTCTCTCCCACCATTCCTCCCTGTGGTAGACAGAAGGAGAGAATCGATCACTCCCTCCACACACGCCTGTTTGTGTGGGCGAATTGCCTGCCGCGTTTCGCCCACGAGAAGAAAGAGTACTTTCCAGCGAATCCTACGAAGCGCTTCAAGTTGGTCCTCCTGACATGAAAGGTTGTGTGAATCAGGATCACTTTATTAGCCATTATTGAACGCTCCTTTCCCTCCCTCCCCACCCAAAACAAAACGCTGTTCTTCCAGCTGATTTAATTGGTTCCACCGTTGCGCCAAAAAAAATTCATCTTTCTCTCGAAGCAGAGACAGGTGAACTGAATAGTTCCCCTCCCCCTCCACTCGCCTCCCCTTCCCTCCCCCCCCCCCCCCCCCCCCCCCCACCACCAACCTCCTCTCTGTGTGCTCTGCAGACACGCCAATTTCAGTGATAACCTTATTATCCACACAGCTCGTGAACACACTGCCATCCATCAGTTTAATGGCTGCAATGGTTCAACTGTGGAGCTAAGATCCCCGGGCTTGTCACCTGGCTCATTAAAGTAGGTTACATTGAAGACATGTTGCCTTTCTCAATCAGGCTGTGCAATAAGTTGGCCCTATCCAATCCACCTTTCTCTCTCTCTCTCTCCCACCACTCACTCCACGACACCCTCTAATATCCCGCTTCCCCCCACCCATGCGCACACACACACACACGCACACTCACTCACATTCATACAGCCTCGATCGAGATCCACTTACACATCTCTTGTCAACATCTTTGCAATAACTATTCCAAATCCCTAGCCACCTCATTTCGTCTGGGTCGGTTATATATATATCTATATATATTTCCGAGGGGTAGGGAGGGGGTGGCATAAAAATAAAACATTCCCCCACCCCACCGTCCCCCACCCTCCCCTTTAAAAATACATTAATTTGGGGGGGGGGGGGGGGGGGGGGGAGCTGAAAAGGGCGGGTGGGGATTTAATGTGCTCACATTCAGGGACCAATTTAATGGGAGCCTGTGAATAATATATGTAAGAACGCGACTAAGAAGAGACGAGTGATTAAGCGCTCTCGGTTCTGCCTCTCCATGTTCTGGCCCCATTGGATTTCGCACGCTGGCGAGTTCACTTGCTCTGTATCTGTCATGGATATGAAGCATTGCTTCAGTACATTTACTGAACACGCTGGGCTGGTTTCGATACAGCCCGTCTTTCTGTCAGCTGGAATAATTGTAGAGCCCAGAGCTTTGAGACGATGAAAGGAGTGTGGAAAGAGAGAGAAAGAGGGAGACAGAGAGAGGTGGGTAGAGAGAGAGAGAGAGAGAAAGAGTGCGAGGGAGAGTAGGAGAGAGAGAGAGAGATGGAGGGAAGGGGAAAGACAGAGACACAGAGAGAGACAGAGAGAGGAGCAAAAGAGAGAGAGAGAGAGAGAGAGAGAATGAGAAAGAGTGATCAAATGAGAGAGAAGGAACATACGAGAGAGAGAGTGTGAAAACAAAAGAGACAGACAGTGAGAACCCAAGGGAGACTGAAAGCATGATGGAAAGAGCGAGAGAGAGACAGAGCACGAGAGAGAAAGCAAGAGAGAGAGAGAGAGAGAGAGACGCATACACAGAGTGAGAGTGCGAGAGAGATAAAGAGAGAAAGCAAGATGGAGAGAGCAAATGAGAGACCCCAGAGAGAGAGAGAGAGAGAGAGAGCTTAAATGTCTGTCGAAGGAACAGGATAGATGGCAAGGCTCAATTTAATGCCTCTCTGCCAATGTTGTGAACTCCCACCACTGCAACTAAATGATACTGGACTTGTGTCCTTCAAGGTTTTGAGCATGCAACTTTCTGACCTCGAGGCAATTGAGCTAAAGTGGATGTTCACTATATACAGAGCCCCTGCCGTGTTTGACCTCCATTTGAGGTCCTCACTTTAATGTCAAATCTATTGAAAATGTGTCCTTAGGGCTGAATTATTAAGAAACATAGAATGTTTTTGCACTCAGTAGTTTGGCATAATGAGCCAGAGCTCGAGGGTACTCTTCCTACCGTTCAATACGCTCTGTTCAGGTCCCTGCGAGTCAAAGGTAGGTCGGTCCTCGCTGGACAAGCAGTTGGGAAACCTTGGCGGACAGCAATATCAATGACAAGCTATGCAGTTGGAGCTGGTTAGACTCTAGCAGTTACCCCAACACACACTCGAGGATCCCCAAAGCCTTGGCTCTTGTCAACCTCCGCCTAATACTTTCTGGAATTAGGTAATCTCCAGGGAGAGAGAGAGAGAGTGCACATTCCATTCCAACTATCTATCTCTGGGATTTCCATCTGTCAATTAAATGCATGGAATTCTCAGTTTGGTTTGGAAACTCCGCATGTGTCAGACACCTGATGGACCAAACGGCCATTTTCTGTGCTATGAATGTCTATGGAACGCAAATCACTCAAAGCCAAAAGGGGTGATGTGTTTTAAGCCCTGATTTTATCCCACAGCTGTAGCCATCGATTCACAGAAAATGTTTATGAAATACAATGAGATAGGTCCATCCTATTTACCTAATTCCGGAGAGTATTAGGCACAGGTTGGTCAGAGTGTGCTGTGGGGGTAACTGCTGGTGTTGAACCAGCTTATAATTGCCAGTGAGAGAACCTGTCAGGCAAACATTCCCTCTGCTTGTCCAGCTAGGACCATCTTACCCACGTGTCCTGCTGATGAGCCAGGCTGGGCTGACGTGTCTGCAACACACCAACAACACAGATCGACTCTCCCAGCCAAGAGCTCTCGGTATATACTGTACAATGAACTGGTAATGGAATAGTGCCCGGGGCGCGATCGGAATCTGTGCATGTGTAAGTGGGAGAATGTATTACATTTGCATTATCTTGATTCAAGTTTAATGCAATCTCCGCGGGGGTTGTTTCCCCCTGCCGCCCCCCAGTTTCAATGGCGCTTTTGCTATTCCTTTTACAGTCATCAACTAATACTCTGAGAGAGCAACGAGACATGACTGAAACTCTCGCCTCGGCTCAGCCTCGGATCTCCCTGAGTGCATAACTAACACCTCCTCAACCCCAGAATCAATCGGATGACTCAGGATTCAATGGGCTCAAAAAAGTAATCACTGATCAACGCACAGAGCAACGCAGTAGAACAAGAGGATGCAAGTTTAGATTCACAAAGAGGGCAATTTCAGGACAGACACGAGGAAGATTTATTTCTTTACCCGGAGGGCAATTAACAATTTGAACAAGTTCTCCGGAAAATACAGTCAACAACAATGTAGATTTATATGGCTGGCGTGCCTCATATGCAGGGTAGCGTCTCAGAGCACATGAAAGTGACTGAGCACAACACTAAAGTTGTAAAGTAACTACATTTTCCAATAGATCCTGTGAAGTGTTTTAAGAAGTCTTCTTTCTCTCTCTCTCTCTCTCTCCACTCCCTCCTCTCTCTTTCCCTTTCCGCACCCTACCAATTGTAAGGATATTATTATTATTCACTGTTGTATTATCTTGTGAGAAGGAATTAGATAAATATATGACAAGGAGTAACATAAAAGTTTGGAGGTGAAGGTGGTTGGGAGAGGCAGGAGAATAAGGATAAATCGTCAGCTCTTTCGGGCACATGCTCGATGGGCCAAATGGGCTCTTTTTTTGCTGTAAAATAATTGTTATAAATAACCAGCTTAGACTATGTGTTTCCAAATCCCGATGTGGGGCCTGAATGTTTGACTCAGTGAGGCAAGAGAGAGGGCTAACAACCGAGGCAGGCTGACACCTAAACAGCTGTGAAACACGCACGCTACATCGCAATGACAGTGTTAATACCAAAGGCTTGCCAGGGTCCAAAGTGGTTTCTAACAGACTGAGTTTAATTCCAGGCTGAAATAAAACAAGTGCCATCTGCCTTTGAGTAGCGAGTCAACCGAAAAGATGTCATGGAATCGCATTGAATGAGATCGCTCATCCTTTCGAGCGCAGCACACACCTGGAAAAATACAGGCAGTAAACGCTCAGCAAGTGGACATCAAAGCTCACCTGGGCACAGGTTTCCCTTTCAGAATTCGGCAGAGCCCATAGGAATTTGACCGACTCACTCACAAAATATTTCTCCTGCAAAGTACAGGCAATTCACTGTACAATATATTGCGTGAAGCGCTTTGAGACTCTCGCCTCAGAGTCAGAGGGTTGTGGGTTCAAGCCCCCATTTCAAGACCCATAGTCTATCTAAGCTGACTTGCTCTCTTTTGCTCCTCTCTCTATCTCTCTCTCTCGGTGGCTCTGGCTGGAGACCCTCCTCTATGACCATGCCCATCGGTCTCCCCCACTTCCACTAACTCCCTGATCGTCAGCGAAACTGAGGCCCTCCTGATTGGCTTGCAACAGCACGTCCATACCTCAGGCATTGGCAGCATCCAGAGATACACATAAACCCATAAACCCAGTCAGGAACCTGGGTGTCTTGTTTGACCCTGAACAGTCCTTTCTCCCCCATATCTGTGCCATGACCAGCATCCCCTTCATCGGCCATCTCTGTCACTGCCTCACCCCTCAGGCTGCAGAAACCCTTACACACCCATTTGTCACCTCAAGGTTTGACGAAGGCAAATCCCTCCCTGTCAGCCTCCCCAACTCTTTCCTCCACAAGCTGCAGATCACCCAAAACTCATGTCCTCTCCCGCAACAGGCTCCGCGACCCCATCACCCCCACCCTCCCCTGGCTCCCCATTCCTCAGAGGATCGAATTCAAGATCTTCTTCCTCACTTTCAAGGGCATCCAAGGCCTTGCCCCCTCCTACCTCTCTGACCCATTGACCCTCTATCAACCTGTGCGCCCCCTCTGCTCAGCAGGCTCTGGCCTGCTCCATGTCTCCCGCCCGACCATGAGCGGCCGGCTTTCAGCATCTCCGCCCCTACGCTTTGGAAACTCCATCCCACAATCCCTTCACATTGCTCCCTCCCTTGCCTCCAGTAAGAACGCCATTCGAAAAGAGGGAGGTTCTTGTTTCGTAAATCCAGTAACAGCACCTTTCGTGCCGGGAGGACTAAACATGAGATTTTATTGCAAAGTACAGTGGCCGTGTGCGTGATTTGAGCCCCCAAAGATTTCTGCAATCTCGCAGACTCCAGTCCGGTGTAGAAAGGCGATCGTTTCAATGTGCGGGCAATCAACACATGAATTTAATTTTAAACGCCGGCAGAAATAATTGGTGCCTCTTTGGATTTCAAGCACCCATTAAAGTCCTCTTGATTACAGTGTCAGCGTGGGGACAATAAGGTGGGTGGTAGCAAGCCATTGCAGGCATCATGGAACTGAAGTCTTTAGAGTAATGGGTTTTTATCCTGTACAGAGAAATCGGGAGGTAGGGATTGGTGTGGTTGTGTGTGTGTGTGGGGGGGGGGGGGGGGGGTTGGTTGTGGGGGGGGTGGGCGAAGGTTGATGGAGAGGCTGAGTGTTAATTAAAAGCAATGGAATTGTCAGTGTAGAGTTGCTAAGAGACGATTACGAGACTGTACCCCGATGCGGGAGAGATTCAGATGGCATCATACAGCACAAGAGCTTAAACAGATTATAGAATGCAACCGAATGATAATATCAGCATTTAACTCTTCCACTGCCGTGTTTTATTCATGTCGGGGCTTAGAGCTAACAGTCCAGGCTGGCTCTCTCCATCACATAATCTCTGCCTTCCTCTGACACTGACACTCCCTCCCTGCCACATTCCCTCCCTCATTCATTCCCTTGGTTACTCACTGTCTCACTCACTCATTCCCCCAGTCACTCACAGACCAACTCTCGTCACACTGGTTCACGCGCTGAAACCACATGTACACCACTATCTGAAATGCAACATTTCCCCATGACCCCACATGGGATTTACTGAGTGTAACAGGTCAAAATGTTCCGCACATAGAGAGACACTCCCTCAGAGCCAGGTCGTCTCGTTTCTCTAACCAGTAACCTACAATAACTCCAGGTCTCCTTCCTAGTCTCTTTTAATGATAATAATCCTTGCATTTGATATAGCGCTTTTCATGTCTTCTAGACATCTCAAAGCGCTTCACAGAATATAGTGTAAAGTGAATTGACTGTATATTTGTGGGCGAAACACGGCAGCCAATTGCGCACAGCAGCGTCCCATAAACAATTGTGGATTAAAATGACCAATTATTTGTTTGTTTGTTTTATTCAAAGGATTATTATCAGACATGTGGAGTAAGGAAACTTGCCCAAGATTCTGCCCTACCTTGTCTTTCGCTTGCAAGACAAGTGCTCTAATCACTGAGCTGCAAGACACCATAGGACATTCTCTGGATGTTTGCGTGCAGGCGTGTGACAATCCTGTAGGGTTTCGTTACCCTTCAGGCACCTGTGCCTTCTGGAAGCAAAGCCTGTATTTACAGCAGTGACTTTCGTCCATTGAAAGTGACAGTAGACCATTAAACATTAGCCGTGGCTTTCTCTCAGTACTCCTGACTGCTGGGCTTTTGAAAACAAGATGATGGGGATGACACGTCAAGGAGAGCGGCAACCGGTATCACATAGCAACTGCAAACACAATCCTTAAACACTCACAGTCAGATGTGTTGCTAGTCAATTTTCATGTCACTTGGCCTTATTATTCAGTCACGGATGCTCCACAGATCTAGGCAAAGGTCCTCCTTTGGGGGAGTAATAATAGGAAGTAATAATAATAATATCATCCTTGCACATTATAATAATAATCCTTGCATTTAAGAACAGTGTTTTGTAGAGATTTTGAGATCCTCAAAGCGCCTCAAGAAGCTTAAATGCCATTTGAATATAATATAATTTGAATTGACTGTGTATTTTGTGCCCGAAATACGGCAGACAATCGCGCACAGCACGATTAAGTAACCAAATCGATATCGTATATATTTTTTAAGGCATTATTACCCACACCCCAACCAGAAAGTGATCCGAAAATTTACTGACAATCAGGTTCCCACTTACTGTGAGCAAAACAGGTGTGTGGAATATGGAAACTTGCCTCAGGTTTCTCCCCACCCCTGTTTAGATATCTACGTATCTAGCTGCCTTTTAAAAAGCGAATATGGATTCTGCCTCGACCAACACTCCAGGCAGAACATTCCACATCCTAACTGCTCTGTGCATGATTTATTTTTCTCTAATCTCCCCCATTTGCTCAATTGCTAACTAACTAACTTAAATTGATGCCCTTGAGTTACTGACTCACCGATCAGTGGAAATAATTTCTCCCCATTGACTCAATCAAATACCCCACATCAAATTGCATGAATGTAATTTGTATCGTAAATCGTTGAATTCAGCTTTAAATCCAAAGTCCGTTTTCTGCAATTCTTAAAAAGGAGCTTACAATGAATTTACATGGATATAGTTATAGAGCACGTTTTACATCAGTGGCATGTACTGCTTGTCACTTCTGGCTGGGCAACTGAGCTAGTGGTGGGAGCAAGTTGGTGTTATGGTGGTGGGGGGGTAGAAAGATAACAGCAACAATGAATCGCACTTATATAATGCCTTGCAGATTGAGAGAACGTCCCAACAGAACACACAATGTGGTTTGTCACAAAGGCTGATGCAAATTCACAAGCCAAAAAGAGAAATAACCTCAGAAAACACAATGATTACCTGAGTTGATTTGGGTCTTCAAGGATAGCAATAAGGTTAGAGTCTTGTGCGATCACCTCTGGGATTCAAACAAAAAAAACTCAGATGATGATGAGGTTTAAGACTCCTTGCTGTGGCTGGGCTCAGGGACGAACAAGGGGAGACAGCCTTAATCCGGTTTATCATCAACCCATTTTTGCAGCACAAAATGTGGTGAGCTTTCTGATTTAATTGGCGTTAAACTAACAATCTCACTCAGGTGTGTAACACATCAGCCTCTCACTCCCTCTCTCTCTGTTAATTACTTTCCTGAATGCAAATTGATTTGGTCTCTTTTCTGCCAAAAAATGCACCTGTCAGATCCACTGGACGAGTGATATGTAATAATAATCCTTACGTTTGATACAGCACCTTTCACAGTATGTTAATGTTCTGTGCTTTTTTAATAAAGAGGCAAATGTAGTCACTAATTTGCACGTAGTCTCAAAGCAAAGGTTATGCCTTGTGTCTGCAGGAATGTAAAGGGCCAATTAAGGAAAAGCCAATGAAATAAAAGCGGGAAGTAGAAAAGGATCCTGAGAAAAGGGTCACGGTATATGGATTTACAGTCGGAATAGTGAGAGCTGTGAAGAGAGAGGGAACAAAAGAGAAAGTGGGAGAACAAGGTATAACAAAAGGTATATTTTTTTAGACCTTGATTTAAGGTATAAAAATTAAAGAGAGAAAGCAACAAAAAAAATGGAAAAGAGAGGGAAGAAAGATATAGAATGGACTGGATCTGACTATGAGATGGAACATAAAAAGAAAATGAATTCATGGACAGCAAAATTAGATGTTGCAGTAGAAAAAGGTAGAAAGAGTTTTAAAAGCATCTCGCCCGCGCAAACGCGGGCGAGATGAAACCGTGAATGGAAAGTTGCGAATTTGAACAAAAGTGACAGAAAAGTGGTAGAGAAGGGGAGGAGCAATTCAACGAGAGTCTTGAGGTTTTGGGTTTCGTGGATGAAGGTGTCGAGGAGCCAAAACGTTGAAGGTCCCACGGAACTGATCGAAAAGGGGAGGAAGTTTCTCCTCGTGTCCGAAGGTCTCCTCTCAGTCAAAAGGTTGTAGGCTCAAGCCCTGTGATTTGGAATTACATTGTCTAAATTGGCATTCCAAAGCAGTGCTGGGGTGTAATGCGTTGTCGGGACTGCTGTCCTTAGAAAAAGCAGTTAAAACTAGGTTCAGGTGGGTGTTGATGATCCAATGGCACTATTCGAAAGGGGAAGGGAGCTCCTCTCTCCTGGTGTCCTGGCTAACAATCACTTGAATCAAATTGGTCTTCACTGATGGCTGTTTGTGTGACATTGCTGCCTCAAAACACACATTCGATCTGCAGTACTTGGTAGATTTTCTGATCGTGTACTTTGAGACACCTCAACCATGTGATAAGGTGGTATATACCAAATGCAAGGATTATTATAAATTCAGTGAAAAGCTTTAATACATCCTCCTGGTGTGCAAGGTACTGTATCAAATGCAAGGAATGTTCAGATTATTATTGCACTTAAATTGTTTTAAAGACTCGTGTTGATTGAGGGAGTATTTTCGTCATAATGTGTGTGTTTTTGTTTTCCAGCTCTGTCTTATTGCTTCCTCTGCTTTCTGCTGCCACATGCCGACAGGCCAATGCAGAATCATTTCTTGCTGCATTAGCTAAATAAAGCTTCCTGACATTTTCAACCCAGCTTCATTATGTGCCGTTCCTTGTCTCGCTTTTGCAAGGAAACTGACAGAATAAGTGATTGCCGAATAAGCGAAATACAAACGAGATCAACATTGTCTACGATAATATAATGCTAATCCTCATGTTTGATATGCTGCCTTATGACACATTTGAGACGTCCCAAAGCGCTTTTCATAATATACTGTAAAGTGAATTGACTGTATATTTTAGGGGCAGAACGCAGCAGTCAATTGCGCACTGGAGTGTAACCCACAAACAGCGGTGGATTGAGTGACTGTTATTTTTAAGGCATAATTATTATTACTATCCCTGGAAAAAGTAATCCGCCAATTGACTAACAGTCTGGTTCCTCCTTGCTGCCAGGTAAACAGAGGCGCGGAGCACAAAGAAATTTAAGAAGGATTCATCTTGCCCGGGAATCGAGCCCAGATCATTTTGCTTGCAAGGTGAGTGCTCTAACCATTATACTACAGGATTACGCAAAATGCCACAGGGCTCCAAGGGACAGGACTCTATCTCACTGATTTTCTCGTATCCAGTTCCTCTGTCCAATCCTCTTCCCTCGGCTGACACAGTTTTGCTATAGTCCACATCGACGGCCGAACATTCAGCCACTTTACCCCCCAACCTCTCACTGCCTCTATCCCTCTGTCTCACCCACTCTATCTCATGTAATTTTTGTTGTATCTCGATCATCAAGCCCAATCTTAAGACCTACTTCTTTCCTCACAATTTGATGTCCAGCCACTCAACTGTGAACATTATCCAACGCGAAAGGCATTACATAAATGCAAGTTGTTGTTGTGAGTCTAATATGACAGAATTGTGGGACTTTGAACGTACATGGCCTGGGCTGACACTCCAGTTCAGTGCTGGGGGGGGGGTTGCTACATTTTTGGGAGGTGCCGTCCTTCGCATGAGCCATCAAACCGAGTCTGTTCAGGTGGACAATAAAGATCCTAAGGTATTGTTCGAGAAGATACCTGGTGCCCTGGTCCACAGATAAAATTGTTGTTCACTCCATGGCTGGTTGCGGAGATGTTGCTGCGCACAAATTAGCTGCGGCATAACCAGCAAAACTACATTCTAGAGAGTACAATGCTATGAAGAGCTTTGAGACATCCTACCAATATAAAAGCTAGCATACTAAATGGACAAATTATTATTATTATTTATCGAAGATAAAATTTAACCAAATATGGAAGCTGTGAGTTTTTTTTAGATTTTATTAAAAATAAAGCTTCAGTATCTCAACAATAGCTGATATTCTAATTCAGTTTTCATGCAGTTCCCTGTATGAGAAGTGTGAGTAGCAGTGGAAGAAGAAATTTAATAAACATTTGCAATTTTGCCAGTGCAAAATTAAATCCCCTGCTTATATTAAAAAAAAACTTTCATAAAGAGCTTCTCTATTGCAAGGAGAGGCATGAGACAACCTTTACATTCTTGTCAATCACGCTCTGCCGCACACCCTCTGATCTGGGCAAAAAGGAGCGTGAGGTATCTGCCTCGTGTGGCGTTCCCATCGAGTAGAGGTTAGAGTGCTCGCCTCGCAAGCGAGAGTACGCGGGTTTGATTCCCGTGCTGGGTGAAACCTTTGGCGAGTTTCCTTACTCCGCACCCGGTTGTTAGTCGATTAGCGGATTGCATTTTGGGTGTGAGGGAGTAATAATCACTTTATATAAAAAAATAATAATAATAATTGGGTCATGCATTCTACGCACGTTTGTTGGACACTGCTGTGTGGAAATGCCCGCCTGCAAAATATACAGCCACTCCACTTTAAAGTACAGTTCATTCTGAGAAACATTTCGAAGATGCAACAAAGCACTATATCAAATGCAAGCTTTATTGCCACTACTATTAAAAGGATGCCTGGAAAAACAATGCTCTTTGGTCCATCCGAACTCAACTCTCCAGAATCGCCACCATCCCCCATCACAGCATCAAGCTGCTTTTTAAATGAGTCCTAGTGTCCTGACCTCAACCACTCTTCTTGCCAAGCTATTGCATTCATTCATTAATTACACTCCAGGTAAAGTAATGCTTCCTGGTGTCTGTCTGCCATGACATTACACGGTTGCAAATCTAAACCAATGTACTCTTGTTCTGCTTTCTCAGTGCAATTGAAGGCATTGAACCGTGTTTACTTGTCCAATTCCATTTGAAATGTTATACATCGCTGTCCCCACTGAGATGTCCCTCAAGACTGAAGAGCTTGTGTAATTATTGCTCACAGCTCATTCCTCTAACAATGAGGATCTCCTCTGCATGACAGCTACAACCTGGGTTGCCCCTGTATGTCCCAGTGACCAGAACTATTGGCAGTATTCTGAGAGTGATCTGATCAGAGTACCGTCTTAGCTTGACAACATGATAGTCCTAACAGAAAGTCAACATTCCCCACCAGGTCTAAATTGACTCTATTTGTTGAATGTTTCAGAACTGTGCGGGGGGTTTTCGCAACTCGTTTAATTCGGTTTCAACTTTGAAAGTTCTTGAAAGCAACTCGCGGAATTATTTAACAAGTTGGCAAACACTGAACTCTTTGAAACGTTTTGTTCATGGACCACAGGTCTACTTTTTGGATGGAATACAATCGAAATACCAGGTACAATACCATACAAATTGCCTTTTGGAACTCCATCCCTCAATCCTTCCAAATAGCTCCCTCACTCACCTCTATCAAGGTCCATCTCAAGACCTTTCTCTTTTACAGCCCCCACCCCACCTCTCCTCTGAGCTTCCACCATCAGTTCGGTTGCCAAGCCAGGACTGTCAATCGCCTTGGGACATTTCTTCCCGATGCGAAATGTTTCTGTGTGAATGCTAAATTTGCAGATGTGTTGTAACTTAAGTTTGCTCAAAACGCGGCAGAGGTGAATTTGTTCTGCTTCATAACGTGTTCCTTGCAAAAATTAGTACAAGGAACGGGTTATGTAATACTTCAATTTCCCCCTTATTATTGCTATTAAACCAATTGTGCTAGGGCTATCATTGTAAGTAGCCTCTTCATTACTGACAGAAGATAAGAGGCAAATAAAAACCGTCATCACACCCACACAATGCTGGTTTTGAGCGATTGTTATCCATATACAGTACTTTGTAAGTCTCTGATATGCAAGGAGACTGATGCGGTTGTTTCATTCTGTTGGCTGTAGGCAATTTAGCTCAGCAGCTATCACTCTTGGCACGGAAGTCAGAAGTTTGAGGCTTCAAGCCCACACAGTGGGACTTTGAACTCGCGCATGTCCAGGTTGACACTCCAATGCAGTCCGTATGATATTGGAGGAGCCACCTTTCAGATGAGACGTTACAGCTATGGCCTCTCACCTCCAAGTATTTCGCGGGATTTACTGTAAAATGGCGAAAACAGTGCGGGAACATGGCTGCTTGTGGGGACATAGCCGTGTGCAAATTGGCCGCCGTGTTCATCTGCAAAATACAGTCACGGCACCTCACAGTTGAATCCTGTGAAGCTGTTTGAGACATCACAACGGCGTGATAAGGCAAGGTATCAAATGGGAGGATTCTTACAGGAGTCCTGTAGCTCAGTGGTTAGAGCGTTTGCCTTACAAGCGTGAGACCTGTGTCAGGGCGAATAACTCGATCCCTGACCTCAATCAATCCAGTACTTAAACCTTTCAAACAGTAGCCACTTGCTCTGCAAGCTGAATGGGGAAAGGTGACTGCACATCAGATACTTATTGCTTGGCTCATACCTCTAGTAACTCGTTATATAAGGTTGTTATTGCAATGTCCTCCTGATGTGAAAGGCGCTATGCAATTTTGTTGTTGTATGGACAGCTTCTATAACTGCCGTGTCTCATTTGTCCTGTCAAATATACCACTAATGATATGGTATCACTTATTCCTGCTTTAAAATGTGAGTGAGGGTGTGCGTCAGCCCAGCTCAGTCAGTTGCTCTCTCACCTGAGTCAGAAGATCGGGACTCGGAACTCACATCCGCCATCCCTACGTTAAGGTTACTTTGCCCTGATCTGCTGAGGGATTGTCACAGATATGTTTGACTGTATAATTAAAGATAGCCATGATTAACAAACGCATTGGGGCACAATTTGCAACGTGCTAGGGATGCAAGCAAAACAATTATAATAATCCTTGCATTTGATATGGTGTCTTACCACATCCTCGAGGCAGCTCAAAGCACTTTAAAATACACTGTACTGTAAAGTGAATAGACTGAATTGTTGCAATGCCACACTCCTAAGAACAGTACATTAACCCCCAATAGCTTAACATAGTGGGCAATTACCCCTGGAACAGCGATCTGCCAATCGACTTACAACTAGATTCTCACTTGCTGCAAGGTAAACAGGTGTGTGGAGTAAGAAACATGCCTAAGCTTTCACACTTGCCCAGGAATCGAACCTGGGTCCTCTCGCGTGTGAGGCGAGTGCTCTAAGCACTGAGCTGCAGGAATCCACACACTGTGTATAGACCCGGTTTCCAACAGGTTAAGCTGCAGCATGTTTGCCATTGTTTAAGTGCCCGCTGTGAAAAGCTATTGAAGGTTAATGTACTGTTCTTAGGAGTGTGGCATTATTAAATAATTCTCGACGGAACTGAGATTTCTAAACAGCACTCACCGATAAGTCATTCCATCGCGTTTAGCTGATTCCTCACTCGCCTCTAACAACTGAGTTGTTATTTACTGCTTGGTAAATGGAGAATAAGGAAACTTGCCTAAGGTTTAGCCCCAGCCAGGAATCAAACCTAAATCAAAGCGGTTCACAGAATATACTGTAAAGTGAATTGACTGTATATATGTGGGTGAAACGTGGCAGTCAATTGCATACAGCAGTGTTCCACAAACAGTCATGGAATGAAATTACCTTTTTTTTTAGGAATTATCATCAGACATGTGGAGTATAGAAACTTGCCCAAGGTTTTGCTCCCCGCCTGGAAACGAATCTAAGTCTCTCACTTGCGCTCTAACCATTGAGCTACCGGACTCCAGGAATGAATAAGTGTTCACACCAGAGCAGTTTGTAATGAGAATTTTCATCTCTGCATGATGGCGCATTCAAACGGGTTCAACGTACCTTTCTGTGTTGGACCAGAGTTGGCACTTGTCTGTACATCAGAGATGATCTGAACGAATTTTTGAAAAATATATTTAGAACATTGTTCTTTCTCATTTTCCAAACACTATCAATGTCAGGCACTGTGACATCCCCTCTAACCTGATTGCAGGAATTTGTCCCACTCACAGGCCCCACCCCCCAACTCCAACCCCGTTGATTCAATTTCCATGTCAAATAGACATGAAGCGATCACTCAATATTTTATCTGGGGGATTGTCTAAGGAGATTCACCCTTCTCCTTTTAAAGAGTACCACACATTTGACATCTCCTTTGAAAGATGGCGCCTTCAACAATGCAGTGCTCCCCCCAACACCGCTCAGGAGTGTCAGCTTAGACTGTAAGGGTTCCAGGTCCCGATGTAGGGCTCGAACCCTCAACCATGTGAACTCACTCAAGAGGTGAGAGAGCGCCTCTGACTGAGGCAGGAGGCAATTTCAGCACGCTCTGTGTTTCCTGTCAACTCCGTGTCAGGCGAGGTTTATTCTTAGCTCAACACCAAGGCTCCTGTTCAAAGCAGCCCTCCTGAGACATTGAGACTATTTCAGATCTTCTGGTTAATAGACTTACTTCCCAGCCCTAATTCCCACTTCTGCAATGCAAAGGCTTCAGGGCATTGGGAACTTCAATCCGTAGGAGCCTGAAAGCTGTCTGTCTGTCTGTCTGTCTGTCTCTGTCTGTCTGTCTAATCAGATCATCGATATTAAAAACGCTGGCAGAATATTAGCACGTCGCGCATCATGCTTATCAGCCTAAATCAAGTAAAACACTCCAGTAAAACACAGAAGTCATAAAACAGAAGGGAAAACTATTATTCTGCCTTTGAAGTTCAGTCTCCCATTCGACTCTCTGCACTTCACAAAGTGGTTTGAGATGTCCTCCCGATGTGAAGGGTTGCTGTCACGGTTCTTGTTGCTGTTAATTAATAATAATAATAATAATAAATAAGAAGGCATCAAAGAGCTTTGAGGCACCTTGAAGATGTGATAACGAGCTGTATCAAACGCAAAGTTTATTATTTAATATAGCACCTTATCACGTGGTCGAGACATCTCATAGAGCTTTACAGAATATACGGTAAAGTGAATTACTTGTTTATTTTGTGGGTGAAAGACAAAGTGTGGCAGCTAATTGAGTACAGCCAGAGACCCGCAAACAGTAGTGGTTTGAGGGACCAAGTCATTTTTATTAATTTTGCAAGGGACTATGGTTCCCAGAAAACGAACTGCCAAATCAACTGACAACCAGGGTCATTAGTAAACAGGTGTGTGTGTGAAGTAAGGAAATTTGCCTATGGTTTTTGCCCTGCTTGACAATCAAACCCAGGTCCTCTCACGTGCGAGACTATGCTCCAGGACTTGCTTGTTCTTTGACAGTAGAATGGCTGGTGGATGGCTGCATGGTTGTTTTGTGGGGATGTCACTGTGTGCATCTTGGCTGCCGCATTACACCTGTAAAAATAGATAGTCACTACACTTCAAAGCCCAGTTCCGCGCAGTGGAGGACAGTATTAGTCGGGGGAGTCTGCAGGGGCGGGGCGGGTGGCATTCACTCCAACTTGCGCGGAACAGAGTCCTTGGTTTATGTATTTTCTCGAATGCACGTCAATCAAACGGTTGCAAATGTCGACGGCTAATCTCCAGCAACAGAGGCAAGAGAGGAGTCAGCTAAACAAGATTTAATGGCTTAATGGTGACTCCTGTATAAAAATCATGGGCCCATCGAGAGTTATTTAATAATGCCACAATCCTGAGAACAGTACATTAATCTTCGATAACATTATTGGGCACTTAACATTTATGAACGTGCTGCGGCTTAACCTATTAGAAACCAGGTCTATATTTGTGGAGTCTTGTGATTAGAGTGCTTGCCTCGCAAGTGAGAGAACAGAACACAGGTTTGATTCCCAGGCGAAACCTTAGGTGTGAAAGGCACTATACAAATGTAATTTTGTTGTTAGGTAAATTTCCTTACCTCTGTTTAGCTAGCAGTAAGTAGGAGCCCAGTTGGTCAATTGATGGATGGTTTTCCCAGAGTAATCCCTTCAAAAAAATAAATAAATAATAATAATGTAGTCACTCAATCTACGACTGCTTGTGTGACATTGCTGTGCGCAATTGGCTGCCGCGTTTCGTCCGCAAAATATGCAGTCGATTTAACTTTAAACTATATCAAATGCAAGTATTATTATTATATTTACATACCAACCTTGCAAGGAATTGCTGTGAGGAGCTCCTGTGGCTCAGTGGTTAGAGCACTTGTCTTGCAAGCTGGGGAGGCCAAGCTGGGGAGACCTGAGATCGAATCCAGGCAGGTCAGGGCAAAACCTTGTGCAAGTTTCCTTACTCCACACGCTTAATAATAATCCCTCCAAAAATAAACCACAATAATAAAATTGGTCATTTCAATCCACGACTGTTTGTGGGGGATGCTGCTGTGTGCAATTGGCTGCCACGATTAGCCCACAAATATACAGTCAATTCACTTTACAGTATATTCTGTGAAGTGCGTTGGGACGTCGATAAGATGTGAAAAGCGCTATGTCAAATGCAAGGGTTATTATTATTGAGAGACAACACAGTGTAAAATGACATTTCCTCTGTTCCTTTCGCCGAAGCCCTATATCCCCACTCCCTTATTATCTTCCTGACATCTGCTCTTATGCTCAAGTGAGGGAAATTACTGGCTGGTGCTGAAATGTCAACACTTTCTGGGTTAGAAACATCATCTGAAAATTGTCAGATCTCTTTGAAGCGATGCCTGACAATCATTTTTGTTTTGAAGCTGTCATGCTCGGAGATCACAGGACAAAATAACCTTTTAGATTTTCTCCCCTTCCTCTTACGTCTGGTGATGGGTTTCCATGTATGTCAGACACCTGGCTGACGCACCCCCCCCCCCCCCCCACCCGCTCAAAAAAAAACCTACAGAACGATCACACAAAGCTAAGACACAGTGAGATGTTGCTGTGCGCTAATTGCCTTCTGCATTTTTGTTTTCAAATCCCTCCACTCCCCTGCACCCCTCCCCCTACCTCTCCGACCTCTCTCCTCAGACCAGCACTCGTTGCCTTCACTCCACTGGGTCTGGCCTCCTCCTTGTCCCCCCCGAATCCTCCACTTCATCATCGGCGGCTGCGCCTTCAGCCGCTACGTCCCGAGGCTCTGGAACTCCCTCCCTCACTCCCTTCGCCTCGACCTCTCTCTCTCTTCCCAGTCTCAGGTCCCAGCTAAAGACGTTTCCCTTCGACCGCGCCTTTGGTCACCATTCTCCCCCGCTCTGCCCCAGGCTCGGTCCCGGGATCCGCTGTTGTGAAGCGCTCTGAGACACCGTCTGGCGTGGAGGGCGCTGTATAAATCAAACTTGTTGTTGCGTTCACCTACAAAACAATTCGACAATAATAATCCTTGCATTTTATGTAGTGCCTGATCATGTCTTCTAGATATCTCAAAGCGCTTCACAGAATATACTGTAAACTGTGTATTTTGTGGGTGAAATATTTGCATTTTACAGTATATCACTTGAAGCACTTTGGGACATCCTCCTGATGTTAAAGACACTGTACCATATATAAAAATAATATTTTTGGAGGGGGTTGGAAAGCAAGGCTTGGTATTCCTCTCAAGTTCATCAAATCCATCAGCATCTCTCCTTAAGAAAGTGTTGATTTTAAGGCTGGGATCTTTTCCAACACACTGCTCGCCAATCTCAGTTTGACAGACATGCTAAATTATACAATGGAGTCTAACCGTTTTTTTTCATCTCTCTCTCTCTCTCTGCTTTTTTTTAATAGAATCCTTTAAGTGGAATGAAATGGCTTTTATGGGAGTTATTCTGAAGTGCTGTACATGGAGCCCAGTCGGGTTAGCGTGTAAATGGATAACTGACAAGTGCTTCTAATCTAGTCGTCAGCGATCGCCGTGCGTGGGTTGGTGGGTGGGAGTGAGTGTGGGCGTTTGCGGGAGAGGATTATGAGATAGGACTGTGTGTGGGTGAGGTGCTGGAATGAAGGGGGACTGTGTGAGCAACAGGACTGGCGACAGAAAGAGTGTGTGTGTGTGTGCTCCTGATGTGAGATGCCCTATGCAAAAGTAATTTGCTGTTGTGGTGTGTGTAAGAGGGTGGATAAATTCAGAACAAATCTGCAGAAACACTATTTCAGCGAGCAAATCGTAAACCTGTGGAACAAGGGCTCCATGGGTTCCAGGTTGAAACAGGGAAGGTGTTAATTCCTTCAAACACAGATCAGATAACAACAGATTTGAATTTGCAAATGGTATCACGCAGGCCAGGGCAAAACCTTGGGCAAGTTTCCTTACTCCACACGCCTAATAACAATCCCTCCAGAAATACCACCACAATAAAAATTGGTCATTTTCAATCCACGACTACTTGTGGGACACTAATGCGTGTATAATCGGCTGCCGCGTTTCGCCCACAACTATACAGTCAATTCACTTTACAGTATACTGTGTGAAATGCTCTGAGATGTCCAGAAGACATGAAAAGCGCTATATCAAATTTAAGGATTATTATTATTATTGTTGTTTATGGAAATATCAATGACCTGGAATGATTTTCATCTCTCAATTGATGCTGCCTGACCAGCTGTGTGTACTCAGTGGCATCTATTTTTATTTTAGATATACAGCATCTGTATTTTCCTTTTGCTGTATTTTCCTTTTGTTTTACAAAATAAGGATGTAACGTTATTCTAGGAAATAACACTCCGAGATAGAGTGCCCGTATCATTTATATAGTACACATAGGACATATGTGCAAGTGACCACTGGGAAGGTGGAAGGGAAACTAGATGGACTTTGGTCTTTTATTTCGTCTAGAATATTCTAATGTTCTTACGTTATCTAAGATAGGGAAAGAGATCGGACAAGTGTGAATGAGCAAGCGAAAGAGAGTATGTATATTTGGGGATCTTTAATGTCCACCTGAACAGGGTGCAGACAGGAGCCAGCTGAGGAGAGGTGATTGGTATGGATCGCGGAGTGAATGTGAGCGAACATTTGATATAATGTCTTATCACGTTGTTAAACCACTTTCCTGGCATTTAACAGTGAAGTTTGGTGACTGGGTATTTTATAGGCAAACCTGGCAACCAATTTGGGTGCAGCAATGTCCCATAAACAGCTACAAAGTGAATGACTGATTTTATCGGGGGAGGAGAGGGGGTTTAATTTGGGGTGAGAGGCTGCTCTCAGTGTAGGCTGCTCTGCCGGGCAGAAGTGATCTCCGTTGGGTCAAGAAACGTCATTGGACGATGGTTCTGGGGAAAGAGCGTGGAAGTGGATCTGGTTGGGTAACTCTTCCAAAGCTCCGGCATAGGTACAATGGGCAGAATGGACTTCTGCCGAAGTCTCGACCCAAAGTTCAAGATAGGTTCTATTATTTTTCTGATGTGTTGGCATGATGATGGTAGATTCACTGCTAAGTGCTCCTGTAATACAGGCGTTTTAGTGATTCACAAGTCCTCCGGTCGAAAAGCAATGCACTCAAGACAAAGCATCATCTTCCCTCTCTTACAAAATGTGGCAACGTCACCTTGAGATGCACAAAATATAATGGGTCATAAAGCATCTGCCCTAAAAGGCCAGAGGTACAGAATTGATTAAAGCATTTCAAGACAGCAAGGGGTACAGTACTACAGGGCAGCTCAAGATTGTTTGGGTTGAAGAAGCTGATCTTTTCCTTTCAGTAATAGCCGTCCTCCCAGCACAAAATCAAGCTGTTTTATTTAATCAGTTTCACCCTCAAAATACACAACCAATTCACTTTACAATACATCCTGTGAGGTACTTTGAGACATTTTGAAAGCAGGATAAGGCACTATATCAAATGCCTCCTTGGAAGAGTTACCCAATCAGATCCACTTCCACGCTCTTTCCCCAGAACCATCGTCCAATGGTTCCATTTCCATGTTCAGCTCACAAAAAAAAACACAAACAATACATTTTACAGTGTATTCTGTGAAGAGCTTTGAGATGTCTCTATGAAGTACAGTAATAAGGTTCTCTATCAAATGCAAGTATTATTATTATCATTACCCTACCCTGCCATTGTGAAAAGCTCTGAATCTTTATCGCACGTGGATGCCAGTGAATGAATGTAATTATTAATATTAAAATGAGATCCAGTCTGGCTTTCCAGTATGGAGATTAAAGCACCTGTGGCACTATTTGAAAAAAGGAGGGAGTTTCTCTCCTCTGGTGACCTGGCCAACAGTCCCCCACAATAACATCAGTCAAGCGCTTGACAAGCTATTTGCATGGATGTTGCTGTGTGAAAATTGGCTGCCACACTTGCTTGCAAAGCCCCAGTCACTGAAATTGGAGTGCCTGAGGTGTCCTGCCTCACATGAAAGACACAATATCAAATTCAGGCATTATTGTTGTTATAAATAATAATAATAATCCTTGCGTTGCTCGCTAAACTCAATCAAGCAGTCTTGCAAAAATTGATTTATGCTCCATGCTATTCTCAGTTTTTCTCTTGAATAAGCACTTGTCCTTATATGTAAACAATCTATTGGTTTCTGTCTGAATGGCTCCTGGTTATTTTACCTCCCCACCACCCCACCCCCTCTTGCTTGGAAACAATGGCATCTCCATTTAAAGAAAAATCATTATTTTGTTTACCGAAATTAAGACGCAAGAAGCGCAGAGAAAAAAAAAGAATAAAACCTAAAATTAGGCTATTGTTGTCGTCAAACTGCAGAACGTTAAAGTTCCAGGTTTATCGATTCAGAGTATTGTGAGGAATTGTTCCAGTCTAGAAGAAAAATGAGGCCAGAATTCAAACTGGGAAGCAACAACCTGCTTCCGATATTCTTGGGGACAGTCAATGTGGAAGCTTTGCCATTGTTCTCCACTGATATATGGCTCACTTGCCCCATTGGCCCAAATGTGTGTCAGTCTGGCTCAGTTGGTAGCACTCTCACCTTTATTAGTCAGATGGTTCCATTTGTTTCAAGAACAGATTTGATAGATTTATGCTAGAAAATAATATCTTGGGAGACAGTATGCTGTTCGGGAGACGATAGGTCAAGCATTTGCCAGGATGGCGAAAGGCGAACTAGATGGACTTTGGTCTTCTTTCGCCAGCAAATTCTTATGTTTTTATATTCTTAATTGATTGTAGGATCAAACCCACTTTTGGACTAGAAGTGGATAGACCCGAGGCTGGCATCCCAATGCAGTGCTGGGAGAGCGTTCCATAGTCAAAGAGTCTGTGGTATTTAAACCGAGATCCCTTCTATGTCTCTCCAGGTTGATGTTAAAGATCCGACCCATTACTCACAAAACTAAGGGTCTCTCTCTCTCTCTCTCTCTCTCCCTGTGTCCTGGCCCCAAACAATCCCCTAAATAAAATGTGTTACTCAACCCACTACCGTTTGTGGGACACACTGCAGTGCGCAAATTGGCTGCTGCGTTCGCCCACACAAACAAAAAAAACACAGGCACTAAACTTTGCCTTGTATCCCATGAAGCACTTTGTGATGTCTTGATGACACGATAAGGCGCTGTAACAAATGTCAAGGATTATTACGATTCTGACTACGGACTGAACAACATGACGATAGAATAACAGCTACATTCCTCCCCCGCTCCTCACTACATAGCGAACAACAACTCAGGCAACTTCTAAAGCACTTTGATCTAAGAATCGTCAACGAAGCATTATGCTGTTGAATGCAGATAAAAGTCTTTACACTGTCCATTGATGCCGTGAAAGGAGAGGGATATCGTGGAAGAGCGAGGGTGCAAAGGGGAAAAAATACATAAGGGGAGATGTTAATTCAAAGTTAAATGTTTTAGAGATACACTTCTTAGCTTGCTTCAGGCCCTTTAGACAAAGCGAGAGCAGGGTGAGACTTAACAAACAGCATCACTTATCTCGTGCCAGATGGATTTACGCGCTTGCCAAAGTGGTGGGTGTGCGATGGGCAAAGCAGCGTTTCTACAGAGCTTTGGATGACACTCACTGACATGCGTTTCATATTGAAATTTCACATGTCTTCCAAAACCGGGAAGGTGGTAAGGATAGGAAAGGTCTCCAATAGACACCAACCCTCCCCTCCCTCCGTCTCCCCCCCGCCACAAGCCCCCGCCACAAACCCCCACCACTGGAAGACAGGAGACACAAGTAATAATAATACAGTACTTGCATTTGAATAGCCCCTTATCACGTTGTTAAGACACCTCAAATAAAGCGCTTCAGTAAAGTGAATAGACTATATTTTGTGGGGCAAAATGCAGCAGCCGTGTCCCACAAACGATGGTGGATTGAGTCACCAAATTTTGAGCAAAACTTTTCGGAAGGGATTGTTGCCCTCGGAAAGTGATCCGTCGATCAATTGACAATCATGTCCCTCATTATTCCTTGGTGCACAGTGGAGTGTGGGGTAAGGAGACTTGTCTAATCAGATTTTGCCTCCTTGGGAATCGAACCCAAGGTCCCCTCGTTCGCGAGGCGGGCGCTCTAACCCACATCACTGCACAAGTCCAAAGGGGAAGCGCGCAGGGTGGGTGATACCGTTCCTTTTCGGGAGCTTTGCGGACGGATTGAGCCACAGGGTTTTATTTTGAATGGGATGAATAATAATCCTTGCATTTGGTACAGCACACTTCATGTCGCGAGGACACCTCAGAGCATTCGTCACCGATAAGGCTGTAATGTAGAGTCAGCGTGTATTTTGCACAGCCAAATGCTACAACCAATTTTTTTTATATAGAGCAACGTGCCACAAACACCCATGAAGTAAATGACCAATTCTGTCTCGGGAAGAAACTCCCTTCTCTTCTCGAGTGGTGTCATGGGAGGCATTTGAGTTGAGAGCCCTTTTAACTAGTCATTCTGCAGGCAAATAAATGCAAGGGTTTTGAATGAAGTACCGTTGTCTCCATGGAAACGTGGAGTTACAGGAGAAACCAAAGTTATAAACAAGGTGATTGATTCACAGAATTTTTCATTCTTTTGTGTTTTTTTTAAAAAAAGAAACATGGCATTCCTTCATTCAGTTTCTAGAAATTCACCTGAGGCTAGAGTTTAAGAAGATTTATGATGAAACGAACGGCATGGAAATAGGTCACTTGTCCTAACTGCTAACCCCTGTGTCTATTTATACTGCACACAAGTCTTCACCCATTCCTCACTCCCTGCCACACCCATTAGTTCCCCTCGCCCTCATGTGAAAGCCTAGCTTCCTCTTGAATTCACCTGTATAGGAACAGGAGTAGGCCATTCAGCCCCTCAAGCCTGTTCTGCAATTCTATTAGATCATGGTTGATCTATGACTCAACTCCAATTAACTGCCTTTACCCCGTATCCCTTGATACTCTGACCTAACAAAAAATCCATCCATCTCAGTCTTGAAAATTTGTAACTAGACTATCTGATTCCACCACTAATCCTTATTTTTGATACAGTACCTTATTACATCGTCAAGGTATCTCAAAGCACTTCATGGATTTTACTGCAAAGCACAGGAATTGTGTATTTTGGAGGTAAACACAGCAGCCAATTTGCACAAGGCAATGTCCAAAATCTGAGATGAAGTGAGTGACCAATTTTTTCTGGGTGGGAATTGTTGGACCAGGACAAAAGTAAACATGGGGAGCTAGGCGGAGGGATTGAGGGAGGGTATGCCAGAGTGTTGGGGTGTAGTGGCTGAAAGCAGAACTCCAATGATGGAGTGGGGTGGGGGTGGGGTGGGCGCAAGTGACAAGCAGGAGGCCGGAGCCAGTTGAGAGGAGCTGGAGGGACTAGCAAACTTAGTCGCAAGTGGAATTCCAAAATTAACGCAATCATAGGGAGAAAAATAGCTCAATTATGTGGGAGGCCACCTCCTATCTCCCAAGTACTGAACTGATAATTGTTTTGTGTCTGGGAGCACATCCGTAAACAAATGTTTTCTTGAGACGTAGTGGAAGGCTGTAATTCAGACCGTCCCTAAGGCTAGTCATAAGATGTTCTACAATTACGCACACTGATGGCTTGAAGTTCCTTTGCAATTTTCCTTTGCTAAAAGCAAGTAAACAGCTCGTGCGGTGAATGGAAACTAAACCATACTTGAGTTCCCAAGGTAACAAAGGGAAATTATGATAACAATAATAATAATAATCCTTGCATTTGATACAGCGCCTTAACACGCCATCGAGACATCTCAAAGCACTTTGCAGAATATACAGTATTGTGAAGTGAATTGACTGTGCATGTTTGTGGAAACGCGGCTGCCAATTATGAGGAGAGAAGCAAAAGGACTTTGGGAGTACAGGTACACAAGTTGTTGAAAGTGACAACACAAGTGGAACAAGCTGTGAAACAAGCTAAATGGTATTGGCGTCTCCAACCCAGAGTCCCTCCAACTCTCTCCTTCCCCCACAAAAATGTACCTCTTTGATCACTCTTTTGATTATCTTTTTCCCCCACCCCACTTCGGTTAGACAGCCAGCTGTGTACAGTACATCTCGTTAAGGCATTCTCCTGTCGTGAAAAGGCATTTGTGTCCATTGGATTTTACTTTACACACAGTGAGGCAACCTTACAACCTACATTGAGTGTGCCTGACTGGTTGCTTCTTGAGTGTGACATTTAATGTTTCCTGTTTCAATATGCATCACTTTACATTTATCAGCATTAAACTCAAGCTGCCAGCTGCCCCACTCTGTACGTGGCATAGTGCTGCCACTGATAGACTCACATTCTTGATCCTAGAACATATCCCCGTTCACACAGTCACGCAGTTGTAATAATATAATAATCCTTGCATTTAATATGGAATGTCGGAACCGAGCCTGCCCTCCGTGGTGGTCTATAATCCGGTTCCTGAGCCGGGGGGTGGGGTGGTCCGCAGTATTCCAGGGCTGTGGTGATGATATCACAGAATCTCGTTGGCAGGACCTGAAAGGGCAGACCAGTCACTGGGGGCAGGGAGTCAACCCACTCAGCTTCTGTTAATGCTACAAGCCAAAGCCCTAACAGGTAGGAAGGGAGGTGCTGGCTGGACAAGCAGCAGGAAAGCTTGGTAGACTTACTATCAACAGGAAGCTATGTAAGTTAGCCTCCGACAGTCACCCCAACTCATGCTCTGCCATCTCCAAACCTTGGCTCTTGCCAACCTGTGCCCCAAACTCCCCGAAATTTGGTAAGCAGGATGCATCCCTCGAAAGAGAGAGTGCGCATTCCAATCCAACAATCTATCTCTGGGATTTCCATGTGTAAGCGATGGATATTCCTAAGCACGATGATGGGTTTCCGTATGTGTCAGACATCCAGCTGAACCCTCCACCCCTCACCCACACACCAACCCCCAAAACATTGTGGGCCATTGATGTGCATAAATCGACTGCCGCGTTCATCTGTAAAATACAATCACTACACTTTACAGTAAAATCCTGTCAGGTGCTTTGAGACGTTCCGACGTTGAGGTGGTAAGGCACTGCCCATAGATCAAATGCAAGTCCAATTATCATCATTGTCTGTTTATTGCTTTATTTATTTTATTGTAATTTATTGCAATAAATTGGCTGTTTATTGCTGAGATGCTGCCAGGCGTTGCACAATCAAAATCATTTTAAACGGCACATTTGGGGAGATCAGGATAACATATGTTTGCGTTTTGAGAATTATTCTGCTTTTTTTTTTCTCTTCAGGATATTTAGGATATTTCTTAAGGATATTTTTGACATCTGCCTCTGTGTCGAACTTCTATATTCATATGGAATCTGGTGTTAAAGAAAGAACGGAGAATGCACTCTTCTCAGTCAGTAGGTGGGATGGCTGCTTGCTTTCTAGCAAATTGTAGCTCAGTGGTTGGAGCCCTCCCCTTGGAAGCGAGTGGGCCCGGGTTCGATTCTCGGTGGGGCAAAATCTTAAGTGCTTTACGCCACGTGCATGTGTTTACCCATGATGGAGGGGTGCAAATGGACGTCCAAGATCTCGGATAAACTCTTGTATTTACGGCCAATCTCACCAGAGAGAGAGAGAGAGAAAAAAAACTCGGAGCGTAAATGAGTCATTCAATCTTGACGCTGTTTAAAAGTGAAATGTTGAATGCGTGATTATCTTGTCAGCACACGCTGTAAAAAAGCTTTTTTATTTTATGCCCGAGGAAATCATCAAAGATCATTCTTGTATGCTTCAGTCAAGGAGGTAATTAGCATGCGCGTTCAAGAAAATCTATTGCGCTTTTCAAATGCAACCATCCCTGCTATTCATTCAGTAAGTGGCTGTCTTACAGTAAACGTAACAGTGAATCCTGTGAAGCGCTTTGAGATATCCTTTCAAGACAATAGGTGCTGTATCGGATGCAAGTGTTTTACAAAACAACTGTCATTTATACTTATACAGAGGCTTTCACATCGAAAAGTGCTTAATACTGCTGGCTGGCCACAGAAAGGGAAAAGCTAATGACAAAACCAGGAATAATAATCCTTGCATTTTGGCTTATCATGTGGTCGAGACGCCTCAAAGCGCTCTGCGGGAAATATGGTAAAAAGGTGGATTTTGTGGGTGAAATGCAGCAGGCAATCTCGCACGGCAGTGTCCCACCAACAGCCATGGAGTGAGTGACCAATTTGATTCGGTGGATTGTTGGGCAGAATATCGGGGGAAGAGAGAAACGCTCTTCTCTTTTCGAATAATAATAATAATAACGGGATCTTCAACGTTCACCTGTATAGGCAAACAGGTTTAACATCACATCCAGAGGATGGCACCTCTGACAATGCAAATCCCATCCCCCACCCACCCCCCACCCCCATACCTGCACTGGAATGTTACTGCATAATGCCCCTGTTATCAAACCAGGGAAATAGCAGCAACAACCACAACAAATTGTGTTTACTCCTCCGTGCGTCCTCCGTGCCTTCCATGTTTGGAGGACGTCACAAAGCATTGAACAGTCAAGGGTTTGGACCTGAGCTGGGGGTTGGGATCAGGAGGGGTGGCGGGCAGGGAGGGCGGGAGGTAGGAGTGTGACTGAAGGCGTGGTTGAAATGGAGGATCTTGAGACATGCCTGGAAAGGCAAGGAGGGGGTGTGGGATGGGGTTCAAAAGGGTGGGGTAGAGAGGCTTGAAAGGCTGATGGTGCGGCAGGCCTGGGGGGGGCGGGATATGGAACAGACTGGAGCCTGCTGAGCGAAGGGAACAACACCACAAATAACCATGACGTGAGTGGCCAATTCTATCTATCTTGGGGGGATCGTTAGCCAGGACACCAGGAGAGCAAAATTCCCTTTTCTTTTCAAGCAGTGGCAAGGGATCTTTACAGTTCCTAATGTAATAACCTGAGACGCTAAAGGCAACTGGGAATGTCTTCAACGTGAAATGTCCTGTCAAAGGGCAAAAGATAATTTAATGTTAAAAGCACCCAAATAGTATTCTTTGGGGGGAAATGAGTTGTGTTTATAGCCAGCATAATGGAATTATTTGTAGTGATTTACAAGATAGGAAAACAGTCCAGGAATTTACGATACCATAACCTTGAATTTGATGGCATTAATGCCTCTAATTTTGCCTTCAAAGCCCTCCTCGCCTTGCTCCTCCTTACCTCTGGCACCTGCTAACTTCATATAGTCCGTTCCCTCCACTCAGCAGACTCCAGCCTGCTCCATGTACCCTTCCTGGCTCACCCTACCTTTGGTGGTTGGACCTATAGCTTTTCTGCCCCCCAACATTTGGAACTCCATCCCAGAGTCCCTTCGCCTCGTTCCCTCCCTTGCCTCCTTCAACATCCATCTCAAGACTTTCCTCTTCAACACGTAGCCTCCTCGCCCTCCCGATCCTAACCCCAAGCCTTGGCTCTTTCCAACTTGCCTCGAATACTTTCTGGAATTATGTGTCCCTCCAGGGATAGAGAGAGTTCCATTTACAACGGCCTATCTCTGGGATTTTACATATGTAGGTGGGAAGCAGGGGAATTTCAGTTTGCTTTGGAGACTCTTAAGCAATGGTGATCGTTTCCAGATATGTGTCAAAAGATCATGCCAAAATAGTGGGGTAATCCTGCCACTGAAAAAATCATTGGTGAGACCATACTTAAGAGTACTGTGTACAGTTCTGGTCACCGCGTACAAAAATTATATTGGAAAAGTCAAGAAGATACAGAGGAGGGCAACCGAAAAGATTGAGCGAATAGAAGGACTGGACTATGAGGATCATAACAGGCTGTATCAACTTGCCCAGAATAGTAAAAACAGAGGACACTGTTTCAGTGAGTGAATAGTGAACCTGTAAAACAGACTCCCGAGGAAGACAGCTGAAGCAGGATGTGTTGATTCTTTCAAACACAGATGAGATACTTTTCTTTTAGGAAATAACATTATGGGATATGGTACTGCACATAGGTACAGTAGTTTGGGACATATGTGCATGCGCCTTCCAGGAGCTTGGAAGGCAAACGAGATGGACTTTGGTATTTTCACATCTAGCATTTTTTCAATATTCTTTTGTGTCAAACACCCAGCTGACACCCTCAAATGGTTTGTTTTTAAATTGTCTAATGTTTGCTCATTGCAATTGGGATCACCACAGTGCTGTACAGTGCCCCCACCCCCTTATGTTGCGGTGACCAGGACGCAGTAACACCAATTGCCGACACACTCTGACAAATTTTGCCTCCTTTACCTGGGCCTGCACAGCCCTCTACTGGATACAATGAGAAACTGTGGCTGAAACCACCAAGAGAGCTTGCAATAACAGTGCCACAGCCAGGTTGATTATAAAGAAATAAAAAGTGATTCCAAACGTTAACACCTTTCTTCTGAGAAACATAGAATTTGCACCTTGAAAATGCTTCAACACATCTGGTATAGGTATCAGGTTGAGCTCAGATGATAAAATTGCCAACCCAGAACAAGTGGATCACCTTGAAATTAGAGCCAGGCCATTTTGGAGTGAAATCAGGAGGCAGTTTGTCACCCAAAGGGTAATGGAAATCTGGAACTCCCTCCCTCCCTCCCTCAAAATGCTATGGATGCTGAATCCATTTGTATTTTCAGGACTGAAGTGAATAGAGGTTTGTTAGGTTTAGGATATTTGAGGGTTTATGGGGCGTAGGCAGGTAATTGAAGCTGAGGTGTAGATTAGCCATGATCCGATAGAATGGCGGAACAGGCTTGAGGGATTGAATGGCCTACTCCTGTTCGTATTTTGGTTGATGCTTCGAAATCACAGTCCAGGTTGAAACTCCAATAAGTGCTGCACGGTCAGAGGTGCAATCCTTTGGATATAAGGCATTAACTCCCTTCTGCGTCTGTTCAAGTGGATGTTAAAGATCCTGCGGCACTATTCAAAAAGTGAAGGGAGTTTCTCTCGACCAGGGTGGGGGGGAGGTCCTGGCCAACGATCCTTCCAAATAAAACTAGTCAGTCACTTTGTGGCAATGTATGGGATGTCACTGTGCACAAATTGATTGCCACGTTTCCACTGCAAGATACACAGTCACTACACTTTTACAGTGAATTGTGACTAGAGATGACCTTCAGACAAGGAAGGCGCTGAGTCCAATGAAGGATTATTATTACGAGTATATATCAAAGAACTTGACAATTAAAGCGACTGCTTTTCATCATAGGAGTGTGGCAGTGAATAGCAACCCCCAGGTCAGGAAGAACATTCCCCTTAGAAAACACCCCCCCGCTCCATCAACATGACCTGATCTGCTCCCAAAGGAAACTCTTCCTGGTATTGACTGCCCAGCTCCTAACACACCATAACGGCAGGCAACATATCACAGCTCCAAGAGCTATAGCCTCAATCTCCTGCCTCACAGTCACACTGGCTGTAAATATCACAAAAGGCATTAAGAGCTTGATTCCTGTTGGACTTCTAGTCAACTGGGATAACACAATAAAATATGGATGTGCAGAGTACATTGGTAGAGTGTTCAAGGGCTAAACTAGACAACAAAAATAATAATGATTATGATGGTTGCAGTGACCGCTGGTCACACACAGTCCATACATCCAGGTTTGATAATGGCAGTGACAGTTTATTCCACTATAACAGCTCAGGTTTGACTCAGGCCAACTTACACAGTTGATAGGCAAACAGTGGCATCCATAGCCAGGTTCAATTAAAGCAATTAAAGGGATCCAAACGTAACCGCTTCTTAGAAACTTAGAATTTGCATCTATTAGCCTGGCTCAGATGGTGAAATAGTGAATCCAGAACAAGAGGAACATCATCTTAAAATGAGAGCACGGCCATTTAGGAGTGAAATCAGGCTTGAGGGACTGAACGGCCTACTCCTGTTCCTTCCCATGTTAGTTCAAAACCCACATCGGTCGTGACTTCACCTCGCAGTCCAGGTCGACATTCTCACACGGCCCTGCATTGTCAGAAGTGCCATCCTTTTGTACCGTACATGAGACTCCAAACCGAGGTCCCGTCTGTGCCTGTTCAGTGGATGTTAAAGATCCTGCGATACCATTCAAATAGAGAAGTGAGTTTCTCTCTTCCCATTGTCCTGGCCAACAATCCCCCACCAAATGAAATTGATCACTCACTTTGTGGTTGTTTTGGGGACATTGGTATGTGCAAATTGGCTGCCACATCTCCCTGCAAAATACAGTCACTATACGTTACGGTAAATCATGATTTGAGATGACCTTCAGACAAGGACAGACAGCTCAGCTGTTAAGCAGTAAAGTATATAATTGACATAGGAATGTTGAACACAGCAAGAAGCCAATCAGTCCATGTTTGTGTTAATTGGCCTCGTTTTTTAAATTTCAAATTATTTTCTAACCCCCTAAACAACAAAAACCATTGGTGATTCGGGCTGCGGTCCACACACATGACCTTTACCTTTCTCACCTACATGTTCCCTCTTAGCTGGTCATACTTCAGTGGTTACCTCCATCGCACACTCTGTAGTGTCTTGGCTCTCAACACACTGACCATTATTGTCTTTACCAGCCAGGAACTCTCTCTCAATGGCTTAGGATTGCCATTTATGTCATATGTTATACACCTAATGTCCACGAGGTGTCAACATTTGCTCCTAAATCTCTATTAGATCATCAGCACGGATGATATTTTGGGGTCAGCTGTGAGTCTGACACAGATTAAAATGCATTTTAAGAGTAGCCAACTCAAACTTAAGAGTCCTGTATACCTATTGCAACTAAAATGGAAATGTCCTCACATCTCTAATGGAGCATGTCCTCTCTTCACCCACGTTCTGCTTACCCAACAATGCAGAATATTAGGTGCAAGTTAGCAAGAGTCATGGCTTGGGATAGTGACACCTACAACAACAACAACTTCGATTTATATTGTGCCATCCACGCTGGACGGCGTCTCAGAGCGCTTCTCTGTGATGGATCCCCGGACCGAGGCAGGGGGGGAGAATGGTGACCAAAGGCGCGGTCGAAGAGAAAGCTCTTCAGCTGGGACCTGAAACTGGGGAGAGAGGAGAGGGGGCGAGGCGAAGGGAGTGAGGAAGGGAGCCTCGGGCGTGGTGGCTGAAGGTACGGCTGCTGAGGGTGAAGCGGAGGATTCGGGGGGACATGGAGGAGGCCTAGCGATACCTAGTGTGTCATTGAGAGTTCTGTCTGGCAAGTTTGCCTTTGCTTGATTTAAGAAACAGTGTGGTGCTGTGATGGTAAGACAATACTATACACAACGACAATAATATGTACCTATATTGTATCATCATATTGGATATTGTAGAACACCGGACGCAAGAGTGCCGTCTTTCCAATGAGAAAGAGTTATAAACGAGGTCTCATCCGTGTGTTCGGATGGGCGTTAAAGATTCTGTGGTGCTATTGTAAAAAGAGAAGAGACTTTCTCTCTCCCAGTGTCCTGGCCAAAACAATAAACACTGTACATCACTTATGTCTTGCTTTGCTGAGTGAGTGTACATATATTTACCTACAAAATACACAGTCACTAAATACATTGTACAGAAAATCTCTGTTAAACGCCTTTCGTTGACGTATTACTCAAGGATTATTATTCTTAAAACATCTGACCCCAAATGAGACTCTTAAGAGACACTGTGGTTTGCTGTAGCCACCAAGGGGCAATGTTGAACCATTTATGGCTAAATCTTTTACACTGAGACTATAACTCGTCCTTGAAAAAGGCTAGTTTCACGGGAGAACAGAAGTATGTGAACTTGTACTAACAGAGGTATCAATAAATGTAAAAAATAACAATAAAAAGCATGGCTGTTTGTGGGACGCTGCTGTGCGCAATTCACTGCTGCGTTTTGCCCCCACCCCCCCACCAAAAAAAAATACAATCAATTCACTTTGCAGTATATTCTTGTGACAAAGTTATAAGGCTCTATTTTAAATGCAAAGATTATTCTTATATTCCTGATTGTGGGATGTCTTTTGACAAGAGGCAGGAATAATAAATATCCAAAGGATTTCACAGCCTGTCTTTGCTCTCTCTCTTCTTTCTGTGAAGACATTTAGTTTCTTAACCTCCTTTGCTCAATTGACTGTCCAACACAGCTCTGAGGCCAAACTTCAGGATGATCAGTGTTTCTACTAAGGTTGTTATGGCTAGACCTCTTGACTGCTGGGTTAGTCATATTCCGTCAGGCTACACTGCAGGCCACCTCATTATTTATGTACTTTGATCAATAGGGAACATTCCTTTTCAGTCTTTTTCGCCTACAAAATACTGTAGTCAATTCACTCTACAGTATATTCTGTGAAGCACTTTGAGACGTCTCGAAGATGTGATAAGGCGCTATATTAAATGCAAGCGTTTTTTCTTATTCGAAGCTTTGCTATATACTGTATACCAACACAACACAATGCAATATAATTAAAATTTGTACAGGTCCTTTCACATTGGGAACATTGCTGGGCATCCAACCTGGTGCGTTGGAGCTTGGGGAGGCTTGGGAACCCAAGAGTGTGTGTTTGGTGTAACTGCTGGACTCTAACCAGCTAAACTTACACGAAGGTTACTAAAGGGAGAGACTGCGGATGAGTCTACTAGAGAACGAGAGCTGAAAGATAATCACAAGAAGAATGAAAGGATACACTAGAATTTTTTTTCCCCACTCAGAGAATAGTTGGGACTTTGGATCCACCCTGAGCTTGGGTGCCCAGCACTTTGAGACGTCCTCCCAACATGTAATAACATTTAATACTAATTTTTGCATTAGGATATAGCTCCTTATCGCATTTTTGAGACATCTCAAAGAGCTTCGCAGAATATCCTCTAACATTTAATGGACTGTATATTTTGAAGGCAAAAAGCGGCAGCCAGTTGTGCTCAGCAGTGTCCCACAATCAGTCATGGAGCGTAAATTAGAATTGTTTAATAAAATAAATTGAAGGATCCACAAATTGTGTTAGACAGCTCTTTCACCTCACTCAGCGTCTAACCCCAATCAATCAATCAATCAAAACTTACATTTATATAGCGCCTTTCACGTCGAGAGGACGTCCCAAGGTGCTGTACAGTCAGGTAGGGACAAGAGCAGGGTGGGGAGGGGTCAGGGCAGGATGAAGAAGAGTAGGAAAATTGACTGTATATTTGTGGGCGAAACGCGGCAGCCAAATTGCGCACATTCCTTGTGTGGCGCTCTGTGGCGTTATCCTTTGTGTAGTGCGCAAACAACCCACATTACTGCAGTTGGTGAGGAGAAGATCAGGGAATGGCATTGAGTGACAGGCTCACATTAACCTGATCGTACCTGACCTCGCCAGTCTCCGTTATGTCAAAAATGAAATCATAATATCTATGAGTGGCAGAGACAGAATTCATAATAACTTTTAACAGCCCCTGCCTCCCCCTTAAATATAACTCCTTTCATGTGAGGTACAGAGCCACATGATTTACATTTCTATAGCGCCTTTCATGTCTTGGATTGTCTCACCCACCTGACGGTGGGATACTATCTCAAGGTGCTCGGATAAACCTTAGCAGAGTTTTGAAGAGGGGGACGGGATAAAGATTTGGTAAGGGAGAACGTGTGAGTGAACAGGGCAATGGGGAGAGGGACTGAAGTCACAAAAGTTCAATGGTCTCCTTCTCGATCCGCTTTGTCTTAAAACCTAAGATAATTTGCAGAAAATTTACTAAATACCCCGTTTCAATTTGGAAGCCGTTTTCTTTAAAAACGCCATTCTGTAAAGAAAAAAAACAGCTTCCGAATTCAAACGAAATTCAATGCCATTAATAATAATAATAATGATAATAATAATAATCCTTGTATTTGATACAATGCCTTATTATGTCTTCAAAACGTCTCAAAACGCTTCACAGGATATACTGTAATGTGAATTGACAGTGTAGTTTGTGGGTGAAACATTCAAGCTCTCTGAGACTTTGCCCTAAATTAAAAGACGCTATGTAAAGGCAAGTTGTTGTTGTCCCTTGCATTTCTATTGCAAGATGCCGTGCTATTCAAATGTAATTTTGTTGTTATTTGTGTGTCATCTGCTTTGCAATTAGCAAAAACATGTTAATTCATCACAATATTATAATAATGTTTAGATTTCGTAAAGCGCCTTTCAAATTGGGAAAACATCCCAGGACTTACTGTAAAGGGGAATGGCTATGTATTTGTGGGCGATCACTGCAGCCAATTTGCAACACATCCACCCCCAGCACTGCATTAGAATGTCAGCCCAGACTAAGTGAATTCAAGTCCCGATCTGGGGGCTTGAATCCACAACCTTTTGACACCGAGGCGAGAGTGCTAGCACCCTCCTACTCACTCACTCACTCACTCACTCACTCACTCACTCACTCACTCACTCACTCACTCACTCACTCACTCACTCACTCACTCACTCACTCACTCACTCACTCACTCACTCACTCACTCACTCACTCACTCACTCACTCACTCACTCACTCACTCACTCACATGGCTCAAGGTCCATCTCAAAATCTACCTCTTTGACCGTGCTTTCGGTCTTCTTTTACCTTTCCCGTTCCCCTTCAACACCCTCAAGCAGTTTGAGACTTCCACCAGACGTAAACGTAAACACATTGTGAAGTAAGTGAAGACTATATGTTTCGCCCACAAAGTACACAGCCACTCCACTTTACAGTATATTCTGTGAAGCGCTTTGTGACGCCTCAAACTCATGGTAAGGTGATATATGAAATGCAAGGATTATTATTACAGTATTATTATTTTATTATAGGCCCTAGATTCCCAGGCAGCAGATGTCTCAATGTCGTGGGCAGGCTCTGTATCGAACGCAGGAGTGATTATTATTATTTATTAGGCGCTCAAGGGTGGTAGCTGCACTAAAAGCTTATTTGATGATGGATCGATGCCAACTCTCACTCATTTCAAGGCTTTATTGGTTGTTGAGATGCCAAGGCAATACTTTTCAACGCTTCTTGGCATCACTTTAGTTGGAGCTGAAGGACCAGGATGCTTATAGTAAACAGGATGTCTCTTGCAGATGCTAAACAGCCCTAGACTGGTTTAGCTGTGAGGGCTCCCAGATAATCTCTGGGTTAAGCCCTGAGTTGGTGTAGAGTCTGCAGTTGTGGTTGGACCTTCTTTTCGCTCACCTACCAAATACACAGTCAACGCACCTCACAATAAAATCTTATGAAAACTTATGGATACGTCCTGATGACGTGATAAGGTACAAGCATCAGGAAATGCAAGGATTATTATTATTATTATCAATCCTCCAAGCTTTCAGTAGCAAAAAAAAATGGTTCCTTGAAAAGGCCATCAAAAATCCAGGTTGAATGTAATGTAATAATCCTTACGTTTAATATAGCGCTTTCCATATTTTATCGACGTCTCAAAGCGCTTTGGGTGGGGAGGGGTCGGGGTAGTGGGGAGGAGAGTAGGAAAATTGACTGTATATTTGCGGGCGATTCAATCAAGAAGAAGAGAGTTTCTTCCTCGTGTGCTGGCCAACGATCAACCCCCCACCCACCACCCCCACTGGATAAAATCACGGCTGTTCATGAGAAATGGCTGCTGAGTTCACCCACAAAAACCCACTTTTCGGTGGAACCTGCGAAACATCTTCAAGATGTCCTCCCGTCTGGACAAGAGTAAATTACATCGTGTTGCACCAGCTCATATTTACTGAGAGTCTGACAGTCTCAAGTGGCGTTGGCCTAGATAACTGCCAGAGTTCCCTAGATAGCTCTGCGAGGTTACGCTGAGGAAAGAGGTTTGTTTTATCTGTTACCAGATGCAGTTGACTCTTCTGTCGACTACTGGTTGATAGACTCGCAAATCCTTTTCTCTTTCTCTCACTCCCAACCAAACCTTTTGCCGTGGATATTTAATCTCTCCTCTGCCTCCCGCAAACCATTTTTTCCCAGATTGGTGACTGCGTATATAGCCTCAGTAGATGTATCACTACCCTGGACATCTCTGGCTAAAGCCCATCAGATCCCAGGCAAATATACTCAGTCAGTTTTAATACCGCATTCATCTATTGTGACTAGGGTATCAGATCGTCAGTGGAAAATTAGTTGTCAGTGGCAAATTTTCTTGTTCCGCACACCTCTGTTAACCTGGCAGTAAGTAGGAAACTATTTGTTAGTCGATCGGTGGATCGCTTTTCCCGCGGATAATAATTCCTTCAAAAAAAAAGTAAATTGGTCACTCAATCCACAACTGTTTGTGGGACACTGCTGTATGCAATTGGCTGCTGCGTTTCACCCACTAAATACACAGTGAATCCACTTTACAGTGTATCCTGTGAAGCGCTTTGAGACGTCACAACTACGTGATAAGGCGCTACATCAGATGTAACGATTATAATTTTTAATTTTATTATTATCATTGCATCCAGTGGTTTGAATAATTAAGGGGAAGGAAAACAGCTTTGCTTTCTGTGCTATAAACAATCTAGGCTTCTGTGCTTTCACATCTTAAAATCCTTATCTCAGAGTGTTGGATCGTACAGTCTTACAATCTTGTAATCCCCGCTGGTTCATTATTCTTTATTCGGTGCCTTGCAAGTGGGGGGAACATACCCTTTAAATTGCCAAGCAAGACACATGAATGCTAACGCCTGAACAAAAAATAAAATCCCTTTAAATAAAATATTCTCATTAGCATTGTGACAATTAGCTGTCGGCAGGAGTGGTGGTGGTGGGGTGGGGTGTGGGGGGGGGGGGGGGGGGGGGAGAGTGTGGGATCTTATTGTACAGTACGCTTGTTACAATATCCTTTATGAAAAAAAAGCTTGCGTTTCCCCCTTTGTTCCGGGGATAGAGAGTATCTTTGCACAGCTATCTGCCAGCCAGATCTGTGCCGTCCCCTTTAATGTAAAATCCTTGCCTCGAACAATGAGATGGAAGAAAGCGTGTTGTCATGGTTCACTCTGCAGATGAAATTCAGCGTTCAGGCAGCTAATGCAGAATGATATATCATCACACTGAATAACAGTGACAAGCACAGACGCTATCAGACGATTGTTTGTTTGCACAATAGCCCCATGCATTAAAAAAAACCTGTCTTCATCTCAGCACTCGCCTATTTCATCATCTGCGTCTGCACCAGATGCTATAGCTTGATAAGAGCCCCCAGTATATATGTGTTTCACATCTGAGATTGCCTTTTGAAAATGAAATGCATTACGGAGCTCTCTCCCACCCCCCCGCCCCCCCACCCCCCATCCCCCCCCCCCCCCACCCCCCCCCCCCCCCCACCTCCCACCCGCTTTCTCCGCCACCACCCGCCTCCTTCAACCTCCCGTTTCCCCACCCACTCCCCACGCAATTTGTGTGAAAAAGGCCAGTGGTTTATTCAGTGAGTGCGCAAATTGTCTTCTGACAATAAAGGCGTTTTTAAAAGTTCAATTGTGCGCCCTTACACCCTCAAACAAAAGCGTTACAGCAATAACAACCCCCCCCCACCCACCCTCCCCACCGTTTGTTTGATGTATCGCTTTTCGAACCAGGAGGACATCTCAAAGCATTTCACAGTTTGCTGTTCTGACTTATGATAATAATGAAATAATAATACTTGCATTTGATATAGCGCTTTTCACGAATTATAGACGTCTCAAAGCATTTCAAAGAATATACTGTCAACTAACTGTAGACTTGTGGGTGAAAGCACAGCAGCGTCCCACAAACACATGCGGATTGAATGACCAAATTATTATTGCGTTATTGGGGATTTTTTTTAAGGTATTATTAACCACCCCCGGAAAAGCGATCTACCAATCAACTAACAACTGGGTTCTTACTTACTACTAGGAAAACAGAGGCGTGGAGTAGGTGTGGGGTAAGAAAACTTGCCCAACATTTGCGCCCTGCTGGGAATTGAACCCAGGTCTCTCACTTGCGAGGCGAGTGCTCTAACCACTGAGCTACAGGACACCGTTTATTCGTTATAGGCGAGCAATTTGCATACAGCGATCCCTCGCAAACAGCCGTGTAACGACTGACAGATTTTATGAAGAAGGGGTGGGGGGAGGGGTGTGGGGAGGGGAATGTCGGCCTTAAGACATTGGGACACATTCTCTTCCACCTACAAGGGAAATTCTCGCGGTCCCTCAAATGATTCCACGACTGTTTGTGGGACACTGTTGCTGTGCGCAATTGGCTGCCGTGTTCTTGCCCACAAAATGTGCAGTCGATCCAATTCACAGTACATTCTGTGAAGGATTTTGAGACATCTCAAAGAGATGATGAGAAGCTGTAGCAAAGGCAAGGATTATTCTTATCAGGCTTCAATCCACAACCTTCTGACTTGGCAACAAGGGAAAGTTTAATTATGCAATTAATAGGCAACTTGTTGAGGTGAATACACACACTCAGCTTTATTCTAGACAGGAGCGGAACTCTTGTTGGTGTTTTCGATGAGCAGGCACGGCAGATCAATTGTTAACTAGCACGACCGAGGGTGAGAAACACACCAATTAAATGGGAACATTGATCAGGGAGTAACTGAGCCAGATAAAACTGATTGTTCATTTCACGGTGGTTTGTGAAACGTTGCCGTATGCAAATTGGCTGCTGAATGCAACACAACACATAGTCACGACACTTTTTGGTAAACTTCCATGAAGCATTTTGAGATGTCTCTGTGGCATGATAAGGCTTTATGTCAAAACGCAAAGGATAGTAGAATTATTATTATCAAGCGGAGGGGTTATTATTAACGCAACATATTGGGTTCCTTGAAACTAAGGTAATGCAATACAATATACATTTGGAACAATACCTGTGATACTGGCAGGGAATTTCAAAACATTTACAGTGCTGGAATGGCAGTTAAGCTAGGGATTGGGACCTGAAGAGGGTTGGGGAGGGAAAAGAAGTACATTTTGAGACTTGCCTTGAATGAGTAGAGGGGGAGAAGATGGAATGTCCTTTTCACAGGTAAAATGGGGGAACATGGACTTAGATATTTATATCCTTAATAATCATAATGATAATGCTTGTGAAATGGGACTGAAAGGGTTGCTCTTGACGGACCTTCTTCTGTGCCTTGAATTTCTACGGTTCCAAATGGGATTTGAAACCACGGCCTCAATATACAGAGGCAACCTCGATTTCTGAGCGCCACGTGGCACCCAAGTGCCCTTCTGACTGAGCCCTCAATCGAGAGGACTGATCGGGTCAAGAAAAACAAAAGGAATTCCTCTTGTCCGGCCAGTATCTCCGGTCACACGGCCATAAAACTTTCTCAGCAACTCAATATTGGAATTTACGGCACTAAGTGAGTGGTTTATGTGTGTATTTCTTTCTTTCTTGCTGGCTCGCTCGCTCTCCTTCTCTCCCTCGCTCTCGAACTTCAAGCAGAGCAACAAAAAGGGGTTCCATTAGCATATGGATTGGGCTTGATCTCTCTGTTGGCGTCTCGCAAAGATAGAGGTCAGTGTGAACTGGCATTTTTTTTTAACGTTTCGTTGCCTGCTTTTGAACCCATTGTCTGCAGACCGACCCGAACAATGGCTCCCGTTGTGATTAAGATTTATTAAGCAGCCCAGGGTAGATAGTGGACCATAAATGATTCGAAGCGTGATATCGATCAAGATAGGCTGCATAACACGCGTGTTACATTTCTTGGCTTCGTCTCACATGCCACTGCACTACGCCAATGCCCTCCACTCCGATCTCCCCAGCTCCACTCCCATCAAACTACGACTGATTCGGATCTGTATTCTATACTAAACTCCGTGCCCACCATAACACCAGTCTTCGCTAGGCTCTGCTGGCTTCCTAACGTACACACTAAACTCTGCCACCCCAACACACCAGTCTTTGCCAGGCCCCAACTGCCTCCACATCACGGGATGGATGAATTTCAAGATCTTCGCACTCGCCTACAAATCCCTTCATATCTCGGCATCCCTTTCTGAACTCCTGTCACCCAACTTCACTATCCGCCAGCAACTTGGCTGGCTCGGGTCTCCTGTTTGTCCCTCATTCTCTCAGCTTCACCATCGAATGTCAAGCTTTCAAGGAGCCATTGAGGCTTGGCGAGGACTGGGAAGTGCCGAGTGTGGTGCCAGTGAGGTTGCAGGCAGCAAACCTTGGGAATGGTGTGGGAACCCAGGTTTTGAGGAAATCCTGACTACGTACTATTGCCCTCCATGTTTCGGGCACGAAATATAAAGTCAATCCACCTTACTGTGGATTCTGTGATGCACTTTGAGATGTTGCAATGACATGATAAGCCACTATATAATAACCCCTAAAAAAAATCATTGGTCATTTCAATCCATGACTTTCTGGTAATGCATTTTCAGCTTGCTGCAACCAGGATATGGTGGGATATGAAGAGATTGGGTCTAATATGTTGGGATCCCTCTGTAAAGCATCTCTGAATACTCAAGAAGCAAGACGGGTCGTAATAGTAAATCCTTCTACACACGCCACCCCATCCGCCCCACCTGCCCAGCTCTGGATTTACAGTACTGTACTCTGTTTCTCTAGCATTTGAGAGCTTTGAGAGTTTGTCAGCCTGCTCAATCGAGTCCTAACTTTGAAGTGACCTTTCATAATTTCTGAAGAGAAGTTTCCAAGACTAACCTTGCTCAAGCATTGACCAAATTCTGGATGATCTGAAACGCTGTACAAATCTATGCCACCTACACGTAGGAATTCCTTTCTTTTTGAACAGAATGCACATGTTCATCTCAAAGGGATACACTGTACCTTATTTCAGAAAATGTTGGTTGCAAAAGCCAAGACTTGGGGATCCATTAGTGCAATGGATCAATTGTTGGAGACTAACCAGCTAAAGCCACACAGCTTGCCATCAAAAGCATTATCTGGTAAACTTCCTGCTGCTTGTCCAGATGGCATCACCCTACACTTTGGGACGTAACAGGTTTAACAGTAAAGTGAAGTCTGTTCCTCTAAGACTCTAAGTCCTGATGATGAACCAGGATGTGTGATAATGTGGACCTCCCTCCCTCCCTCCCTCCCTCCCTCCCAGGTGAGCCCACATTACCACACCCCTCCCGCCACCCCCAGGGAGATGCACGTGCGAAAAAATAATAATCTTTGCATTTTGATACAGTGCCTTATCACGTCTCAGAAGGCTCTCAGAACCCTTCACGGAATACACCGCAACGCAAATTGACTGTGTATTTTTTTGTGGGCGAAACGCGGTGGGCAGCAGAGTCCCACAGACGCTGGTGGTGGATCGAGATGGACAAAAGCGAAGGTGGAGGGGGTGGGGTGGGGGCGGGTGGGCGACGGGGGCAGAGGCAAGCGCAGGCAGACGATTGACAATATCCAGTTTTCTCTTATCGGGAGAGCTGCCGACTGTGCACTAAAAGGTATTGTTTTACTGCCGTCTTTGTCTCGGTGCTTTGAGGTGGAGAGGCTAAGACAGCCTGACCGCGGAGAGAGAGAGAGAGAGAGAGCAATAAAGCTGTATCTGACGGTTGACCCCAAAGGTACTCGACATTATTTGTCAGCAAAGTGACTATTTTTGGCAGGGAATTACATACCGGCTGATAAACTTGTCAGTGTATATTTGTAACATGTTCTGGCCTGCTGATTCCACTCGTATCGAGAGATACATTGGTATTCTTTCTATCAGCATCGCATATTGGAGCGTTTTGCCCACAGAAGATACGGTCAATTCACTTTACAGGGTATCCTGTATGTAGAGCACAGGCATTGCAAGCGAGAGAACTCTGGGTTCGATTCCCGGGCAAAATATTGGGCAGGTTTTGTTACTCCCTCCGCAAGCCTCTGTTTACTGAGCAGCAAGTAGGAACCCGGTAATTGGCGGGTTGCTTTTCTGGGGGTAATAATTCCTTAAGAAAAAATTTGGTCACTCAGTCCACGACTGTTTGTAGGACACTGCTGTAAATGTACCGTCAATTCACTTTACAGTATATTCTGTGAAGCGCTTTGTGACGTGATAAGGCGCTTTATCAAATGCAAGGATTATTATTGTGTCAGGATAGAAAAGTGTGCCTGAGTAATGGCCATCCCTCCCTCCCTCCCTCCCTCCCTCCTTTCCCCAATTAATCGCAATAAAATTTTGAAGCTCCAATAGAGCTTGATGCAGTCGAGAACGAAATAGTTGCCAGCAAACAGTGCTGGAAATTGTCCAGAGAAGGGGGACAACCACTAACATTTTCGATCGCTTGATCTCGTACAGCGACTTCCAACTTTTCCATTACGGAGCACGCCAGGCCAGGTTCCTTTTAAATAAAACCGCAAATAAATAAACCGTGTGACAGGTGAGTGCCCCAAATCACTTTCTATTGAATTGAACAGAAGAAACGGGGTCTATACAGGGTCAACAATGTCAATTAGCTGCCCAGTGCCATTGAGTTGGTTGAAGTTTATCGCTTGGTCCACTGGTTCTAATGATACAACAATGCGTTCATTCGCCTCAACGACAACAACAACAAAATTACATTTGTAGAGCGCCTTTCGCATTGGGAATCACGTCCCAAGACGCTGAACAGTCAGGGGGTCAGGACCCGAGCATATTGGGGGTGGAGGGGGTGGGTAGGGCAGGGTTGGGATGAGGGGTGAGGGGTGGGGTCAGAGAGGTAGGAGGGTGGCTGAAGGCTCGTTCAAACAGGAGGGTCTTGAGTTGGACCGTGAAGAAGGCAAGGGAGGCAGCAGGCGAAGGGATTGTGGAGGAAGTTCCAAAGGGTGGGGGGCAGAGAGGCTGAAAGTGTGTAGGGCGAGCCGGGCAGGATATATGGTGCAGGCCAGAATCTGCTGAATGGAGCTAGCAGACAGGTTGATAGCGATCAGCAAGTTAGAGAGGTAGGCAAGGCCGTAGGGGGGGGCCTTGAAAATGAGGATTTTGAATTTTGTCCTCTGAGGGATGGGGAGCCAGTGGAGCTAGGCGAGGGTGGGGATGATGGGGTCAAGGAGCCTGATGCGGGAGAAGAGATGAGCTGCCGAGTTTTGGATGATCCGCAGTTTGCGGAGGGAAGATTTCGGGAGGCCGACAAGGAAGAAGTTTCCACAGCCGAGCCTTGAGGTGACAAAAGCATGTATGAGTGATTGGGCAGCCATGAGGCAATGGCAGAGTTGGACAATGTTGCAGAGGTAGTGGAAGGCATGTGGAGTAAGGAAACTTGTCTAAGGTTTTGCCCGGACCTGGAATCGAACCCAAGTCCTCTTGCTTGTGAAGTGAGTACTCTAACCACTACACAACAGAGACTGACCGGACCATTTGACCGTAGTGACTGTGTGTTTTTTTTACGCTCAATATATGCACCCATTAAACAATCTAGACTAAGGTCTTCCTGACGGTGTGAAGGTTAGACCCAGAGTCAAATAAAACAGTCTCTCCATCACATCTGTATTTCCTTATCATTAAAGTTGCTGCAGAAATTCTAACTGATTTTTTCCCCTGTGGTTGAGTGGGCAGTCGACTCTACTCTAAGCGGTTGGGCAGGTGTGCTCGACAGAGAAATCTAGCAGAATCATCAGTCCTACCCACTCCTGGCATAAGCTTCAGATCAATTGGTGATTGGCAAATGAAACTAACTACAGATACAAGCAAAGTACTACTACTAGTAGCAAACAACAACAATAAATTACATTTACACAGAGCCTTTCATTTCGGGATAATGTCCCAAGGAGCTGGACAGCCAAGGTTTTGGACCCGAGCTGAGGGTTGGGATTAGGAGGGGTGGAGGGCAGGGAGATGAGGTGTAGGAGTGTGGCCAAAGGTGCAGTCGAAGAAGATGGTCTTGAGATGTGCCTTGAAAGAGGCCACAGAAGTGGGCGAGGCAAAGACACTGTGAAACATATTGTGTATATTGTAAAACGTATTATACATGAAACCCACGTATAACAACAGCTTGTGTTGGTTGGTAGAGCGCCCTTCATGCAGGATAGCATCTCAGAGCTCGAGTTCGACGCAGAGAGAGAGAGGGGGAGAATGCGGAGAGAAGGGGTGATCATAGTCAAGTCAAAGACTTAGGTCTTCAGGTGGGATTTAAGGATAGATAAAGAACGGGTGAGGCCAAGGGATTAAGGCAGCAAATTCCACAGGTTACGAGTGGAGTGGCTGAAGGCATGGAGGGATCAGTGAGCAAGTACAGTAGTGGGCCTGTGTTAGCTGATCGGAAAGGCACTGTATCAAACATAAAGATTATTATTACAGTATGTTGCCATCCTCCCTTGCCTTAACCATGACTTTTAAGGAAATAATGGTGGCAGGGGGGGAAATTACATGACAATGAAATGAGATGAAATGAGTCAATGACGTAAGCCAACAAGCCAATTGGGGATGAATACCTATCCCCCCACCCTCCATCATCCCACCATTAATATCTCAAAGGCTCTCTCGCTGTCCACGGTGCGCTGCTGAGAGAGAGAGCGAGAGAGAGAGAGAGAGATGGCGGTGGAGATAAAGGAGAGGGAGGAATAAATCAAAACAGAATAAAATAATGATGTGTCGGAAGGAAAGAATGGAGGCAATAAGACAATTTATCACCAATCCTCTCTGAAGATATATGGATTCCGCAACGAAAAAAAAATAGCTGCGCGTCTGATACATAAAGGGAGCCTTCAGTGTGACAAAGTATTTCTCTCTCGTAGCAGGATGCTATGGAAGAGATAGTGCCCCCACATCAACTTAGATTGTGTGTGCTCGGGAACACCAGTTGTCACTGTGGTCCTACTCTTGTCCTTGATAATAATAATATTAATCCTCGCATTTGGATATAGCATTTGATCAGGTCTTCGAGATGTCTCAAATCGCTTCACAGAATGTACCATATAGTGAATTGATAGACCATATTTTTGTCGGGGGGGTGGGGGGGCGGGCGAAATGCGGCAGCCGATTGAGCACAGCAGCGTCCCACAAACAGTTGGGATTGAGTGACCAAATTATCATTTAAAAAAAAAGGAATTATTACCCCCAGAAAAGCAATCATCAATCGGGTTTGTATATAACTCTAGGGTAAAGCAGAAGCATTTGGAGTTAGGAAACTTGCTCAATATTTTGCCTTGTCAGGAATCAAACCCAGACCTCTTGCTTATGTGGGTCTCTTGCTCTATCCATTGAGATGCAGGACCCCTCGTGGGTTGGTATGTGTGTGTCTGGGATTATTATTTTTTTAAAATTATTATCTGTATCCTCTTCCAACAAGGGGCTGTGTGTCACCATTTGTAGCCAGGCTTTCAGTCTGTACAACCCTAACCTCTGGAACTCCTTGCTTCAATCCCTCCGCTTCACCTCCACGCCCTTCTTGATATCTATCTTTAAATCCTACCTTCAGACCACCATGCCTCTGATGGATTGCCTCCGACTCCCCCATTCCCCCATTCTCTACATCCAACTGCGCAGCAAAAGACATAAAAAAAGCCATCGGCTAAACTCCAAGTCAGTGAGAGAGAGAGGGAGAGAGAGGGAGAGAGAGGGAGACAGAGATAGGTGATACCATCATCGGACAGACAAGAGCTGATTGAAAAGATGAAGGAATATTTTAAAAGCCAATTCTAGTCAGCTCGAATAGTATGGTGGCTGGAAATTAAAGCATAGCTCTTCTGACTATCAGCAATCTGGAGTCTCAGAAGCCCCGATCACAGACGTTGATTGCGCAGACTGCAGTCTTTCTCCCTCACACGTCACAGACACGCCACGCATATCTAGATACAGGTAGAACTTTGGAAGCAGGAACATTAAGCCACTTTTATTTTTATTATGCTTTCCCTTTCTTCTCTGTCTCCTCATTTGTTTTGTTCTACATTTTTTCATCGACCGAGGAGTTGTGTTTCTGTGCGTGTGTGTGTGTGTGTGTGTGTGTGTGTGTGTGTGTGTGTGTGTGGTAGGGGAGGGTTGGAGGATGTGGGCGTGAGGGGCAGAGGAATAACAATAATAATCCTTGCGTTAACACAGCACCTTATCCTGCCTTCGATACGTCTCAAAGCGCTTCACAGAATATACTGTAAAGCAAATTGACTTTTGTGGGTGAAACAGTCGTGAGTTGAAGTGACCAATTTATTATTATTATTATTATTATTCTTTTCGAAGGAGATATTACCCCCGGAAAGCCGCCCGCTAATCGATTAATAACCGGGTTCTTACTTGCGGCTGGTTACCAGAGACGTGTGGAGTGAGCAAACTTGCCTTAGGTTTTCGCGCTGCCCAGGATTCAAAAACCCAGGTCTCTCGCTTGCGAGGCGAGTGCTCCAAACCGCTGAGCTACAGGACTCCACTGGTTCTGTTAGACATGCTGGAGCCTTTGAAACAGAAGGAAGGCTCGGGGAATGGGAAGCTTTGAAGAGGTGCCAGATCTGATGGCAGATGAGGCTTGAGGCTGAGATGCTAAACTGAGGTCCCCAATGCCTGTTGCAGCTTGATCTGCCGGAGGAAGCACTTTCAGGTAACATCAAACATCGAGACTCCGGTTGCCAGTCACATATGGTACCAATAAATTGTGGACGCAAACTGTTGAATTGGGTTCCACCCTCCATCTCTGTGCCAGTTTTACCACAAGACACCCCGCAGGTGATTATTCTGGGAGAAAAGCTCTTTCATGGTACCGGAAGCTTACTGCTTTTCCCACAAAATACAGTCACAGAGATGCGCTGCTAAAGCGCTTTGAAGCGTCTTGATGATGTGACAAGCGACGAGTGAATTGACTTGTGTATTTTTGTGGGTGAAATTCATATTAATCTATGTTTTGCTTACAACCGATATTGTCCATTTATGGCGCAATTGGTAACCGTACTCGTGAATCAATGACGGGCCCAGATTGCATATAAAAGTCCCTCTTGGGTGACGAACCGCTGGGCCTCTCTCTCTCTCTCTCTCTCTCTCTTTCCTCACACCAGCATTCCCCCCACCCCCGATCAACAACTCCCAGCCCCTAATAGCAGCAGCCCCCGTTCCGTTTCCCAATTGCCGTTGTTTATCCAAACCTCCGACATTCCCACAAAGGCGTCCGCGCCGGAACTCTTTGCGGGGGAAAACTCTGGCACGCAATCCCAGCACGCGGGTGGTCGAGCCGAGAGTGTCACCTCGATGAGAATTCAAGCCCTGGGTTCACTGGGGAGCAATCCGTTTTAGAGTTGGAGCCGGCGGGAGTTGAAGGATCGTTTATTCCTTCAGCTTGAAACGTCGCCAAGTTGGACAGCGGTGATGCTCTGTCCCGCTCCTGTGTTGCCCGACTATTATTGGAACCGTTTTCGGAGCCTCGCAGTCACACAGAAGGAATGTCATGTCACTTTCAACCCACAGCCTTAGTCATAGCAGACTGCCTACTCTTTTCTAATAATAATAATGCTAATGATAGCAATAGTTACAGCCCTCGCACTTCGTATCACGTCACAAAGTACCTCTCGGGGAATTGCTGTCAAGCTGATTGACTGACTATGTACTTCCATTGCGCAACAGTGGTTAATTTGCACACAGTGAGCTCCCACAAACAGCCATGGAGCGAATGACCCATTCTATTTGGGGTGCGGAGAGGGGAATGTCGGCCTTGAGAGAGAGAGAGAGAGAAACTCCCTCCTTTTCGGCTAGAGCCTCACGATACTTAACGTACACCTGGACAGGCACTGAATGGACCTTTTTTTTTAACATCTCATCCAAAGGCACCTCCGTCAACGCAACACGTCCCCTCCATTGGATTGGAGTGTCAGTCTAGCCTATCACCTTAAAAGAGCCGATGGGACTTGAACTCACAAAATGGAAAGGCTGTTATTCTGCCCTGTGCTCCAGCCAACTCCCTGGATATCCTGTACCTCACAATAGCCGTTCACAACCATTGACTATTTCACTGACTGGAAATATTGTGGAACTATTTCACTGGCAGTACTGTGTGCGGGCGAAGGAGGGGGCGGGGGGGGTGAAGGTGAAAATTACATCATGTGATGTGACAATTTGAGATTGTTAAGGGTTGCTATGGGGTAAATGGAAATAATAATCCATGGGTTTGATATAGCTTCTTATCAGGATAAAATATCTTGCTGCAACTGTATAGGGTGTTGGTGAGACCGCACCTAGAGTATTATGTGCAGCTTTGGTCTCCATATTTAAAAAAGGACATACTTGCCTTAGAGGGAGGGCAGCGTAGATTCACTAGGTTAGTTCCTGGGATGAGGGGACTGACCTACGAGGATAGGTTGAATAAACTAGGGCTGCATTCTCTAGAGTACAGAAGAATTAGGGGGGATCTTATTGAAACATATAAGATTCTTAAAGGGCTAGATGAAGGGACTGTTTTCCCTGGTAGGAGAATCTATAACCAGGGGTCAAAGTCTTAAAATTAAGGGTCAGCCTTTTAGAACAGAGTTGAGGATACATTTCTTCACTCAGAGGGTAGTGAATTTATGGAATTCACTACCCCAGAAGGCTGTAGATGCTCAGTCCCTGAACATTTTCAAGGCTGAGACTGATAGATTTCAGTCTCAGCCTTGGGGGGGGGGGAGTGTGATGGGAGGTGCAGGTTTGGGATGAGGGAGGGTAGAGAGGTATGATGGTGACTGAAGACATGGTCAAAGATGGGGTCTTGAGCCCAGGATGAAGGAGGCAAGGGAGGGAGCAAGGAGAAGGGATTGTGGGATGGAGTTGCAAAGTGTAGGAGCATGGAGACTGAAGGCCTGGCCACCGATGGTAGAGTGGGTTGCGCAGGCTACATGGAGCAGGCTGGAGCCTTGCCTTTATATAGTGCCCTTCACATGGGAGAGGGTGTTAGAGCACTTATTTCCTCATAATTACTTTAAAAAAAACTTCAACTCATGACTGTTTGTGGGACACTGCTGTGCACAATTGGCTGCCGTGTTTCACCCACAAATACACAGTTACTTCAGTTTGCAGTATATTCTGTGAAGCTCTTTGAGACGTCTCAAAGATGCGATAAGGCCCTGTATCAAATACAAGGATTATTATTAACAGTGGCGGAGTCTGATGCTGGGCCCTACAGCAATGGACTAGAGCTTAGTCAGCCTAGGACAATGCGAACTCATCTCCCAACGTAGGCTGTGAATCCACAACCTCTGACTCACACACAAAACCGCCACCGACTTAGCCAAGCTGCGTGTCTAACACAAGTTGGATCTCACCCTCCCTGTAACGTGATCAGTCAAAACCAACCATCATCCTCTTGCTTCCCACACCTACTCCCTATCAGAGGCTGTTCCAAAAACCACATTACGCAAGGCAGAAAAGGCCACAGTCAAACTCTCTGAAAGCGTAACATAACACAGAGCATGATTTAAGGAGAGCCTGAGTCTCAGTGGAACTGATTTCTCTGGAACAGACAATCCAAATCAGTGAGTGAGGAAACGCATACCAATATTGTGGGTGAAAATATTGTCGACTTAAAATTAAGAATAATAGAGATTATTTGCAGAAAGCTGATTTTGCAGAAGATTTGGGCTATCTTTGGAACTTTCAAACGAAACTGTGTCTCAAAACTTTATTTTCCTTTTTTTGAAGCGCTTTGAGACATCTCAACAGTGTGATAAGGCACTATATCAGATACAAGCATTATTATTGTTGTTAATGCTAACTTGGCATGGCTCACTTGGTAACACTCTTGCCTCTCACACAGAAAGTGGTGGGTTCACACCCCACACCGAGGACATAGAACCGTAGAAACTTATAGCACAAAAGAAGGCCATTGGGTCCATCGTGACGGTGCCAGCTCCATTAAGAGAAATCCTTTCAGTCCCATTTACCTGCCTTTCGCCCCACACACCTCTGGAGTTTACTCCTGTTTAGAAAACGATATCTAGTTGCTTTTTCTAAAGCTAATATGGATTCTGTCTCAACCCCTAACGCTAAGTAGGCACAGCAGGTTAGTCGATTTGTTAGTCGATTGGCAGATCACTTTTCGGGGGATAATAAGCGCTAAGAAAACAACACTACTTTGATCACTCAATGCACTGATCATGCAACATTGCTGTGCACATTTGGCTGCTGTGTTTTGCCCGTAAATATGCAGTCAATTCATTTCTACAGTGTATTCTGTGAAGCACTTTGAGGCATCCAGAAGATATGAAAAGGCGCTATATTGAATGCAAGGATTATTATTGATATTATTGTGTGTAAGTGTGTGAAAAAAAATTCTCCTAACCTCCATATTTGCCTGTTTGCTAAATATTTGAAATGGATGTCCTCAAGTCACTGACTCAGCCACCAGTGGAAAAAACTTATTTCTGTGAACTCTTCAACATGTTGAGCTAATAGTTCAGGCCGAGGCTGCAGTAAAGTGTTGGGCTGGGTTCCATTTGCTCAGGTGCTGTCCTGCAGATGAGATGTTAAACTGAGCCCTCGTCTGCTCGTTCTGGCGGATGTTAGAAAAAACATGACCGAAAAGCGTTTCTCCCCCCACAGTCCTCTGAATAACATGATCATTCCAGCCACTGACTGTTTGAGGGAATGTTGTTCGCAATTGGCTGCCACATTTCGCCCACAAATACACAGTCAATTCACTTTATAGTATATTCTGTGAAGCGCTTTGAGACGTCTTAGAAGACGTGGAAAGCGCTGTATCAAATGCAAGGATTATTATTATTATTATTGGCTAAATTTTATGACAAGACAATCTCACGGGCTAAGACCTCGCCTGAACTAAGCTTGTTCCATAACTGCTTAACTTAGTTCCTTCACACTGAAACATCCTTTCAAAGAGCCAGCACAGACTCGATGGGCCAAATGGCCTCCTTTTGTGCTGAAACGTTCTATGGTGATCAGGAATGTGTGCCGCAATTTACACATGGGTCTCTGCGTGTAGCTTGCACAACTGGTACAAAGGTGTTTGCACATGGCTTGTGAGGTCTGTGCGTGAGGTGCAGTGTGTGTGTGTGTGTGTGTGTGGTACAAGGTTGGTACACCAGCATTGTATCACACACACACACACACACACACGCATGCACGACACAAAAAAATCTCTACAATTGAAAAATTCCGGGGGACTTTCTTTGTTCAAAGTGGACTTTGGGAACATTATGTCCCAGAGGCGTTTCCGAGGGAACATTCACAAGCTGAAAAGCTACTGGACGTTAAAGTGCTTTCAGGTTCAGATCCCCCACTTTGTGTGAGAGAGAGAGAGAGAGAGATGTGACAGAGAGACAGTCAGGGAGAGTGATTCAGACACTCAAGGGACACTTCGCACACAATGGGAACCTCGCGACAATCTGAGTCTCGACGTCAGGCTTCCCAAATCACTCCCGAATGGCCACCCTCAAGTTGGATTGGGGGAAAGGGATGGATATTCAAAGCTTGTGTGTGGGAGGCATTGCACTTGCACTTGTCAACGGCAGCTCTACTGAAGGAAGATAATACCGCATTGTGTCACAGTGACTGAAACACTTTGCAGTTCCCACACACCACGTACATCTCTCAATCCCAAATCTTACTCTCTTCCCCCACCCTTACCGACAGCCAAACCTCCCAGCTTGCCAAGGCCTCCTTTACTGAGCTATAGCATCTCAGAGCCCCCTGCTTGATATCACCCTTTGATTAAACCTCCTCACAGTTTCCCATGTATGGCTTATCAGAGGTTTCCTATTAAGGAAGTACACAGATCCCGGAGTCAGGAAGTGAATGAGCAATTTTATCCTGGGGATTGTTAGCCAGGACATGGGGAGAGAGAGAGAGAGAGAGAGAAAGACTCTATTCTCTTTTCAAACAGTGCCCTGGAATCTTTAACATTCATCTGTACAGGTAGATAGGATTTTGCTGTAACGTTTCAGCACCTCCAACACTATAGAACACCCCCCAGGACTGCATCGTAGTATCAGCCGAAGACTGTCTCATTTCAAAGGCCTGATATGGGGCTTGAACCCACAACCTTGTGACTCCAGAGGCGAGAGGGCTACCCATTGAGTAAGACCGACTCTCCGTCAAATGCTATCGGTTTACATTTGCAGTGGTTTGAATGAAGACTCTATTCAAACAAAGAGAAAGGAGTAATAAGACAAAATGATAAATAGATTAAAACATAAAAATGATCATTCAATGTGTGGCTTGCTGTGTGCCGATTGACAGTCACTACACATGCCAACAGTCGCTTGCAAAATACTTTGACGTTAAGGATGCAAGGATTCTTATTAGTATTGTATAGTAACTTCTGTGCAGCGCCTGGGGACGTCCTCCCGACGTGAAAGGCGCTCTATAAATGTAATTTGTTGTTGTTGTTGTTGTTCTATGTGGACTAGGATGTACACAGTCAATTAATTCCCTTTACAATATATTCTGCAAAGCGCTTTGAGATGTCTCAATGGCGTAATAAGGTGATATATCAAATGCAAGGATTAATATTATTAACATTAAAGTGTATTACAGAGACACGGTGGAGTCTGAATGCTGAGTGTGTATGTACGTGTGTGTTTGAAGGGAGGGGGTGGAGGGGAGTGAATAGGTAGGTGGAAGTTAACCAAATAAACCTGCACAGAAATATATTGAGTGGGTGGGGGCACGGGAGGGTGGGGAGGGGGGAGGGGAGGGAGAGAGGTGAGTGTGCAGCAAACAAGGGAGGAAATGAAGAGTTCAGAGGGTGAAAGGGCAACCAGCAAAGGATGAGTGTGTGACATTGGGTGGTGGGGATGGTGGAGGTGGTGGGGTCTTGAGGTTATATTATATTAATAATAATCCTTGCATTTTGTATAACGCCATCAGATTATTGAGATGTGCCAAAGGGCTTCACCGAATACACTGCAAAGTGAATTGATTGTATATTTTGTGGGTCGAAACACAGCAGCCAATCGCTCACTGGAACATCGCGGATTGAGTGACCAAATTCATCTTATTTTTAAAAATCTTTCTGGGTTTTTTTGGCAAGGGAGTGTTACTTTTAAGTTCTCTTCTTCGAGCGAGCCGCGAACAAAAGAGACGAGGGCGGTGGTGGGTTTGGGTGGGGTGTGATGGTGGGTGAGTGGTGGGGTGGGGGCCGAAGTGGGGTGGGGGGGGTGGGGGGGTGAGGAATAGATGGAGGTTTTTTTAAAATATAAATAACAGGAGATTCTCAGACGCTACTGATAAACCCAGCCAATATACTCGTGGGTGATACACAGAGCAACAGACTGACTACTCTTATGCTAATGCAACCAATTTCCTTCTTTATTGCATTTACCCAGCCGAAATCTGTGATCTCTGATAAGGTTCCCTAGGAAACCTCCTTCACTCAAAAAAAAACTCTGGGGCTGATGGAGATGTGTAACTCGGCAGAGAGCAGCGCATGAATAATTTAAAGGAATGCCCGAAGATTCGAAGCACAAAAATGGTGAGATAAGGGAGACCGCAGGGTAATGCTGCGTGTTCAAAGCTCCATCTTGACTCTGACAATTGATCCACAAGGTCAAACGCACGCTGGGATAGCTGGTAAAGATATGCCCCCTCCACCCTCCCCTCTCATCTCCCTCCCTCCCTCCTTCCCTCCCTACCTTCTCCCCTCTCGTCTTACAAACCAGCAAATCGCAGCAAATAAATAAACACATAACAATCATTTCTGCATTCGATGCCCGATCACAACTGTTGAGACGTCTCAAAGCATTTCGCTTTGGAACAGTGGAAAGTGGGATTGACTGTTTATTTTTGTGGGCAAACCCGGTAGCCACAAAGGCACACTGCGTCTCGCGTGTTTCCTTACTCCGCATACCTCCGTTTACCGAGCAGTAAGTAGGAACCCACTTGTTAGTTGATGGGTGGATTTCTTTCTGTGGGTAATGATCCCTACCCTAAAATAATGTGGTCACCCAATCCACGACTGTTTATGGGACGCTGCTGTGCATAAATGGCTGCTGAGTTTTGTTCACGGAATACACAGTCAATCCACTTTACAGAATCTCCTGTGAAGCGCTTTCTCGATGCGAAAGGTGGTGTGTGTCAAATGCGAGGATTATTTATCCGTCCGTCATTATTTGTGCAACTGGGAGAAATTTGGTTGGCTTTGTAAAACCCTAAAATCCCCACTTTTGATTAAAATGCTGTGGTGGCCAGAGGAGTGGGGGGGAGAGGGGGGGGAGGTGTGTGTGTTGGTGGTGGTGGTAGGTGGGAGGGGCGAGGAAGCTGGCAAAGGGGGTTCAAATAATAATATTAATCCTTGCATTTGATATTGCGCCTGTTTACATCTTCTCGACGACTCAAAGCACTTCACAGAATGTATACTGAAAAGTGAATTGACTGTATATATTTGTGGGCGAAACGCGGCAGCCAATTGCGCACAGCAGCGTCCCCCACAAACAGTCGTGGATTGAAATGACCAATTTATTGTTGTTGCCGCAGGATGTCCAACGTATTCTTGAACAGGCAGTTGGTACTTTGGTTTAATGTCTTCATCCAGCAACTCCAGCCATGTACTACACTCCCCCCCCCCACCCACCCGCCCCCCCACCCAGCACTGCATTAGAGTATCAGCCCGTCAATAAGGGCAGGGGACCAGTGGATTGCAAGTCTCTATGTTGGACAGAACCTTGCAAACACACATTAAACCCTAAGGGGTTAGCACTGAACAGACTGCATGCTTCAATACTCAGATTAATCGCCAGTGTCTGTGTTTAATTTGTTCTGATTAAATAAATCCAGGGTTTGTACACGACTCTCCATTCACTCCCACTTCCTTCCCCTGCCCACCACCACCCCCTCCTCATTGGAGCACTCGCCTCGCAAGCGAGAGGACCTGGGTTCGATTCCCCAGGCAGAGCAAAACCTTACGTAAGTTTCCTTACTCCACACTCCACGCCTCTGTTTACCCAGCAGTAAGTAAGAACCCAGTGGTTAGTTGATGGGTGGATTGCTCTACGGGAATAATAATCCCTTCAAAAGTCTGAATAATAATTTGGTCACTCAATCCACGACTGTTTGTGGGACACTGTTGTACACAGTCGCCTGCCGCGTTTCGCACAATCAATCCACTTTATAGTATATCCTGCGAAGCGCTTTGAGACATCTCATTGATGTGATAACAACAACAACAACAACAACTTTGATTTATATGATAAGGGGATCAGTATCAAATGCAAGGACTATTATTATTATTATTATTATTAATGTTTGACAAAATGGATTCCGGGCACTTTTCAGTCTTGGTTTGTGTTTGCTTAAGACAGAGGGGGTGGGGTTTGATATGTGTGCGTCAGAGGTTCAGGGGATGGTGGGGGGTGGGAGGTGGGGAGGGGGGGGCGCTGGGGTGGAAGGGAGTCACGGAGGTTGGATTGCAGTGTGTGTTACTTGCTTTCCTGCCAAACTGATGTCGCTTCCCTTACTCCCCTTGGTTCCTGACTGAGAGAAGCCGAGGGAGGTCACTGGGGAATTGCTGAGTGTGTTTGGCAGCCAGACTTTGCCATTGAACTCATCTCCCCATTGAGTCACCGTGTGAGACATCGGACAGACCACCCTGCCCTCACTTTTAACAAGGGAGTGTCAACATCTGTAACCGATAGCATACAGATGTCATAGAGAGCGAGCGGTGACTAATTTCAACTTTTTAAAAAATATAATTTTGAATTCCCGTTGGGCCTGTTTAGTCTAGTGACTTCCTCTACATCAATGCTCCCCTCCCCCCCCCCCCCCCCCCACACACACACACACACATGCTTCCAATGCAAGGGCTATTATTAGTACTAGTGTTAGTACTGTTACTATTTTCATTATTATTATTATTATAGGGGCTTTGAGCTCGCAGTACGGATGAGACATTGAAGCCGAGGTCCCTTTTGTCTGTTCAGGTGGACGTCGCTATTCGAAAAGTAAAGGGAGTTTCTATCTCCCACTGTCCTGGCCAACAATTCCACTGATTAAATTGGTCGCTCACTTCGCGGCTGTTTGTGTGATGCCGCTGCGCCCGAATTGCCTGCCGCGTTCACTTACCGGACGCACAGTCACTTCACTTGCCAGCAATTCCCCGCAAACTGCTTTGGGATGTTTTGATGCTGCGGCGTGACATCATTATATATGATACAGTGGCAGCCAACTGCGCACAGCAGCGTCCCACAAACAGCGGCCGATTGAGTGGTCAATTTATTGTATTATTATTTTATGAAAGGTTTATTACGCTCGGAAAAGCCATCCGCAAATCGACCAACGACCGGGTTTCTGTTTACCGCTGGAGCTGTGTGGAATGTGAAAATTTGCCTAAGGTTTCGCCCTTCCAGGGAGTCAAACCCAGGCCCTCCGCCTTGCGAGGCGAGGCTATAACCAATTCATGTTACCATTGCAGTTCACTCCCTCTGTCTCACGCGACCAACAAAACCATAACCATACTCAGCTGCTTCACACAACGTGACGCCTTAACGTGTACCATGGCTGCTTAGGTTTGTGCCAGCCTTGTATGGTGGATAGGCAACACGGATTGCTGGGCGAGGGTGGGAGGTGGAGGAGGGTTGGTGTTGGTAGGAGATGGACGGAGGCGAGGTTGCGCGGTTTGAGAAGAAGGAGAAGATAGACATGGGGTGGGGGGGTGGTGGGGGGGGGATTGCATTCACATCATAAAAACGTTCCTCCAATTTGCTCAGATGGATCACACCAAAGACAAATATGAAGGAAATGTTGGGTTCTTTCTGACGAAGGGTCATGGACCCGAAACCTTGACTCACTTTTCCTTTGTCCAATAGAAGCTGCCAAATATGAAGGAGTTTAGTTGCCACCAACAAACTCTTTTGTCTCTCTCGCTCTCTCTCTCGCGCGCGCTCTCTCTCTCTCCATTTCTCTTTGTCAAAGCTACATGTCAGAGCACTTTTGATATCCTTTACTACAGTACAGAAATCCTAATCCCGAACGTGCCAGCAAAGCTTTTAAGCTTTGGCCGCCAGGATTTCAAAGAGCAATTTGTCTTGGTATCAGGATCAGACTCTCTGGGAAAATGACTGCTTCCAGGATCGCGCACTTTTAAAACACAAAAACAAACAAGAAAAGAAAAACGTAGATTAACCCCTCACGGCCGCAGTGTGGCGGAGGATAGTCTGCTCAAGCAAGCCGCAAAATAATAATCATAGCACCTTATCCTGTCATTGTGACATCTCAAAGCACTTCGCAGAATATACTGCAAAGCGGATTGACTGTGTTTTGGAGGCTAAAAATGCCTACGATCGGCAATTGCACACACCAGTGTCCCACAAACAGTTGTGGATTGAGGAACTAATCTTTATTTGAGGGACTATTTCCCCCAGAAAGCAATCCATCAATTGACTATCAATTGGGTTCCTAGTTACTGCTCGGTACAAAGGAGTGTTGAGTAACGAAACTTGCCTCAGGTTTCACCCCCGCCCAGGAATCATACCCGGGTCCTCTTGTTTGCGAGGCGAGCGCACTAATCACTGAGCTATGGGGTTCCAGATAAACGCCCCCACATCCGCCCTCAGAAATATTGTAGGGGAACACAATGCGCTTGCCACGACTTGGAACTCATATAGTCTAAGATGACCCTCTAACGCAGGGCTGGGAGTGTGCGGCATTGCCTGTTAGGGTGAATATTAAATATCCTGTAATGCTATTTGTTAGAGAGAAGGGAGGTTCTCTCTCCCAGTCTCATTGGCTGCATGTAGGACATTGCCTTACACAATGTCCCCACAAGCCTTGGCTCTCGCCAAACTTCTCCTAATATCTTCTCGGAATTAGGTAAGCAGGACTCCAGGGAGAGAGAGAGAAAGAGAGTGTACAATCCATTCCAACAATCTATCTTTGGGAATTCTACGTGTAGGTGGGGGATGGAATTCTCAGCGTAGTTTGGATGCTCTTGGTTTGGGTGGTGAGTGGGGGATTCTAAATATACAAAATTCTATTTAAACAAATTACTGCGCAACATTTTACAGTAAATACTGAGAAGCTTCTAGCTTTGAGCAGTTCCCACAACGTGATAAGGCACTTCAGTAAATGGAAGGGTTATTGCTGTTACGTCTGGGAACAGTTTGCTTGGTGAGTTTAGCTGTTGGGTCACAAGAGTTGACTGTAAATCAAACGCAGGTTTTACTACCAGTTCCAGGCAAGGACGTAACAATGGTTAATTGTCTGCCTCGAAATAGAACTCGCAAAGGGAATGATCAGATAATACATTGGAGGGGGAGTTTTGGGCCAACACAGTCAGTAGCGTGGACTAGTCATTAGATGGCAGCAAATATGCACTAAATCATCGCACTCTTTCCATTCCACTGTGCAGAACAATCACTCAGTATAAGGACAATATTTGTAATCTCAACAGTATTTGTTAAGTTAAACGCATTAAGTAATTGTACTTCATTGAACCTTTTGTTTGGTTACATTTTGTTTCATTCTTTCCCTTTCTTGCGTCAACCCTCGCGGAGAAACAGAGGCAAACGGGCTAAAAATCGATGTGAGACACAATTTGGTTTCGGTTACAAAGGGATTCAAAAGCTGAAGAGAATCTTTCTTCGTGTTATTTTTGAAAAATCTCTTATCCTCCCTCCCTCCCTCCCTTCCCTCCCTCCCTCCCTCCCTTCCCTCCCTCCCTCACTCCCTTCCCTCCCTCCCTTCTCTCCCTCCCTCCCTTCCCCCCCCACGCACTTCTCTACGCACTAAATGAAAAGTGGCGTCCTGTAGTGTATTGGTTAGAGCACTCGCCTCGCAAGCGAGCATCTCAAATGTCCTCCTTTTTCCTCGACCGAGGGTTCCTATCCTCTGTGGTAGGCTGGGCCCTTGACCGTGTCTGGCCTATTTTCCCGCACCTCTGCCTTCATCTCTTATCCCCTCTTTCCACAACCTTGAGAGAGGGTCTCCCTCTAATCCTCACCTTCTACCTCACCAGCCTCAGTATCCGAAGGATAGTTCTCCTGCGATATTTTGCATTGCATCTCACAGTACATTCCGTGAAGCGTAATAAGGCGTCTCGACGACATGATAAGGTGCTGTGTCCAATGCATTCAAATGGAATCATGATTAAAAATGGGTGAGCTTTTTCGTTGTGTCTTTCGAGTGTAAGAAATAGGCTCACTTACATTCCTGCCCCATGAGACACAGCGCTATTCAGTCATTCAGATAAGATGGTCCCATCTGTACCCTCTTTCCAAAGGGACACACCCTCCTTTTCCATTTTCTATTGATTTTCGATATTCAATTGTCCCACAAACAGTTGTGAATCGAGCGACCAAAATATATGTCTGATATGGCGCCGTATCGAATGCAAGGTTAATTATTGTTATTTTCACATCTTCAAGGTGTCCCAAAACACTTCACAGGAAATACTGGAAAGCAAATTGACGATATTGTGTGGGCAAAACATGGCAGCCAATTAAACACAGCAGTATCCCACTAAACAATGAGACGATGAACACATCGAAATAAGGCAAAGGAGAAAATGGGGTAGAGGGCAGGAGATGATGGGTTAAAGAGGTGTTAATGTTGTGAAACTCAAGTGTGTTGGGGGCGGCGGGGGGGGGGTGGGGGGGGGAGGGGATATAATTGGTCACTCACTTCATGGCTGTTTGCAGGGATGTGGCTTTGCACATAATTGTCCATTCGCCCACAAAACACAGTATATCCTGTGAAAGCGCTTTGAGACGTGCTACTGACTTGAAAAGCTATAATAATGAGAATGTATTGGTCACTTAATCCCCGAATGTTTGTGGGAACACTGCTGTGTGCAATTGGCTGCTGCGTTTCGCCTACAATATTCAGTCAATTCACTTTACAGTATAATACAAGATATATTCATCCTTGCATTTGATATAGCGCTTTTTCACTTCTTGCAGACATCTCAAAGCGCTTCACCGAATACACTGTAAAGTGACTGTATACAGTATATTCTGTGTACGCATTTTGTCACGCCTCGAAGACGTGATAAGGCGCTATATCAAACCCGAGGATTATTATCACTATTATTTGACGAGCTGAAAAGTATTCCGCTCACAAGTTTCCATTCCCTTCCTTCCTCTTCCCCCCCCCCCCCTCCCACCCCCACCCCACCCACCACCCACACCGTACCCAAAATGTGTGCCGCGGTGTCCGTGTTTGCATTCCAAGGTAAACGGGCGTGGAAATAAACTCCAATTTAGTGTATCTAGCTATCAAGAAGAAGGAGAAAAGGCAAAAAAAAAAAAATTAATGCCATCCTCATCCCCACACCCCCCCTTCGCCCACCACCCCTCCCAAAGTGCACGGTTTGTTAACATTCCGCACGGTCTTATACTCCGGGAATTATGCGTCGCTTTAATCTATCACCAAGACGCAATCATGCTTGGCAGACTATAACAGTTATTAGGACGGAGATTAAATATAAATAATTAGAAAAAAAAGTTACTTGAGTTTTTGACGTATTAATTATTCTGGCACCCGCTTTATTCCAAAGACTAATTATCTGCTTCACTGGAACAGATGAGGTTTCTCCGACGGGGAGAGAGAGAGAGAGAGAGAGAGAGAAGTGGGGGGGGGGGGTGGTGGTGGTGGAAAAAGACGGCTTTGAAAGAATTTGAAAGAATTGTGTTCTTTCGAGGAGTGAAGGAGCGATTGTAACTGACTGTATTCGAGGGTTAATGTCCCCTCTTTCTCTCCCCCATCCTGCCTGCGTTTTCCTCCCTCCTGTTAAAACTTCTTGTCTGCGGTTACTTCAACCGTTTGATGGATTCTACAAACTGATACGTTCGGTAACTCGGGGCATTTCCACAGCCGATCGAACCACTCGACCACTTACACCCGACTTTACTGCTCGGCAAACAGGGCTTGTGGAGCAAGGAAACTTGCCCAACGCTTCACCCTGAGATCGCGCCTTTTCGCGTAGTTGAAACATCTCAAAAGTGCTTCACAGGATACACTGTAATGTGGATTGATGGTGTATTTTGTGCCAGTTGCCTTTCAATCCAGCTCTTTCTAAAATAACCCCCGATAGGATGAGCAGCTCATTCGCACTGTTTTCTAAGCCGTCAGCTCAGAACAAGAGCTTCATCATTTGTTGCTAACTTTGTCTCTCTCTCTCTCTCTCTCTCCTGACGCTAATGAGTCTTCGGAGGACAGGGATTGAAACGATTAGTTATCCCAGGCAGCCGAATCCGGCTCTCTTCCGCTCTCTCTTCCGTCTCCCCATGGACTAGAGGTTAAGCTGTGATCGGATCGCATCCATCCCCTTACCCCCCTCCCCCCCCCTCCACCCCCCGCCTTAAATGTCTTCGAGTGTTCGGCCATTTTGTTTTGAAGATGGGAGTCATTTGAGTTTTTGTTGTCTATGCGCTCTCTCTCTCCTCCCCCCGCCCCCCCCCACTCCCCACATCCCTCTATTTCTCATCGCTTTCTCTGCTCTATATATCTCTCTCTCTCTCTGCTGTCTCTCTCCTTTTTGTATCTCCTCCACTCTCTGCCTCTCTCTCCATCCCTCTCTCCTATCTTTCTCCCATCCCTCTAATCCCTCCTCCCTCTTCTTTCTCTCTCTCTTTCTCTCTCTCTCTTTCTCCTCTCCTCATGTCTCTTTCTCCCTCTCTATTTCTTGTCCGTCTCTCTCTTCACCCAGCCAAGTTAAGTTGCCGTTGGAAGCTGGGGCAGCCAGGATGCCGGAATAAAAATTATTCATTTACAACAGCGCCGTCATCAAATGAAACCCCACACTGGCTCGCCACGGATGGGGTGGCTTGAAAGACTTGTATATTACCTTTCAGTCCCTGCAAATGATTAAAAATTAACCTTCGCAGCAATAAGTCTTCGTATTCCGCCTGATCGTCTTGTGAGACGCACTGCCATTTTAATTATACGCTAAATCTAGCTCTACAAATTTCTGCATTGAATTTATTACCCGGACTGCTGGATTCTGGCACTCTCCCAGTTCCATTGCTGTTGTATTCTGTGTAGTTTTTTTTTACTAACAGAACCCCCCCCCCCCCCCATTTAAAAATTGGACACACATGACCCACGGCTGTTTGTGTGAGAGATCACACTGCGCAAATTGGCTGCCGCTCGCACAAAACACACAGTCACTGCATTTTAGTATCAAATCCCGTGAAGCGTTTTGGGACGTTCTGTTGATGTGAAAAGGCGCTGTACCAAACACAATAATTGGTCATAATTCTTGCCTCTGGTACAGCATCTAACCACGTCATCAGAAGGTTTCAAAGCACTTGGCAGGGTTTTACTGTAAAGCAGAGTAACTATGTTTACCGAATAAAAATATTAATAATAATCCTTGCATTTGATATAGCCCCTTATCACGTCCACATTTAGAATTTGCTGTTTAAATTAAAATATACAGCACAGAGACAGGCCATTCGGCCTAACTGGTCTATGCCAGTGGTGAGCGTGGCCTTCTATTCCTGTCTCCCTCATGTACCTTAAATACATCTATGCTATTTGCCTCAACAACTCCTTTTGGTAGCAAGTCCCACATCCCCACTACTCTCTGCGTCAAGAAGTTTCTTCTAACTTCCCTAATTGATCTGTTTGTGACGACAGTATACAGTACTATATTGATGGCCCCTGGTTTTGGTCTCCCGCACCACGTGGAAACATCTTTGCTTTGTCTACCTTATCAAAACCTTTCATCATTTTGAAGGCCTCTATCAGGTCAATACCCTTACCCTCCTCTTTTCAAGAGAACAGTCCAAGCTTCTTCACCCTGTCGTGATAGGTATAGCCTCTCAGTTCTGGGGTCATCTTTGTGAATCTCCTTTGCACCTTCACCAGTGCCTCTGTATCCTTTCTACTATGTTTCAACGTCGTTGAAATGTAATTGTTGAAACATCTCAAAATGCTTCACGGAATATAGTGTAGAGTAAATCGACTGTGCATTTTGTGGGCGAAATGTGGCAACCGATTGTGTACAGCAGTGTCCCACAAGCAGTCAAGGATTGAGTGACCAATTTGTGTAAAGCGCCTTTAAGGGATTATTACTCACAAAGCAATCCGTCAGATTTTGCTCCTTCCTGGGGATCGAACCCAGGTCCCCTTGCATGTGAGGCGAGTGCTCTAGCCACTACCCGAATGATCGGCTGCCGCGGAAGTGAAGGAGCATCGGTGGAAGCAGTTTCCCCCTGAAAAATAGGCGAGGAGAATTTGACAATAACACAGTCGGGAGCTGTAGGCAGGAAACAAACAAGGGGTGGCAGTAAATGGGGACTCTGGGACTTCAAGTCCACACCAGCTGTGGTGACCATTACCAATCGGGGGCGTTTATCAACTCCCCTGTTTAGAGGCAGAGGGAGGGAGCGCGGGTCAGACAAGGAGGTGCTATCACATCCTACACCCGAGGCAGGCTTCAATTAGAGGCAGATTAATGCTCCAAAGCAGTTCAGAGGTTATGTAAACAGCTATTTTTACAATTAGGTGCACCGTAACTTGCCCGGTTTGTGTGTGGACGGCTTTGGAGATGGCTGTTGGATTCTCTGCTCTCAGAATGCAATCCACCACTCAACCTCCCTCCCTCCCTCCCTCCCTCCCCACCTTGGTCACTCATCTCATTGGCTGTTTGTCGGAAACTGCTATGCACAAACTAGCAGTCATTTTGTGCACACAAAACACAGTCACTGCACTATATCTCCTGTGAAATGCATAGAGACATCTCAATGATATGATAAGGTGCTATATATTGAATGTAAGGATTATCATTATTACTGTTGCTTCTGACGCAACTGTAGAGAGAGAGGTGAAAGAAACACCTGAAACTCATACAAAGGACTCACAAAACTATTTAAAAACCTGTCTTTAAAGTACCATCAAACCTCGAGACTCAGAAATGGAAATTAAGTTTTCCTTTTTGCTGGAGTGAAGCAAAAAATAACAAGCACCCTGTAGTAACATTCCTTTAAAACTGGTTCCTTTCTGTTATTTTAAGCATTACTGAAATCATTTTTGACTCCAGGCCATATTCAGCAAACAGCGTGAGTTTGTCCTGACAGGCATTGTCACTGTGGGGACAGGAGACCCTAAATTCCACCCGTTCCTAGCCTGTGGGACTTTTTTTCTTTCTGCTTTTTTTTCCACGCAGAGAACTTGGAACCGTGGAAAAAGTCTTCCATCCGGTCTTCATCTGGAAACAAAACACACACACAGCCTTCCAAATTATTATTGCTAACAAAAATAACCCTGCCATTTGACATGTTATACTTTTAGGTCAGAAGGCTGTCTCAAAGTTCTTTCATTGGCTTTCAAGGTAAGGTGTAGTGACTGTGTGTTTGTAGGCAGCCGATTTGCGCACAGCAATTGTCCCAACACCAGGTGGAATTTCAGCCCTGTTCAGGATTGCTTGACAGGTTCCGATGAACTCGACCCACTCGATCTGAAAATATACCTGTTGCGAAATTGCTTCAGTGTCAGCCTCCGAAATGTCCCATCGCTTTGACAATGGACGCCTCCTACTTGCCCCGAGGTAAAATGTTACATTTACCTGTCATTTCCTCTCGCCAGGAACGCAATAGGGGAAAGCTGATCTCTCGGTTTCCAACAGCTTGTTAAAACTTTTCTCTCTCTTTCTCTCTCCGCACGTTACCTGATACTCGGACAGAATTTTACATGAGATTTGCAGATCGCTGCATCTTTCGGACGAGACGGTGAACCCCAAAATCCCGCCAGTGTAATAATACTTGTATTTGATGAAGATATTGTCGAGAAGTCTCAAAGCGCTTGACAAAACACACTGTAATGTGAGTTGACCGTTAATTTTGTGGGTGAAATGCAGCCACCGATTGTGCACAGCAACGTCCCACGAACAGTCGTGGATTAAGGGACCGAATTTGGATTATTCCCAGCAGGGTGAAACCTTAGGTAAGTTTCCTTTCTCCACACGCCTCCGTTTCCCCAGCAGTAAATAGGAACCCAGTCATTAGCCGACTGGCAGATTGCTTTCCAGGAGTAATAATCCTCCAATCAAAAAACAAACAGAAAAAATCGGTCATTCAATCCGCGAATGTTTATGGGACAACTGGTGTGCGTAAATTGGCTGCCGCATTTCGTCTACAAAATACGTCTAACAAATCTTCTTTAAAATATATTCTGTGAAGCACTTTGAGATGTCTCAACAACTTAAAAAGGCTCTACATCAAATGCAAGGATTATTACTATTATTATTATCATTAATAATCTCACTCTTGTCGTTTGTTTTTGAGGTGGGAAAATGAAGGGGAGACTGTTCGAGAGCCTCTGCCACCAGCGGGTCGACGGGGCTGAGATTGAGACTGAGGTGACTGATGCTGACAAAATGTTTTTGGAAGGATCATTGTGCTGCACGGTGTTTGCTTTGGAAAGTCAGTCAGAGGTCCTTTAGGGTTGAATGAGAGAGCAGCTACAGGAAATGAGAGCAACTGAGGGTCAGCGATGTGAGACAGGGAGGGGGGGGGGGGGGGGGGGGGAGAGAGGAAAAGAGAGCGGGGATGCGAGGTTGAGGGCGAGTTTGAGGTGAACGACGAGGAGACGATGATAATCATAACACTAATCCCCGCATCTGCTCTGGAGGCTGAACACATCTTTGAGACGTGTCAAAGGGCTTCACAGAATATATTGTGGAGTGACTTGACTGTACATGTTTTAGGAGACACGCGGCAGCCAATTGCGCACAGCAGTGTCCCCACAAACAGCCGTGGATTGAGCGAATTGACTGTTTATTACGCGCCACGATCGTCTTACATTTGACGCACCTTCTTTCACGCCGGGAGGACGTCTCAGAGCGACTTCCCTGTGAAGTTTTGCAGCTGTATATATTCTACGGATGAATAAACACTCAGGGACGCCACCCTGCGTGAGGTAGTGCTATATAAATGCGAGTTGTTATTGTCGTTTAACACGGCAGCCAACAAGCACACGGGGTTGCCCCCCCACCCCACTCAAAACGGCCAAGACGAGAGAAACTGACCTCTCTCTTCCAATAGCCCAAGGCGACCTTTAACTTTTACCTGAACAGGGTCCTCGGCTTAATTCTTATCTGAATCAAACCGATATTCTTACCAATCAATAACAAGAATAATAATAGTCTTTGCATTTAATATAGTGCCTGGAACAATTTGTTCCTCGCAAATTGCCATCATTTGAAGTACATGTGTACATTGCAGACATCCGTGGCAGGCAATTTGTGGAGAGTAAAGACACACACCAGTAAAGACACACACCAACAGGCATTGAAGTGAATGACTAATTTATCTTCAATGCAGCTATGGCTCTTTAACATCAGGCTGGTTTCCAGCACAAGGGCTGTGCAGACTCCGGGCTCTGTTGTTTCTGGCTGCGTGACAGAAAGAACTTGCGATATATTCCTGAGAAAGTGTCCCTCGTCTCTGGCTGCGCAGGACGAAATGTACACGAGCATTTAAAGTAAGATTCTGCCATTTTGGTCTTATGTAACAAGAATAATAATAATAATAATAATCCTTGCATTTGATATGGTGCCTTATCGTGTCCTTGTGACGTCTCAAAGCGCTTCACAGAAAATACTGTAAAGTGAATTGACTGCATATTTTGTGGGTGAAACACTGCAGCCAATTGTGTACAGCAGCGTCCCCCACAAACCGTCATGGTTGGAGAGTTCAAATAAGGGATTACCCCCCCACCCCCCATCCTCATGTCTCTGAGGGCAATCGACAATTTGCGACAATAAAAAGTATGAATTTATACAATGGAAACGACTTGGTGCCAGAAACCAGAGATCCTGTGGGAAAGCCTGGCGTGGAACTAAACAGTGGGGACTTGGGAAACAAAAGACTCTTGTGGAGATTGAAGGAAACCACCTAGATTTATAACACAGCAATTGCTCTATAGAGACATCAAAATAGAATGTGCAGCTAGCAATAATATCAATGATTATTATTATTATAAGCCTTGCTCATGGCACAGTCATTCACGTCATGTCAGTACTCATCAAATATTAACAATAATTAGTGTTCTTTCAACAGAAGTGTATGGGTTCAAGCCCTATAATGCTATCTAGGCTGATGAGAAGTGAGCTTCTCTCCCTTTGTCCTGGCCACCAATCCTCCAAATAACACTGGTCACTCGCTCCATGTGCACGATTAGCTGCCGCGTTTCGCCGACGAATACACTGTTAATTCACATTACAATATATCCCGTGAAACCCTATCAGCCATCTCACTGACCTGATATGGCGCCACATCTAAGGCAGTATCATTATTACATGGCTGTTTGTGGGGCATTGCTGCGTGTAAATCTGCTGCCACATTCGCCCAGAAAATACACTGTTGTTCCACTTAGCGTATCTTTTGACACGCTTTGAGACATTGAGACACCTTCCCTAGGTAGAAGCTGCTGTGTCGAATGCATGGATTATTCGTAGTCATATTATAGTGATTTTTTGTAGGATTTTTGTGGACGCCGTCCGCCATGGAGAACGCTATATAAATCAAAATTGTTGTTTTTATATCTAAGGATTATTATTTGATTTAATTTAACTTCCTCCTAAAATCCCTTTTAGATCCTGTGTTGACTATCTAAAATTCATGCCTCTGACCTTAACATGGTCAATGAAGAGGACTACTGGGACATGAACTCCCCTTCCCTCTGTTGCCTTTGTCACCGGGGCTTGTTCATTACAATGAGCTGATAGTAATGCAGACACAGAAATTGGATGAAATCCCAGCCTCATTGTATGGCCGAGCTCTGGATGGGAAAACGCCAAGCCGAGGCAGTCGCCCCACACCGTCACAAAACAAAAACACTCGAATGATTTGGTGCTGGAGTCAGAGATCCTGTGGGAAACCGCTTTTGCAAACAAGACTTTTGTGGAAAATCTAGGAAAGCGCCTAGATTTATAACACTGCAATTACTCTTCGGTGATGCTAAAAATAAAGTACAGCCTGAAATAATAATAATGATAGGAATAATAGGAATAATTCTTAGTATTATTATAAGCCTCGCATTTGCTACAGCACCTTTCACGTCAGGAAGACATCCTATAAAACACTTCAACAACTTCCATTTAGAAAGCGATCTTCAGTGTCTTGTGGGTGCTTAACATGGCTTGATTACCGCGCTTCACAGTGGCAGGGCGTTTCGTAGAATGAATTGAAAGTGTAGTGCCTGTGTATATATATTTATACATATATTGTCTACTCGGGCATTGTCATGTCCCACAAACAGCAGTGAAAAGTGAATGACTTTTTTTTAAAACTGGGGATTTTGTTCAAAGTGTCACAAGATCACAAGATGGATTTGGGTGAGCAATTGTTAGTCGGCCGCTAGTCGATTGGCAAATTGCTTTCTGGGGGTAATAATCTCTCACAAATTGGAAAACAATGTGATCTGTCAATCCGCGGCTGTTTGCGGGACACTGCTGCGCGCGTGTGGCTGCCTATATTCGCCTATTAAATACACAGATCACTCCATTTTTACTCTATATTGCATGAAGTGCTTTGAGACGTCTCTAGGCGCTATATCAAATGCAAGGATTATCATCAACAACAACAACAACTTGGATTTATATAGCGCCCGTCCAGGCCAGACGCCACCTCAGAGCGCTTCACAGAGAAACTATTATTATTATTATTAGAATCACAGATTTGCTGAAAAGCAACGAAAGCGAGAGAGAGAGAGAGAGAGAGAGGTTGGATATTCTCGCGCAGACAAGCTGACTGGAGAGAGAGAAAAAATTCTGCTGAAAGTGCACTTTAGTTCGACTTGCCGCGTGCCTTTGTTCCCTGGCTGGGACAAATCTCTTTGTTTGCTGTAAATAAAGCAGGGAAGGAGAGAGGAGGAGGAGGAGTGGGGTGGGTGGGTAGGGGTGGGGGAGGTCAGGGAAAAGGGAGGCTAGACACAGTGAACCAGGGCAGAAAGCCAGGAGCGAAGAAATGAGCAGGTATAAGGGACGACATGTATTCATTTACATTTGAGCTGTTGAAACGTATCAGTTCGCCTTTTGTGTCTCCTCTTCCGCGTAGACCATCACTGTAGAGTCTTATCCAGTTACTATTTTTTTATGTATCAAGACATCGCTCGCAAACATTGGTATCAGCTGGCGAAGGCGGGATTCGAATTCACATTGGATCACTCTGGTGCCCTTAACTATGCCACGCTTGTTCGCTCAAGGCTATGGAAGAATTTGTCAGGTCACCATCTCTGTTAGGCTAGGGTTGGCTTCAAACATTGTCTCTCTCTCTCTCTCTCTCTCTATGTGAATGTTTGGGAGTGGGGCAGGAGATAAGCCAAAGTTCCTCAGGCTTGAAAAGAACCATCTAACAGGTAGAGTGATACCCCAAACAATATGCTTTGATACGTCGCGGCAGCTGGACAAGGGGACCTACAGAGGTTTGGGGTTGCGGAGGGTAATTTGGGGGTATTCTTTTACATGGAAGGTAATTGGTGACTGGAACGGGCTCGTCAATAATGGCCAGGGCCTCACTGAGGAATCAGCTTGATGTTGTAACAGGAGGACGGTTAGGGTGGGTATTGGAGAAATACAAGATAAAATGGGTCGTTGGGTCTAGTTTATCAGTGATCCTGTGAAAGGAACTGCACAGAAGGGATCAGGTGAGTGTGGCAGGCGAGGGCCAAAGCCCTAACTCGTAGGGTTAGTCTTAGCGAGACAGGCGTTGGAAGCTTGCAAGAAAGCTCTTCATAGATTGTTCACTGTTTTCCTTGCTGTTAATCCAGTGGGTGGCTCATTAATATGCCATGCTACCCTTTGGAGTCCTGTAGCTCAGAGGTTAGAGCATTGGCCTCGCAAGCCAGAGACCTAGGTTCAACCCCTGGCAGCACGAAACCTTGGGCAAATTTTCTCAATCCACACGCCTTGATTTACCAACAGTAAGTGGGAACTTAGTTAAAAAAAACTAAAATAATAAATTTGGTCACTTCAATCCACAACTGTTTATGGGACGCTGCTGTGCTCTATTGGCTGCCATGTTTTGCCCACAAATACACAGTCAATTCACGTTACAGTATATTCTGTGAAGCGCTTTGAGATGTTTAGAATTTGTTCAGTGTTAATATTGCACTACAGGCTATTATATTTGTTCACAAAACACACAGTCACTGTACTTTACAGTTTCTCCTGTGAAGCGCTTTGGGACATCTCAACAACGTGATGAGGCACGAGATCAAATGCAATCATTATTATTTTTATCGTGAAATCCTTCGTTAGAGCTTTGAGGTGTCCTCCCGACGTGAAGGGCGCTTTATCAAACGCAAGTGTTGTTACGATCAGTATCTCGATATGACATGACCCATCGTGCCTTGACTGCTCTTGTGACCATTTCACGGTCTAGTGAACAGTCTGTGAAACCGCTCGGTGACATTTACCTTCCGATAGCCATCACTCTTCCTGAAAGAAAGAGTTACTTTAAGGTACCAATTGTTTAACATGTTCAGCGAGGAGGGAGGGGAGTTTGCGGAGGGTGGGGGGGGGGGGGGGTGCGGAGGGGTTGTGAAGTGGGAGAGAGGGTGGGGAGGCAGAAAGGAAGGAGGAGAGAATCAAGACATCAATGGAGGGTTGTGGACTGAAAGCAGCCTGTTTTTTCAGACGTTGTGAACCTTTCTGCCACCCAGCATTGAGCGATACCATTCAGCGGAGTAATGGAATCCAGCCTGAACATCAGGTTCAGGGAATGGTCAAGTGATGCCTTAATGAAGTTGGTCTCTCTTTTAAGGGGCTGTTGTGTTTATATCTCCCACCCCTGTCACTGACCAGAGCCAGTCAATAGGACACCTGCTCCATTCATCAGCCCGTTCTGCCGAGTGGCTGACACCACTAACCCTGCCTGCTTCACAAAGACCAGCTTGGGAGTTTGGAAACTCTGCATAAAACCCTATCTGCTGTGCCAGGTGCATCACTACTTTAACCCAGCGTCAAACCCATCAACAGAAGCATCCACTTACTTATAATAATAGCAATACTGGCCTATGGGTGCGTGATACTGGTCTCCTTGGAGCTGAGAGGGGGAGAGAAAACATATCATTAATATATTAAGATATAAATATATAATATTAATATTAGATCTGGCACGTATATATATACGTTTGCTTATCAATAAATTCTATGAAGATTGGTGCACAGACCTGTGGAGAAAGGAAACCTGCCTTGACCTGTCTGCTGCGTTCGACACAGTCGATCACACCATCCTCCTTCAACGTCTTTCCTCCCACCTCAACCTTCAAGGCACAGTCCTTGACTGGTTCCACTCTTATTTGACCCACTGTTTACATTCTGTTTCTTCCAATGGTTTTTCTTCAAACCCCCGCACAGTTTCCCACGGCGTCCCTCAGGGCTCTGTCCTCGGTCCCCTCCTTTTCACCATTTACACGCTCCCTCTGGGTGACGTCATCCGCAAACATGGGGTAAATTTCCACATGTATGTGGATGACACCCAGTTGTACCTTTCTGCCTCATCCCTCAACCCCCAGACGATCGATGTTCTGACAGCATGTCTGTCCGACATCGAGTCGTGGACGAGGGACAACTTTTTGCAATTGAACGTGAATAAGACCGAGGCCCTCCTGATTGGCTCAAGCCAGCGCCTCCGCACATCGGGCGCTGCCAGCCTCAACATCCAAGGCTGCACTCTCCACCTCACAAAGCCAGTCAGGAACCTCGGCATCACGTTCGATCAAAAACTTTCCTTCCTCCCCCACATCCGCGCCTTGACCGGCACCGCCTATTTCCACCTGCGCAACATTGCCAGGCTCCGCAACTACCTCACCCCCCACGCTGCCGAAACACTCGTGCACGCGTACATCACCTCACGGCTGGACTACGGAAACTCTCTCCTAGTCGGCCTCCCCAGTTCCTCCATTCACAGGCTGCAGGCCATCCAAAACTCTGCAGCCCGTGTACTATCCCGCACCCGCCTCCGCGACCACATAACCCCCACCCTCGCCCGTCTCCACTGGCTCCCCATCCTCCAGAGGATCGAGTTCAAGATCCTCGTCCTCACCTACAAGGCCTTACACGGCCTTGCCCCATCCTACCTAACCGATCTACTCTCCCCCTACACGCCCACCCGGACCCTCCGTTCAACAGGACTTGGCCTGCTCCAAGCCCCCCGCCCGAACCCCCCCACCATCGGAGGCCGGGCCTTCAGTTTCTCCGCTCCCACCCTATGGAATGCCATCCCTCAATCCCTCCGTTTTGCCTCTTCCCTTTCCTCTTTCAAGGCCGGTTTGAAAATTTTCCTCTTCGATCGTGCCTTCTGTTCCACCCCAAACTCTTTTACCTCCCCTTCGTGTTTCACCCCTTCCCAAACACTCCCCTCTCAGCTCGGGTCACACGCCTCCTGTTCAGCGCCTTGGGACGTCCTCCCGATGTGAAGGGCGCTCTATAAATGTAATGTGTTGTTGTTGTTGTTGTTGTCGTGCCTGGGAATCGAACCAGGTCCGCTTGCTCGCCACTCAAGCCCTCTAACCACGACGTTAAGGTACTGCGTTTAAATATTTATCAGCGTCTGGAACATTAAAATTAATTGGAAGAGAGCCATGAGAGAGAGAGAGAGCAGACAAACTACAACTGACTGGAAAGGTCTATTTGAAGATATGAGGGCATTACATTGCATTGAGCTGCCAATTGAGAGCCAGTGGAAATGAGGTAATGGGATTTCTGCAAGTCCTGGGGGCAAGTTTCTCTGTTTAAACGGGGTAAAGGGCAGATTAAAGAGTGATGAAAAGTGCAATCAGAATTAATTACCTTCAACCGGACTGAAATTCTATTGTAGGAAAACATCGACCCACACTGAGGTTAAGACCCGACACTGCTGTAATGTTCGCAACTGGTCACCGTGGTCTTCTAAAAACCCCCAGATTAATATTTCTGATGTCACTGTCATTACTGATAACCTCTGGATTCCTCCGCACACAATCAGACTATTGTGCTCGGACACCCTCTCACCCACCCCCCACTCCCCCCCCACTCCCCCCACCCATCCAACTCTGTCAAAAACAAAACACTCGTGTTCAATTATCACAAAAAAGCGCACAAATTTACAGATTGTGTAAATGTCTACATTTCGCAATTAGAATTAAATGCCTTTCTCTTTACGTTTTTCTCAGTCTGTCTGTCTCTCTCTCTCTCTTACACTCTCTCTGTCTCTGTCATGCGCAATCTCTTTAACCAGCGGAATAACTCTGTGTCAGCCTGGCTCAGTTGTCGGTACTCTCAACACCCCCCCCCCCCACCCACCACCAGCCAATAAAGTATGGGTTCAAACCCCCCACCTCTTTGGGATTTTGAGCTCGCAATCTGGGCTAACGCTCTGATGCTGTGTTGTTAGGGTAGGGGTTGAGGGAGTTTGAGGAGAGAGTTACATTGTTGGAGGTGTCATTCTTTGTGGGAAACATTCAACTGAGGCCCTGTCTGCCTTTAAAGGTAGACTTTAAAGATCCCGCAGAGAGGAAAGCTTCCGTCTTGGCCGACAATGCCACTGCCCTCGACCTGTGAAGTTCACCTTGACGTTACAGACTATTTAAATATTCAAAAAGAGACAGAAACCATCAAATAGGAACTTGCTACATTCCACGCAAGATTGCAAAAGAGAAAGAGAGCTAAAAGAACCTTTGAAGTATAGATATCTACAATCTAGTAAGTGAGAGGTCCTTTGACCCATTGTATCGGTTCCTGGGGCTTCCTCTCCGCCAATCCCGATTACCTGCTCATCACAGAATGGCAAGATCAATATGGATGAAGAAGGCCCTTTTGCCCATCCCATCTCACCTCTTCCGGAATATTCACCCGGTCTCCTTTTCCTCCCCCCATCACAGCATCAAGATGCTTTTGAAAATGGCCTCCCAGTGTCCTGGCCTCAACCATTTGCCCTGGTGACCTGTTAATTACCCTCTGGGTGAAGACAAACGTCTCGTCCTTGGCAATCCCAAACCCTCTCCCGCTTGTTCTCCTGCCTCAATGAATCTGAAAGTACTGTTCTCGGCTCCATTGTTTATTAAGTGAGCGGAAGGAAATCTGCATGTGTACAGGTTGGAATCTGCACCGGTATGTGGGACACTGCTGTGTGTGCACAACTGGCCATCACATTTTACCCCCAAAATACCCAATCATTGCATTTTATAATATATTCTGTTCAGTGCTTTGAGATACCTCAACAACACAATAAGGACTGTATCCAATGCAATAAGTATTATAATTATTATTATGAGGATAGGGGGGACAGTGGGATTGAATCTGACAGCCAGTACAGATTTGACGGGCCAAATGGCTGTAAACGTCCATCCTTCTACAACAACAACAACAATGTGCGTTTACACAGCGTCCCTTCATGCGAGGTTAGCGCCTCAGAGCACATCTATGGACAGACGCAGAAAGTTACTGCGGGCAGGCCAGGCTGAGACTGCCACAGTAATATTTCCATCGATATCATTTCGTCCATTCGTTCGTCTTCCGTCCCCGCCAGGGAACAGCTGTGACTGCTCAGATTTAATCAAGGATGTGTAAGGTGACACTGCGAGGTGGCTCTCTACTGCAGACAGCTGACAGACCTGGTTTCAGCGCAGAGTGATGTACAGGGATTGACCCCAACGTGACAAGCTTTCACAGAGCAGTGTAACTGAGACTTAGTGTAAGTGGCGTTGTCGGTATCGGGATCTCTTTCAACAGACTGATCACATATGTCTCCACCCCCCACCATCCCCCCCCACCTCCACCCCACTCCACCTTAAAGTGATGGAAAAGTAAGTTCAGGAACCGACTGGCTGTGTCCATCACAACAATAATAATAATTCTTGTATTTGATGGAGCGCCTTTCACATTGCCAAGAAGTTGGCCAGGACACCGGGAGAAAGAAACTCCCTTCTCTTTTCAAATCGCGACACTGGGTCTTTGGCATCCACCTGAGACAGCCAGACAGGTTCTCAGTTTAACGTCAGCTTAGACTGTAATGATTCCACATCCAGAGTTGGGGCAGAAATCCACAGCCTTCTGACTCAGATAGGGCAAGAGTGGACCAACTGACACCAATAATCCTGGAGATAGTTAGAGTGGAGATAGTTAAAGTGGAGAAAGTTAAATAGTTCAAGAAGAAATTGTCAGAGGTGATAGCAAGTTAAACAATGAGGAGATAGATGAGATGTGGGTAGTTGACGAAGAGTTAGTCACGTAGTTTAACCGGAGATAACATAATTATGTTGTTAAAGCGTAGATGTTAGAGTCCGGCACAGACTAGATGGGCCGAATGGCCTCCTTTTGTGCCGTAACATTCTATGATGTCTACAGAGGAAATAAGAATAGGAATCCTTGCATTTGATATCGCGCTTTATCATGTGTGTTATTGAGACTTTTTTTTATTTTTGGTTTGTTTTTTTGGGAAGGTTGTTGGCACCGTGAGATGAGGATGAGATGATTCATTAACTTAAATTCATCCGGACATTAAATTGCTTCAGGCTGTCACCTTCTGGGAACGAGTTCCATCATTTTTTTTTCCCCGGGAACGCACGCATTCCATGCCACGTTTTTGCAAGTGCCTCATTTGGTGTCTCTCTTTTATTATGCACAGGCTCTGGAAGACGCCTAATTGCTTCTGAGATATGTATTGCGTTTATATCGCGTTAAGGGTTGAAAATGTCAACAAAAAAAGACTTTTTTTTCTCCATTGACTAGTTCCCACACACTGCTGCCGCTGCTGGTTTAGATCTGCCTTGAACTTGGCCCTGGGAAAATCAGTGGGTAATTCTACACCTAGGGGGTGGTGGGGTGGGGGGTGGGGGGGGGGGGTTGAGAGGCTTTGTATTGGCGACTGGCTGACAGCACAATCCTCTGGGACTCAGGTTCATTGCAAAGAGCTCAAGTGTGAGGTGTTCCAACCAGGAATGACACAATCTGCCTCCCACTGCCCTCTAGGGAGGATGGACCATTGCAGGGAAGATGTCACCCACACCTGGCCGCTCGTTCAACCGTAATGATGATAATAACGATCCTCAGATTAGATACAGAGCCTTGCCATGTCTTTGGCACACCTCCAAGCGCTTCACAGAATGCACTGAGAAGTGGACCGACTGTGTGGTTTGTAGGCGAAACACGGCAGTCAATTGTGCGCAGGCGTGTCCCACAAACAATCGTGGACTGAATGGCCTTTTTTCGTGTTTGTTTTGGAGGGATTGCTATCCCCGAAGCGATCCGACAGACAATTCCGTCACATTTTTTTCACATGCGGGCGACATCTCAAAGAGGCCTCACAGGATTTTACTGTAAAGTTCAGCGACTGTATATTTTGTGGTCAAACTTAGCGGCTGATTCGCACACGGCAAAGTCCCTACAAACAGTAAATAATATTATCATATCCACTTATTATCAAATCCGGTGACTTTCATGTTGGGATGTCTTTCGAAAGCCCTTCACGGGACGTACTGTGAAGTGTAGTGACTGTGTTTATTCGTGTCCGATCCATACCCGTCACACAATGTAATGGGGTTCGTACTTTAAGATCATCCTGATGGTGTGAAGGTTAGCCTCAGAGCAACCATACAAAACAGTCTCTCCATCACGTTCATGTTTCCTTTCATTAAAGCTGCTGCAAAAATTCTAACTGATTTTTCCTCCTGTGGTTGGGTGGGTTTGAATGGCTCCGCCAGGTGTGCTCTTTGAAGAATATCTAGCAGAGATCCAGTCTTCCACTTGATGTGTGTGTCCACAACAACAACAGTTTGTAACTGTATCGTACCCTTCATTTTGGGTAGCACCTCACAATGGCTGCTGTCAGCACAGCCCAGCCTGGCCCAACGGCAAGACTTGGAAGGACAGACCAGTCACTGAGAGCAAGAAATCCTTCCGCTCAGCTCCTGTTAACCCTGCAAGCCATAGCCCTAACTGGTAGGGTGGTCTTAGTTGGACAAACAAAGGAAACCGTACCAGACTGGCCTCTCGATGGCAAGCTATAGGGTTTTAGTTGGTTACCCCCACGTGAAGGGTGTGATATAAAGGCAAGTTGTTATAGTTGTTGGGGCAGGGAGGCTGACACACAGATCATCTGCTCAGATGATAGAATTCTCGCCTCCGGTGTTGGGAAAAGGCTCCCTGTGTTCGTCTGGTCTCCAGTTAGCGCTTGGAATGGCAGCCGAGCTCAGGCTGTGATAGTCAGCCTCAGGTCTGGGTTGCGTTGTTGTTGTTGTTGTTGTGAGGCAGACGGCCAGCTGTGAACGTGGTGGGCCAGGCCGTATCAGCGAACAAACTAACAACCCACAGCTCACAAACTCTCGCAAGAGAAGCTCGGCCTCACACTCACGTCTGCACTGCAGGATGTGGTTAGCCCCAGTCCAAGTCACCACCCCCTCCCCACTCCCAGACACACACACACACACACACACACACACACACTCACGGCTAACCCCTGAAGCTGCAGAAACGTCTGCTGGGAATGCAATTGCCACCACATTCAACTGAGACCTGAGGCAGCGAGTCTACTTCCATCCCCCCCCCCCTCCACCCCCCCCACACCTCAACCCCAACCTCCAGGAGTGGTCTGATGACTATAAAAAGCGTTGCAGACAAAAATAACTCAATACTGCTCACTGACCATAGAAATCATGATATCTTTACGTGACTGTGTCTGGAAGGGCCCATTCAGTCTCATTTGTGTATCGATGTGTAAGCCTGGCTTGGTCTCGGTGGGTAGAGCAAGCTGTCTCTGAGTCAGAAGGTTGTGGATTTGAGCCCCCCCCCCCCCCCCCCCCCCCCCCCCTCCCGAGATAGGGAGTTTGAACCTATGCCGCTAAATTGTCAGAGGTGCTGTGCTTCGGATGAGATGTCAAGTTGAGCTCCCGTTTGCCCATTCAGCTGGACGTTACACCAAAATACTGTCCAGCGCCTTGCGATATCCTCCCGATGTGAAAGGTGTGATGCAAATGTAAACTTTGTTGTTGATAATAATAATAATGATAACCCTTGCATTTGATATCGCAGCTTTTCACATCTTCTAGACGTCTCAAAGCGCTTCACAGAATACACTGTGAAGTGAATTGACTGTGTGTTTGTGGGAGAAACGCGGCAGCCAATTGCGCACAGCAGTGTCCCCACTGCCGTGGGTTGAAATGACCGATTTATTATTTTTTTGAGGGATTATTATCAGGCGTGTGGAGTAAGGAAACTTGCCCAGTCTAAAATTGAACCCAGGTCTCTCGCAGGTAAGGCGAGCGCTCTAACCACTGAGCTACAGGACTCCACACGATGATGATGTTGTGACACACAAGCCCGCGGCACTATTCAAAAAGAGAAGGGGGTTTCTCTCTCTCGGTGTCCTGGCCAATAATTCCCCCAAATAAAATTGGTCACACACTCTATGTTTCCCCTGGTGGGCGAATCTGTGAACTCGCGGTCGCAGATTTAAAATAGTTTCAAAACGAAGCAGAGGGGAGCTGAGGAGATGTGTTTTTCACCCAGCGGGTTGTTCGAATCTGGAATGCATTGCCTGAAAAGGTGGTGGAGGCCGATTCGATAACAACTTTTAAAAGAGAATTAGATCTTTATTTAGGGAGAACAGGTCTGTTAGATTATGGGGGGAGAGCGGGGCAGTGGGATTGAGTTGCCCTTTTCAAAGAGCCGGCACAGACTAGATGGGCCGAATGGCCTCCTTCTGTGCCGTAAAATTCTATGATTCTATGGCTGTTTGGTGGACGCTGCTGTGTGCAACTGGCTGCCGCGTTTTGACTTCAGTAAATACAGATACTACACTTTACAGTATGTTTCCAATATAATATTATTATTATTATTATATCCTGTGAAGCTTTGTGTTTTGACAAGATGAAACTAAGTGCGCCAAGACTCTATCCTATGTGAAGAGCACTATATAAATGTGCAAGTTGTTTGTGATAAGGCTCTATATCAAAAGCAACGATTATTAACGTACTACATTATTACCATTTGACTTTGTGCCTTGCAGTGAGTGGGTGCATCTGCTGCTTGGCTCTACTCACCGATGGCACAGTCACTACACTCGGCAACGGCAGCCAAACCAGCAAAACAGCCGATGAGATAAAAATAAATGCAAGGATTATCACGATGGTTATTGTTGTTGTCGCACATCCTTCACCCTTTGAAGGGAACGAACGCTAAGACCGAGGGTTGATGACACCAGGTGTTGCAAAAAAGCACTCAAACAGGCAGCCAGGGACTGTAAACCACACGCCGTGTTTAAAGAGAAGCAGAGGTATTCTCCTCAACCCTCGAGTCTGAGCTCCACCATAATGGAACTACACAGTTTAACCACAGTTCAATGGGCTCTCCGGTATTCACAGACACCACAATGCGTTATCGATGCACACATCAGGCTCTCTCTCTCTCTCTCTCGCAGGGTACCTCCATCCCTCCCTCACTTCCCCCTCCGAGTGGGAGGTATCCGCTTCCTCGAGGATATTAACCCCTCACGCCCCACCACAGCTGATTGCCCAAATTTAGTTTGGTTATAAAGCCATGATGATTCTTATAATAACGATCCTTGCGTTTGATATAGCACCTTATAGTGTCGATGGGATTTCTCAAAGCTCTTCGCAGCGTTCCCAATTCTCTAGACTAAAGTGGTTCCACTTCCTGGCTGTCGCTGTGTGAAAAATGGCTGCCACGTTCACTCACAAAATACGCAGTCACTACACTTTACTGTATATCCACTAAAGTGCTTTGACAATGTTATAAGTAGTAAAAAAAAATCTGGAACACACTACCCCAAGAGGCTGTGGATTCTCTAATCCATTCAAGTTTTCAAGACTGAGGTGAATAGATTTTCTTGCGGTGTTAAGGGATATAAGGCAAGGGGAGGTAATTGGAGTTGAGGTAATTGGAGTTGAGGTACAAACCAGCCATGATCTTATAGAATGGTAGAACAGGCTTGAGTTGCTGAATGTTCCTATATTCCTATGTTCTGTAAATGTGAATTGACTGTATATTCTGTGGGCGAAACACTTCCGCCAATTGCGCCCAGCAGTGTCCCACTATCAGCCATGGATTTTTTTTTGGGGGGAGGGACTATCGCTAACGGGAAAGCGATCCATCAACCGAATAAAAACTCGGTTTCCACTTACCGCTCGATAAACAGAGGCACGGAGTAAGGAAACCATGGTACCTCAATTCCAACTACCTGCCTTTGAGCCCTTAATACCCAGAACGTTAACACCTGAAAGTCTCGTCCAAAGGAAAGCACCTCCCTTTACGCAGCACTCCTCAGCATTGGCTTGTAGCATCAAGTCAAGTCCAGCGAGGTTTGGGAGAGTGGTGGGTGGAATTGAACCCACAACCTTTGGCTCGGAAGCTAGAGTACTACCAACTGAGCTGGGCTGACACATGTATGGTGTGTGGTGTTGGAGGTGGGACGGAATGTACTGATGAAAAGCATAACCGTAGCCCCGAATAGGGTCCAATATCTTTTCTAGTGAGACTGAAATTGTAACAACTTCCAATATAATACAGTGAGCTTTGGGCAGACAGTCATACCAAACCTCCCACAGAGCTGCCTACACAAACGTACAGTTTTTTTTTCTAAGAATTTGGTTTCTCGTTGCCACGTTCTCAGTTGAATCTGTTAGTCATTGCTGGCCTTCTCGAAATGATTCGCTCTTTACACTTTCTCATTTCAACTTGGCTCTGTGGTCGTTCTTTCTTTCTCCCTCGTAGACAACACTTGGGATCAGAATGAAGCCTTCCCTCACACACACCCCCTCCCCACCTCAGGCAACCCCCCTCGTTCCTCTTCATGTGGAGTCCTATAGTTAGAGCACTCGCCTTGCAAACAAGAGGACCTGGGTTTAATTGAAACGTTGGCCAAGTTTCCTTACTCGGCCTGTCTGCCCCCATCCTCTTGAACTCCATCCCACAATCTCACTGCCTCGCCCCCATCCCTTGCCTCCTTCAAGACCCTTCTGAAGATCCTCCTCTTTGACCGTGCCTTCGGTGTCTGCATTCCACCATTCCTGATCCCAACCACCACGTAGGGTGTGGATCCCTGACTGTCCAGCGCACTGGGACATCCTCCTAACTTAAAAGGCACTGTGTAAATGTAATTTGCTGCTCTTTTGTTGCCCTGATAGAGTTAGTAACATGTCTGTCATATCCTCCAGCCTTTCCAAATACAGGCAAACCTCCTCTACCGGCTCCCGGCTTTGTGATGTGAGATCCGGGGAGGTGGGGAGGGGGGGAGGAAACAGCGATAAAATACCTTCTGAAGGCTGCCACATCCTTCAGTCTGATACCGGGAGACCTCAGCAGTTCCTACGCTGGTGTGCAGCTGTACGTCAAAGACGCATCAACCATTTAACACTTCAACTGCACTTCCTGCCTCTCGAGCCAGACTTCCCAGCCCTCTCCCCCCACCCGCCCGCCACCCCCACCCTGTGCTACTTGAGCACGTTTTGTGTCTCAGGATCTGAACCCAGGGTTTTCTCTCACTCAGAGGCAATCAAAGCAATGCTGGCTCCCTTTGGCAGGGCTCAGTTCTATAGGATCATGGACGTTTATATAATATACTAACATATAATAATAATCCTTGCATTTGAGATGGCACCTTATCACATCTTTGAGACGTCTCACAGTGCTTCATGGAATATACTGCAAAGTGGATTGACTGTATATTTTGTGGGTGAAACGCAACATCCAATTGCACACATAGTGTCACACAAACAGTTGTGGATTGAGTGACCAAATTATCATTGTGATTTTTTTTTGAACAGATGATAACCCCCGTAAAGCGATCTATCAATCGACTACCAATCGAATGAAGCAGGCATTGAATCTGCATCAGATCACAGGGCAAGGAAATTAATCCAAACTCGTTCCACTGCTCTATCCCCTTACCCCTTCAAGCCGCTATCCTTCACGTACTGGGCTATTTCGCCTCTATACTGCTTCAAACTCTCCTTGCCCCCTGTTTGCGCATCTTCAGATCCCACCTGAAGACTTTTCTCTTTTACACATGTGAAGGCCACTATATAAATGCAAGTTGTTGATTTTGTTGGGCATGGTTTAAAGATGACACTTGCTATTATCACAACAAACGCACAAGTCTCAACAATGTAATAAGGCACACTATCAAATGCAAGGATTGTTATTGCAGTATTCTAAGTGTTTCGCTCTCGTATCTATTTTGGTACCAAGTTAAAGATAACAACAAAATTACATTTATAGAGACGCCTTTCACATCAGGAGGACGTCCCAAGGCGCTGAACAGTCAGGTCGGGACCCGAGCCAGAGAGAGGGGCCGGGCAGGTGGGAGGGTGGGAGAGAGTTAGGAGGGGAGAAAGAAAGTTAGGAGGGCAGCTGAAGGCATGATCGAAGAAGAGGGTCTTGAGACCGGCCAGGGAGGGAGTGAGGCAAAGGGACTGTGGGATGGAGTTCCAGAGTGTGGGGGCAGAGAGGATGAAAGCCCGTCCACCGATGGTAGGTCGGGACAGATGGGGGACATGGAGCAGGCTGGAGCCCGCTGAAAGGAGGGGACAGGGAGGTTCATAGGGGACATCAGGGCAGAGAGGTGGTGGGGTGGCAAGGCTGTGAATGACCTTGAAAGTGAAAGACATTCAAAGTGGCTTCAGAACGATTGGTACAATTTGATATTTTTTATTCAGAAAAGTTGACTTCAACGACTCTGAGTTGAAAATTCCTCCAACTCAATATCATACAAATATATATATAACGCAATGCAATGTCATCACATCTTCTTCATTCATAATTCCATTTTTATTGAACAATTCCGACTATTCAGCTGGGATTGAAGAGTAAAGATAATGAATTTATTGACTGTACACAAAGCCCTGTTACCCCCAAGTTTTTTTTCCCTTCAGTGCACTGACCAACAACTGAATGAAACATGTGTAAGAATAACAATAATTATTCTTAGAAGTACTGTACTTAATTGTATTCAGTGCAAGTGTTTGACTGTAGTTAGATGACCAGAGGATCGGTGATCGTGTGTGTGTGTGTGTTCGTGTGTGTGCGTGTTTGTGTGAGCGCCATCATTTTCATGGCTAATAATGATCCCTTGTCACCTTCAGTGCCACAGCCCCAGTAATGTGGATGGAGTGAGGAGGAAGTTACTGGTGTCAACCATTATTATACTCTGTTCACCTCCAATATTAACAAAAAAAATCATTTTGGGGGAAAAAGGGGTTCTGTGGCATCGTGGTTAGCGCGCTCGCAAAACCTTAGGCAAATTTGCCTACTCCACACACCTGTGTTTAGTCGATTGGTGGAACTTTTTTCTGGGGATAATAATTCCACCCCCCCAAAACAAATTAAAATGATGTGGTCACTCAATCCACGACCGTTTGTGCTGTGCCCAATTGACTGCTGCGTTTCGTCCACAAAACACGCAGTCACTTCACTTTTACATAATGTTCTGTGAAGCGCTTTGAGATGTCTCAATGATATGATCAGGTTGGATATCAAATGTAAGGGTTATTATAATAAAAAAAACAGGACAAGACTTTGTGAACACCCTGAAAGTGAACTAAAGGTCAAATGTAGACGTCACCGTAACATAGGGTGGGTTGGGGGGGTGGGGGGTGGATGTCCCAGGTCTAAAGGCAGTGCAGGGGAGAGCAACAAAGAGGATTCGCAGTGTTAGAGGAATGAGCGACAATTAGTCAAGGTCGAGTGCTTCAGCCTTTGTTGACTGAGTCTCAGAGGGGACTTTGTTAGAGATGTACAAGATTTCAGATGGGATTGAGAAAGTAAACCCCGAACAATGCCTCCTGTAAAGAAGCAGAACAAGAGAACATTGCTTGAGAATAGAATTCCCTGCTGAAAGGGTGGTAGAAACAGATTCAATAACAGTTTTTCGAAAGGGAATCAGATAGGTACTTGAAAAGGAAAAAAAATTGCAAGGCTATAGGGAGAGATAGGAGGAGTGGGACTGATTTGGGGAGCCCGTCCAAAGAGCCTGCTCAGGGGCAAATGGGCCAAATCCTTCTGTGCTGTAATGTTCTATGATTCGAAGAGCAATAAGAGTAGGTCACAAGGAAGTATTTCTTTATCCAGAGGGTAATTGACGACTGGAACAGGGATGCAACTAACAGTGATGATAATAATAATAATAATAATAATCCGTGCATTTGATTGAGTGCCACATCACGTTATCGAGATGTCTCAAAGCGCTTTACAGAATATACTACAAAGTGTAGTGATTGTGTAATATTGAAGAGTAAAAATGGATGTTTGAGGCCAGGACACTGGACTCATTTAAGAAACAGCTCAATGCCGTGAGTGCTAAAGGATTCTGAGCAAACACGGTACAAGAATGAACCAAGGAAAGGTTTACGTCTCTACCGTAAACCGTATTTTGCCGCGCTGCACAAAATAACAGAAGGACATATCGGAGAACCTGACATGTCACCCTTGTTCCAATGCAGCCCACTAGATGGTGCCTTTCACCACGATCAGCCCTGTCTCGCCCACGCTGAACCATGGGTGAGCACAGGTTTGGTCACAGGTTATGTTTGGCCCGTTTATCTGTATCGTCTACATAAACGAGAGGACCCAGGTTTGATTCCCGGAAGAGCAAAATGGTAGGCAAGTTTCCTTGCTTCACACCCCTCTGTTTACCTAGCAGTAAATAGGAACCTGGTTGTTAGTCGATTGGCAGGTCGCTTTTCAAGGTTAATATTAAAAAAACTGGTCACTCGATCCACGACTGTTTGTGGGAAACTGCTGCGTGCAATTGGCCTTCTTGTTTTGGCCCACAAAACATGCAGGAGGATGTGATGGTTGATGTCGACAGGTAAATGGTTGAGGTGGAGGGAGTCATGGGGATAACCAAATGACAGATAAGGCCTGATGTTAAAATAATTATCTAACAAAGCATATTGTCGGCCTTCCCAATTCCTCCCTCCAACCTCCGAAACTCCATCCTGCAGTTCCTCCATTTCGCCCCCTCCCTGGCCTCCTTCAAGTCCCACCTCAAGACTCTCCTCTTCGATGGTCCCTTCAGTCACCCCAAATACCCTCCTCTCCCTCCACCCTACCTGGTCCTGAGCCCAGCTCGGGTCTGAAACATTGATTGTCCAGCGCCTTGGGACGTCCTCCCGACATGAAAGTAGCTATACGAGTGGAATTTTGTTGTTGTTTTATTTCTTATTGGGAAGATGAGTTATATCTTGTTGTGGAGTTGAGTGATTGCTAATAATTGGGTCTAGTCAAAACCTCTGGTGCAGCTCTTACAAACCCGTCTCATTAACCCACTGAAACAACACTCCAAGAATGTAATGTTTGCATATCAAGCCACATATAATAATAATAATCCTTGCATTTGATACAGTGCTTGTCACGTATTCTAGACGTCTCAAGGCGCTTCACAGGATATTCTGTAAAGTGAATTGACTGCATATTTATGGGCGAATCACGGCAGCCAATTGCGCACAGCAGCGTCCCCCACAAACAGCCGTGGATTGAAACGGCAGATTTTCCTTCTCGTGTTCTTTTTGTTTGGGAACGGACTATTATGAGACGTGCGGAGAATATAGAGGGAGCAAACCAAACAGAGTTAAAATGGGTCAGGAATGGGTTGAGAACAAGCCTCAGAATTGTGCATCTCAACGTAGGACAACGTGCAGGAAGAACCACAACACACTTTAACAAGGTGTGGGTTGTCGGCAGTACAAGGGTTATTTTCTGTAAAGTACCACATCCCATTGAGTCATGAATTTGCATAAGATAGGCTACTTGTGGTATTGGCAACAGGTTTGACAAGCCAAGCGCAAAGCATCGCGTATTAACAGCCATCATAGATGTGTGGCTATGGCAAGATGGGGAAGGTGGCGATGGTGGGGGGGGTGGGTGAACAGCAAGGGAGAGAGTGGGTGGGGGGGTGGGTTGGGGGGGAGGAGAGAGAGTAAAATAATCTTAGCAGGAAAGACATCTACAATGTAGCAAGAGCTCCTCTGACCCATTGTATTGGATGCTAGGGCTTTCACTCTTCCAAACCCAGTAGCCTGCTCACATCATATTCACATCTTATCGAGATGCTTTAGAAACAAATCCCAGTGTCTTGGTCTCAACCATGTTTCCTGGCACTCATCAATTAATAATAATAATAATACCAATCCTTACATTGGATATAGAATCAGGTTCCTAGTTAGCTAGGTAAACAGAGGCGTGTAGAATAAGGAACCTTGTCAAGGTTTCGCCTTGGCTGAGAAATAAACCCGCTTGCAAGGCTACAACCAATATACGACAGGACTCCACTGATATCTACCCCCTATAATTATTCTTTGGGTAAAGAAAAACTTGCTGGTGTCTGCCTTGAATTTGCCCTTGACAACTCTCAAGCCTTGTCCTCTTGTTCTCCTCTCTAGAGATGCATCTGAAAGTAATGATCTGGGTTTACTTTTTCAATCCCATTAAGAATGTTGTACACCTCTGTAGATCCCCTCTGTGAGATCTCCAGCTACATTAGTGAAATGTGAGACACAATACAATTTGCATTTATAGTGCCTTTCACATTGGGAGAACATCTCAAAAGGCTTGTGATGTATAGTAGTTTCTTGCATTAATCTTTTGGAATATTGCATACCTGTGATACAATATTTACATTGTATAATAATAACTTGTTTGGTTTACCCCAAAGTTGCCACAGCTCCATGATGGATCACAGGACACCCTAGGCTACAGACCTCAAAACAACATTAATCCTTCCATTTGGTAATCACATCGTTGAGACTTCTCAAAGTGCTTCACACAATGTACTGTAAAGTGCTTTGACTGTATATTTTGCCAGCACCCAATTGCGCACAGAGGTGTCCCACAAACAGAGATGTATTGAGTCACCAAATAGCTTTCTGCGTGTGGGCTTATTATCCCTGTAAAGCGATCTCCCAATCGACGAACTACTGGATTCCTACTGGGTGAACAGAGGAGGGTGGAGTAAAGAAACTTGTCTAAGGTTTTGCTCCCCCTGGGAATTGAACTCCCGGGTTATCTCGCTTGCGAGGTGAATGCACTGACCATTACTCTACCAGACTTCACATGGCCATCAATGCATTTCTGCTGCCAATCATTAGGAGATGTCATGTAAGTGAGGCAGATGGGTTGATTTCATATGTCAGTCAGTGAAAAGTTTGGATTGGATGAAGACTCTCTGTCCCATTTGGTCTCAACCTCATAGAGTCCTGTAGCTCAGTGTTTAGGGAACTCACCTTACAAGCAAAAGACCTGGGTTCAATTCCTAGGCCGGGTGAAACCTTGGGCAAATTTTCCTAATCCACACTCCCAATAATAATCGCTGAAAAAAAATTGGCCGTTTCAATCCACGACTGTTTGTGGGATACGTCTGCGCTGCATTTCACAATCTACGCATCTACACAGTCAATTCACTTTACAGTATATTCTGTGAAGCGTTTTGGGACATCTAGAAGACGTGAAAAGCGCTATATCAAATGCAAGGATTATGATGATTATTATTATTACTATTATTCTTGGGACATCCTCGCGACGTGAAAGGCACTATAAAAAGTAACGCTGTTGTTGTTGTTGTTGTTGTTATTATTATTATTAACTCTCCAGATAGCTTGCCCAGGCAAAGGTTAAGATTCTGCAGTCACGAGCTTGGAGCGAGAAAGGGACAGAATGGTTTCCATTGCGATCGCAGCGATTTATTTGTTGTGGGTGGGGGAAGGGGGCAGGCAGATGGGTCGGTGGTGGAAGTAAATGGGGTGAGATAAGATCAGTCTGAAATGTAAGACCGGACAAAAATTGCAGTGTGAACAACTGAGGCACACTTGTGGTCATGGTAAATCTTAGACCAGTCAGTAGGCGTGAAATCCTTGTGGTTGTGTAGTTCATGCAGGTGGATTCACACCAGAGCTAACAACAACCACCTTAATCTGATCAGAACACCTTCGGGTATTTGGAAGTGGTCAAGTTACTTTGCTGCCCATTTCTTTATTTCTCTGACTTTCGCTCACTTTTTCTCTCTTTCTCTCTTTCTCTCTTTCTCTCTTTCTGTTTGTCTGTCTGTCTGTCTGTCTGTCTGTCACCAGCCCGCCCGCCTTTTTCTCTCTGACTTTCTCTCTCTGTGTCTTGCTCTCTGTCTCGCTCTCTGTCTCGCTCTCTGTCTCGCTCTCTTAAGTGTCTTGCCCGCCATTTTCTCTCTGTCTTTCTCTCGCTGTGTCTCTCTGTCTCTCTCTTTCCCCCAATTAAAATTGGTCCCTCGCTTCATAGCTGATGGTGGGGACATGGCTGTGCGCCACGTTCTCCCACAAAATACACAGTCACTACACTTTCCAAAACAAAAATAGACCCTGTGAAACGCTTTGAGGCATTCTCTACATGTGAAAAGCGTTGCGTCACAGGCAAGATTTACCATTTGTTTCAGTGCTGGCGCAAGGCAGTCATGAGATTTATGAATAAATAATCCTCGCATTTGATAAAACGCCTCAGCATGTCTTCTAGACATCTCATAGCACCTCACAGAATAATAATAATAATCCTTATATTTGATATAGCGCTTTCCATGTCTTTGTGACGTCTCAAAGCGCTTCACAGAATATACTGTAAAGTGATCTGACTGTATATTTGTGGGCGAAACATGGCAGCCAATTGCGCACAGCAGTGTCCCCCACAAACAGTCGTGGATTGAAATGTCCAATTTTGTTCTGAGTGACTATTATTAGGCATGTGGAGTAAAGAAACTTGCCCAAGGTTTTCACCCTGCCTGGAATTGAACCCAGGTCTCTCGCTAGAACTGAGCTACAGGAGAATATACTGTAAAGTGAATTCACTGTGTATACTGTGGGAAATACGCGGCAGCCAATTGCAAACAGCAGTGTCACACAAACAGTCGGGGATTAAGTGACCCCATTTTTTTTGTTGAAGGAACCATTACCCCCGGAAAAGCTATCCACCAATCGACTACCAAGCAGGGTCCTACTTACTGCTAGGTAAACAGAGGTGTGCGGAGTAAGGAAACTTACACGATATTTCGCCGTGCCGGGAATCGAACCGGGTTTCTCTAACCACTGAGCTACTGGACTCCGCAAGATTTCCCACCTGCATCACCAGAGACACTGCGGGGAACGTGGAATGGAATTTCTACCTCTCTCGGTGCAGTAAGCTGACGCAGTGAATCGTTTGATGGAACAGTACTATTCTGGCTTGCACCCAAATAATTCTTGCCAATTGCACCTTAATGTCAAACGCTCTTGCTGTACGTTAGAATCTGGGGCAGGATGAAGTAGGTCTGAAAAGGATCTTTTTCTCGCAAAACGTCAAAGAAAAACAGAAACCCGGGGGCTGAGACATCTCTCCAAACAAATCTAACAAAGGTCATTGTTGTCCGCACTTTAAAGTAAGTCTTGGCTTACATTTGTCTGCAGATGCCCACGTTTTTTTTTAGCACACAGACACCGAGGGCATTGCACACATAGATATTAGCAATAAACCCTCCGGTTTGAAACTGCGCCTTTCACTTCGGGTGGACGTCTCAGAGCCTTTTAGAGGATTTATTACAAAGTACATTGACTGCGTGTATGGCAGATGAATATTAGGTGCATTACAGCAATGTCCCCAAAACAGCGATGAAGCAAATGAATGAATTTATTGGGTGGTGGGTGGGGGGGGGTGGGTGGGGGGAGTGGGGGGTGAGATTGTTGGCCAGGACACTGGGTTGAGTGAGAAACTCCTTTCTATTTTCGAACAGCGTGGCGGGTTCTTAAAACGCCCGCCCAAACAAATGGACGTGACCTGGGTTTAACTCGCGATCCGACGGACAATGAAAAACCACCCCCGGGTTTGCGTTGGAGTCTGAACCTAGGCAATGTGTGCTCAAAGTCCTTGATGTGGGCCTGGAACCCACAAGGCTCTGCCTCGGAGGTGGGAGTGCGAGCGGCTGAGGCAGGCTGAAGCCAGTTCTGAGAAAAAAACAAAAAAATCACACTATTCGAAGTTCAAAGAGCAAAAATCACCACTCGACAAATGTTGCTGCCGCTGCAGTTTTAGCAAGTGTGCGGGTTTGTGTGTGTGGGGTGGGGGGGGGGGGGGGGAGGGGAGGGGGAGGGAGGGGCGAAGGGAGAGGGGTTGAGGAGGGGAATTTGTGTAAAACCGGCTGAGTCTCAATCCCACTCTATCTAAGCAACTTCCGACAATTGTGTTCACCAGACGCAGCTCGTGGGCATCTCAGCAATTAAATTTTATGGGGCGAGGGCTTTGAGCAGAATTTCCCTGTCAATGAAGGCGTAAATTGCCGAATGTCCCTATCCAAAGCGTTCGCCCACAAAACCCACACATCACAGTAAATCCTGAGACGTTCTCCCAAGGTCAGAGGCAATATACCAAATGTAAACCTTATTCTTAGCATTATTATTTACTTTGAATCCAATGTTTTGAGTTGTTGCTCCCATTTATTTCCACCTTCTCCAAACGCTGGCACACACACGCGTGTACAAACCCCAAAACACATGCACATACACTCACACAGATATGCACGCACTCACATACACAAACGCATACACACAACAATAACAACTTTGATTTATCTAGTGCCCTCAGACAGTCTCACACACACACAATCGCACACACACACAGGCACGCACACACAGACAGACACTTTTCCCAACGTGTCTCTGTGATTTATACTTTCTTGTCGATAAGAAGAAAATGTTTTCTTTTAAAAATGACGCTGCCGTTCAAATCTTTTAAAACGGTTGAACATGCATTGCGTATGTGAGCGTGTGTGTGTACGTGTGTGTGTGTGTGTGTGTGTGTTTGAGTGCGTGTGTATTTGTGCACGTATGTGACCAGGTCAATATATAAGCCTGTGATGCATCGATAGCTTACCAAACATAATCTATGTAGGTCAGTACAAACAAGCAACACAGCTGATCTGAGATCAAATTTTTGTGTGCGTACACGTGTGTAAGCTCTAATCATTTGGCATGCGTGGGGAGTGGGTGGGGGGTGGGGGGTGTGGTAATTAAACTACTCAGTGACTTGAAGATAAAGGAATGAGAGCATGTGTATAAACCTCACAGCCAGGCATCCCGCGGACAGGACCACACGTATGAAATGGGTTAGATCTCCGCAGAAAACATCCACGACAACAAAATTACACTTTTATAGTCAGGAGGATGTCCCAAGGTGCTGGACTTGCATTTATAGCAACGTCCCACAAGCAGCTGTGAGGTGAATGAGTGATTTTATTCACTAATCCACAGGTTAAGGACACCCTTTACACCCCTTTGGCTCAGTTGAGTTTTTCCAGGTCGACGTATGCCTCCGACCATTAATTCCTTCGACGTGATGAAAATGGAGCGGAATCAGAATATGTCTGCAGCTCTATCGCACCTCTCCTCTCCCTCCCAGCACAATATCAGGTCATTGCCCCCAGATTAGTGAGGCCGTTACAACAACAACAATTACATTTGTACATCGCCTTTCATGCCAGGAGGACGTCCCTGGGCGTTCACAGGAAAAGAAAAGACAAACAAAAGTACTCGAGACCCCCAAATCTTCCCTTGATCTTATAAGGTAATTTTGGCGTCCACTGTAGCTCAGTGGTTAGAGCATTCGCCTGGCGAGAGAGAGAGGAGAGACCCAGGTTCAATTCCCTGGAGGGTCAAAACATTGGACAAGTTTCCTTAGCAGGAAACAACATCAATGACAACTTGCATTTGCACAGCACCTGTCACTGTGAAAGGCGACTGGCGGATCGCTTCTCTGATCGAGAATAATCCCTCAAATATATATATACGTATATTTGGTCACTCAATCCAATTTTGCTGCCATGCTTCGCTGACAATATATATATACAGTCAATTCACTTGACAGTATATTCTGCCGGTATACTCTGTGAAGCGCTTTGAGACGCCCGAAATACATGATAAGGCGCTATATCAAATGCGAGGATTATAATTATTATTTTGGAGTCTCCTTCCAAACTCATCTGCTCCCTCCGTCTGTCACCCTGCTCAGAGGTTAACAGATAGTTCCCCAAGCCCTCCTTCTCACTCCCTACACCCTCCAGAAATGCCCACGGGAATACTGTTTATGCTAACTTGACTGTTGCGTTCACCAGCAAACAACAACCACGATAACAAGGGTAGCTTCAGGGAATGCTTAGAACTCCACAATTACCTCATGAGATTAGGGGGTAGATTCGGGACATTTCAGATACTTTTATTTGATTGATGCGTTGCCTGTACGTGACCTGCCCGCTAATCTCGGGCGACGATGTGATTCTGCGCTGGAGCGAGAGTACAGAGGTGCCATTCAATCCTCGGCACGTCACAAGAATGAATCGCCAAAAACAAACTGAGAACTGAAAAAAACTCAAATGACCCACAGGGGATTCAAGGGTACGGACTGATGCGAGTACAGCGTGAATACAGTCACTCATTCACCTCATGGCTGTTTGTGGGGGCTTTGCTGTGCTCACATTGACTGTTGCGTTCACCAGCAAACAACAACCACAATAACAGGGGTAGCTTCAGGGAGTGCTTAAAACACACAGTGACTGAACTTTGCAAGTAATGTACGATCCTCCTGTTGGGAAAGGGAGCCTTGTCAAATGTAAGGATTATTATCAGGCTGCTTCCACTAGAGATATTAGCAAATAACTTGCTTCGGATACATATAAAAATGATTGTGAGCAATCAAAAGCCGACAGACCAACGTCTCAGTTCATCTGAACTCCCTCCCAGCTCATTTCCCTTCTAACTATAACCTTCAAATGAGGTTTTGCTTCAAAAGCCCAGCTGCCTACAGAACCTCCAGTGTTGGGGGTGATGAGCTTTGAGTGGCCGATTAGACAAGCTCGGGGCTACTTCAGTCTTGAGAGAAGACATCTCGGAGAGGACCTTGTAGAGAGAGGTGTCTGATATTTTAAATGTGATTCAAAATGTAAACCCAGATCAGAAGTTTGGGACACATCAAGAAGACACGGGTATTGTGTTGGCAAAGGGGACAATTTCGGGACAGATACCAGTATGTTTTAAAGGAAAGCTTTAGGTAGGGAGGAAAGGGTGGTTGAGGCCAGGACACTGGGACTCTTAAAAAAGTTTTCCCGTGGAAGTTATTAGTTAGTTACTCGTGGGCTAACACAAATTTTAAGGAAGTATAAGGTGTTAACCCTGCAAACCAAAGTCCTAATAGCTGGGGTGGTCCTAACAGTAGGAAAGCTTGCCAGACAGTGCTCTCAATGAGACATTATGAGGTTTTAGCTGGTCAGATTCCAGCAGTAAGTTACCTTAACACACACTCTGGGGTCCTTCCAAGCCTTGGTTCGATTCCATTCCAACAATCCATCTCTGGAATGGAATTTCTGTATGTAGGTGGGATGCCTGTCTGGTTTGGAGACTCAAAGGTACGTTGATGGGTTTCCGCATGTGTCAGAAAACCATGCTGAACCCCCCCACCCCAAAAAAAGTTGCTTTTTTTTTAATTGAGAGACTTTCTTGCGAAGGGCATAGAAAAGCAATAACTAATTTCACAACCGAAATCATCACTTACTTTTGAAACTTGAGTAATAACTAGCTTTTAATCCGAAGAAGATGCATACTGTTTTCTATGAATTTATCTGAGGTGTCTGTGTGTGTGTGTGTTTGGTGTGTATGTGTGTGTCTCTCTCTCTCTGTTTCCCCCTCCCTTCAATTCTCAAAATGTTTCATATCCAAACTGAAAATGCAGCTGAATCGACCCATTAAAAGAAAATAACAAATCACTTCAACAAAAGGATTTTTCTATGTGCTTTTTTTTCCATTCCGATTTCTAGAATGTTTTTTCTCTCTTCTCTCCCCACCCCTCACTCAAAAAAAACATCAGGACATTTCTCTGTTTTTATTTTAAAATAAATTGCTGGCTTTTATTTTTTTACTGGCGTTTGGTGAAAAATCATGATAATCTTTTGGAAAGTGGAGAATTATGGTGAAAGAGAGATATTGAGAGAGATGGAGAGAAAGAGAGAGAGAGAGGGAGAGAGAGAGTGAGGGAGAGAACAAGGGGGTGAGGGGGAGACGAGAGAGATGGAGAGTATGACAGAGGCAAGAGAGAGACAGAGAGATGTTGAGCGAGATGAAGAGAGAGAGAGAAGGGGGAAGAGAATGAGAGCGTGAGAGAGAATGAGAAAGAGTGAGAGACACGGAGGGAGAATGTTAGAGCGGATGAGACTGAGAGATAATGAGGGTGAGAGTGAGAAAGTGTGTGACAGAAGATGAGAGAGAGATATGTGGGAGAGCGAGATTGTAAGAGGGGGAGAGAGAGAGTGAAAGAGAGGAATTGAGGGAGAGAGAGAGAGATGGGAGAGTGTGAGAGAGAGAGAGAAACAGAGAGAAAAAGCATGAGAAGTATACTATGTTACATAAAAGCTGCCTGCATCGAAATGTATAACGGTGACTTTGATGTGGTGGAGGAGGCTTTTAACTGCTGTGGCTCCTTGTTTTTTTTTCGCGTAAAGAGTTAACAGTTGAACGAAGGTTGCTGTGCTTTCAAAGTTTAACATTTGCATATTGTTTTGAACTCAGCTTTAGCGCAAAAGAAAAAAAAACCTGCCCAGCGATTAATATCTGAGAAGCTGTATCGCTCTGGTAACTGGAGATATAATCATTATCCGGCTTGCAGCATTAATGCATATCTGTGCAATTTGCAAAGGACATTTTTTAAAAAAATTGAAAACATTAAAAAAAATTCACCTGAAATTAATTCTACAACGGTCTATATAGCGGTGGGGGGGTGGGGTGGGGTTGGATTGTGAATCCTGCTGGTGGACAGTAGTCGGAAAGGGCTGGAAGTGAAACAAAATTTTTAATGAAATAAACACACTTTCTCCCAGTTCGAAATAGGAATAGAGATTTCTATAATACACCCACAAGTTGCTCAAATCTGATCGAAAAGTACAGTTTTCAGAGTTCCTATGTAAATGGCACACAATTATATATATATATATATATATATATAGTACATTTATATATAGACATTATACATGGTGACCACATAATCTTATTTTCGGCTATCCTACTATCTAAAAAAAATCATTTGTATAAGACATTTAGACATTGTAATGGTATCATTACAACCTTTTTGGTTGTCCTGTACACGTAATAATAATAAAACTTCAATTGGATTTCACGCCTTATTGCTTTTTTGAGATATCTCAAAGCTCTTCATAGATTTTTTCTGCAAAGTGAATTGACTGTGTATTTTGAGGGAAACACCAATTAATTGCGCACAGAAGTGTCCCACAGACAGCCCTGGATTGATTGATCCCATTTTATTTTTGCCTCTCCCTTTCTTTCTCTCTTTTTCTTTGTTGTTTCCTTTCGACGCTTTCCGTAAAAATATCGGTTCAGCCAAACAGTTTCTCAACAAGGCCCGAAAGAGTGCGTCTCGCGAGGCGATTATCAGTTGGTTTTCATCCACATCGTCCGCAAACAGTCACTACACTTCATCACAAAATCCCGTGACATGCTTTGAGGTGTCCCAGCAACACGATAAGGAGTTGTATCAAACGGAAATATTAATATTATTATTGTTGCAACTCAGATACCAATGGGGAAAGCGTGTTAACTTTCGATGACGTGTTAGATTTAAACAAGAATTGTTCCCCTTTCTGTGTAAGAAGGAATTGGTGACACTTTTGCTAGACTGCTGTTGAATCCTTCTCTTGCACCAATTCTTGCAAAAACTGGTGCAGAATTCAAAGCGTTATTACAAGTCTTGATGGAGTTAACTAATAATCCTTACGAAGTGCAGTGGCTCTGTGTTTTGTTCTCTGTGTGGGAGAATGTAATTTGTTGTTGTTTGTTTGTTTGCTTGTTATATGTTTGTTTGTTGTTGTCGTCCTTATCTCTTGACAAAGCAGAATTAGGCAAGCAGTGAGTGCTCCCCTCCGCGAGAAAGAGAAAGGAAGGCAGAGAGATGGTTCCATTCTAGACACAGGGAGATTTTCGCATGCAAGTTGGCATACACACACACACACACACACACACACAGACACACACACACACGTGGAACTCTCAATCTGCTTCAGCGTGGCAATGGCTGTGTGTCAGACACCTGCCTGACCAAAAATCACAGCATACCAGAGGAATATCAGAGGGCTCTGAGCTGATCAGATAGAGTTCATTGAGTACTTCGTATGGGTTTTGCAATGATATCTTGTTACTTTGGCTATATCTGGGGCCAGTTGAAGATTGAGGCGGAGTGGGTGGGGGAGGGAAGGAATCTCTGTTATATAATCAGATTTTTTTTGCCCGGTTCATCAGATCTCAGATAAATTTATTTTCAAATCGGCACACGAGGCCATTTGTTCTTATCTGACTCCACGCAGTCTGACTCAATATCAACATTAAACTTAAAAGCCCTTCAAATATGAATTGAGGTTTTACACGGGGGCTTTCTGTGTTGTTCTCTGCTTGTCCTCTCTCTCTCTCTCTCTCTCTCTCTGTGTATCTCTGTGCCTTTCTTTTTTGCCCTTTGATTGGACAGGGCAAAACAAAATAATTAAAAACGAAACTAACATTTCATACGGTTGCACCGTTCCAAAGTTCTTCACCCCTCATACTCTCAACCCCCCCCCCCCCACCCACCACTCCCTGCCACCCCATCCCACCTCTTCTCTCAACACCTTTCTTCCCACTCTCCCGGTCTCTCCACTCCCACTTAACCATTATTCTTGCTAAATTCCCCAAGTCTTGGCTCTCGCCAACCTTTGCCCAATACTCTCTGGAATTAAGTAAGCAGGGAGAGAGAGACCATTCCATTCCAACAATCTAACTTGCCTCAGGTTTCACCCCCGCCCAGGAATCATACCCTCTTGTTTGCGAGGCGAGCGCACTAATCACTGAGCTATGGGGTTCCAGATAAACGCCCCCACATCCGCCCTCAGAAATATTGTAGGGGAACACAATGCGCTTGCCACGACTTGGAACTCATATAGTCTAAGATGACCCTCTAACGCAGGGCTGGGAATGTGCGGCATTGCCTGTAAGGGTGGATGTTAAAGATCCTGTAATGCTATTTGTTAGAGAAGGAGGTTTCTCTCTCCCAGTCTCTTTGCCGACAATCCTCCAAATAAAACTGATTGCTCACTTTATGGTGGAATACATGGAATTCACAGCTTGGTTTGGACACTCTTAAGCAACGCTGATGCCTTTGCTTCACGCTGCCCCCCCCAAATGTTTCTGAAGCATTTATTGAGGAGAAGATTGTTAAACTGAGTTCTGTGCGTTAATAATAATGATAATAATAATAATCATCATAATCATAATCATAATATTCCTTGCATTTCATATAGGACCCTATCATATCGTTGAGACATCCCAAAGCACTTCACAGAACATACTGTAAAATGAGTTGACAATAATATATGTGTGCGAAACACGGCAGCCAATTACACACAGCAGTGTCCCACAAACGGTCAGGGATTGAGTGACCAAATTATTTTATATTTTTTTGGAATTGTAAATCCCCCCCCCCATCCCCTAGAAAAGCGAAGCGCCAATCGGGTTCCTAATAACTGCGAGAATATTTGTTGTTTGTATGAATGGTTGCCATTCAATTGACGACAACTCAGTTGAAGGTGATGTTAGTATTGGTGGTAGAGGGGAGGGTGGAGAGGCGGGGGTGAGGGTGAGGGTGGGTGGGGGGGGTGGGGGTGTTGGTGTTGAAGAGGAGAGGAGTGTTGGTGGGTGTTTATATCGCAGCCAAACCGTAGCTAAATAAGTTAGCTTATCATATCCGTGTGAGAGAGCATTCTGACTGAGCTACAGAACGTTAGTGGCGGAGAAAGTGGTGGGTGGGTGGGTGTTGGTGGAGGTCGTGGGGATGGAATAAAAAAACATCCGTCCCCCACCCTCCCTCCAGCTGCTCTCCTTGTTTCTATATTTAACCCTTATCAGCCCTGCCGCGGAACCACAGCAAAGCAGGAGAGAGATGCGCAGGTGGATTTTGTTGGTTCTAGACTCCCTAGCTTAGCTCTCTGTTTGGTGCCATCTGTGCTGTAACACAACAGACTCGATAAACCACCACTTTGCTAGCACCAGATATTGGTCTGAGGAATATATATTCTCAGCCCCCTCATTACGCAGAAAAGTGCCAGTGGTTTTCTAAAGAAACCTTTCCATCTCGTCAAACCGGTCGACTTATTAAAACTGGGGTTGGTGGTGGAGGGGGCCGGGGGGAGGAATAGTAAGACACATTCTGTGCAAGGGCTTCGTAGGATTACAAATAAATGTAACTAACTTACGTTCATGGGGCAATTTTTGTGTGAGGTTTTATTATTATTATTACTACATAAAAACATTTATTTTAATATTTTTATTGTGGTTTTAATTTATTTATTAAATAATTTATTATTATTTTATTATTACGGTTTTATTATTACATAAAAATATTTATTATGTTTTTATGTATTAAAAATAAGGTCAACGACACTGATGATTTGGAAATATCAGCGGCATATTAATCCTTATGTTGCGTGTAAGGAGGACGTCCGAAACTGTCCTCTACAAGATATAGCATGAAGTGATGCCACTGTTGTGCGTGTGTGTTTTGTGGGCGAAACACGGCAGCCAAATTTGTCCACTGCAACTTGCGAGAATACTTGGGTGGCTCGGTGGGTGTGAGGAACCTGCTCGTCATGTCTTCAATTGTTTGTTTTAATCAGTGGGATTTCCACTTGTGTCACTGTTTCCATTCCTGTGGTCAACGTTGGACTGCTCAGGTCACGACATGTACTCAAACCACCAATCATGATACTTGTGTGTGTCATTTAACTCTCCAGTACAGTGCTGGGGGAGAGCTGGCTTGCCAGAGGCATTCGAACCAGATTAGGCATGAAAACCAAAGTCTCAACCCACAAAATACACAGACACTCCACTTTAGAATAACTATTAAAGCTCTTTGAGACGTCTCAACACGTGATAAAGCGGCATAAGGCGAAGTTGTTGCATATCAAATGTTGTATATCAAATGCAAAGATGATTATGATTGTTATTAATAGTCCCGGTATAGGCTGGTTTTAATAGTATTAAAAAACAAGTCAAATTAGTGTTTAAATAAAATGATGATTTATTCACCCCTTTGACGAACTGTGACAAGGTATGAACTGGAATAATGTGTGCGGTTGACACGACCTTAAAGACTGATAAATGCCCACTCATGTATCCAGTCACTTCTACATTTTAAATCAGATTCCCTTAACTGTGTCCAGATATACAACAACAACAACAAAATTACATTTGTATAGCGCCCTTCACGTCAGGAGGATTTACCCTTCAGAACAATTGGACCTACTTACTGCTAGATAAACAAAGGCATATGGAGGAAAGAATCTTTCCTGCCCTGCACGAGAATCGAACACATTTGAGGCAAATGCTCTCACCACTATTCTACAGGACTCCACAAGGTATCTAAACAGGAGTTAACTACAGGAGTATGAGAAAGGGGCAGGTAAATAGGACTAAACAAAATGCTCTTTAAACGAGCCAGCATAGACACCATGGGCCAAATGATTATCTCCTGTGTAAATGTCTATGGTTCAATGGCAGTCTGTGGATTCTGTTTCGTTTACGTTTTTTTTTGCATTAAATTGTGAACTTTAAACCGGATCAGCGTTGTAGCTATGTCATGGCAGGAAATGCATGTTTCTAAAGCGGGCAGAGAATCAGCAAAGCAAAGGTCAAACACAACGCGTTATTGTCTGGTCGAGTTTCAAGCGGGACTGAGAACCAATTTTAAACAAACACCCAAAACATGATTCGGAGCCATCCGTCACTTGATTTAGAATTTACAGATCTAAGATTGTGGTCGTACTCAGCTCACGGCAGAATAATACATGTGATGAACCCTTTGATAACTGGATTATTTTAAATGTTGCTCAATTTGATCACTCAATCCATCACTGTTTGGTGACGTCGCTGGGCGCGATTGGCTGATGTTCTTCACCCGCAAAATATACAGTAAATCCACTTCACAGTATATTCTGTGAAGCACGTTGAGACATCTCAACCACGTGATAAGGCGTTATATCAAATGCAAGGATTATTATTATTATTATTATTATGATTATTATTATTAACCCTCCACCCAATTAGCCTTTCATTTGAATTTTGGGTTTTTAGTTTCTATGTGTTTTCATCCAAAATGTAAATTATTCCTGACCTCTGCATTTGCCTTGAAATTGATGCTCTCTAGTCACTGATTCAGTGATCATAACGGGTACCAGAGGAATTTAGGAACATAGGAATTTAACAATACCATTTTTATTAAATCATTTTTATTATTTTGTTTTAGCTCCCACAGTTAGACTTTTGGCTAAACTCAGAAACCTTCGGCAATGTTTCATTGTTACAAAAATTAAACTGAAAAGCTTTCGAAATTTGTAAGGGTCGGGCGAAGTAATTTGATGTAAAACTGAATTATTTCAATACTTTTGTTAACACCATGAAAAAAGGAGTTTGTCTTTTATAACCTTACACTCTCCTTTCTATGAACGTATATCTGTGGAACCTTCCACTTTTACAATAATAATCCTTGCATTTGATATAGCGCCTTATCATTGGAATCCATTGAGTGATGGGAAGCCGGTGGAGTCGGGCGAGAATGGAGGTGATAGGGTCGCGGAGCTTGGTGCGGGAGAGGACATGGGCTGCAGAGTTCTGGATGATCTGCAGTCTATGAAGAGAGGAGTTGACGAGGCTGACAAGCAGGGCATTGGCATAGCGGAGCCAGGACGGGAGGGAGGCGGAGCCGGTCATGGGATATAGGTGGAGGAGGAAAGACGGCTCGGTGAGGTCTAATGTGCAACCGTGGGGAGGTTGATGGCTGCCAATGCCTGAGGCGTGAAGGCGCTGGCCCGTGACAGTCAGCCTCGGTCTTGTTGACATTCAACTGTAGAAAGTCAGCTCTCATCCAGGACTTGATGTCTGACAGACAGTCTGTCAGGAACAGAGAGATGCTGGAATCAGAGAGATAGAGTTGGGTGTCATCCGCATACATGTGAAAAATGACCCCATGTCTACAGATGATGTCACCAAGGGGGAGCATATGAAAAGAATATACTGTAAAGTGAAATTGACCGTACATGTTGTGAGAAAAAATGATCCATATGCATTGGGCAAAGTATTCTGCAGTGAATCACATATGGAGATAGTAACCTGATTTTGTTGGTTGTACTTTTTAACACTTAAATCCCTGCCCCCCCCCCCCCCCCCCTAAACAGCATGTTAAAAAAAAGTTGAAATTCCACTTGTTTCCTGAAGAATCTGCAGAATGTGCCAATGTGTTGAATTTCAGTCTGAACTTTAAAGCTGGTTTTAAAGGCAACTTTCCACACACACAAAAGAAGCACGTTTTCAAGAACTTGCCAATCTCTGAACTCCCTCACAATGCTAAGAATTTCTACCTCAAAAAGTGTTTTGCCTGAAACTTGAAAACTGCTTGTTTTCATCAAAATCTCCCTTTCTCTCTCTCTCTCTCTCTCTCTCTCTCTCTCACACTCACTCACTCTCTCAGAATGATGATTGACGATTGTTTGCGGGACTGTTGCTCTGTTCAAAACCTGCTGCCGAGTTCACCTGAAAAATGCACAGTCACTCCCATGAAGTGCTCCGAGACGTCCTCCCGACGTGAAAGGCACAGTCTCAAAAGCAAGGATTGTTGCCTGTTTATTCTCATTTAATTCCCGTGAGTGATAGAAGCCCAAAAAGTGCATGTTAAGATGAGACGGATGATGTTATCTGCCTACTTATCTGTATCTGTACATATGTGCGGGAGGCAATTCAGCTGTTTATGGGGGGGGGGGGGGGGGGGTGGAATTGATTGAAAAATAAGCTTCAAAGATTCTTTAAAAAATTGCCGAAATGCGTCGCGCTCGATGTTAATTTACAAAAATCTAAAATAACTGATAAGAGAAGCGAAGGAAACAGATGTAATTTTAAAAATCAGAATTGGTTACATTTCTTCTTGCCTGGGACTGGAGCCAGTTAAAGTGTCACCAGGTGGTACATTGCCAACTGGTGGAGACTTAATGATAATAGTATAATAATAATAATCATTGCATTTGATACAACGCCTTATCACGTCTTCGAAACCTCTCAATGCGCTTCCCAGATTACACTGTGAGGTTAATTGACTGTATACTCTGTGGGCAAAACGCACTGCAAAATGCTTCCTTCTATATTTAACGACAAGCAAGTGACCAAAATGGTCTGTGAATGACCCAAGTAAAGGTTCCAGTCAGTCTCTCTATCTTACAAATGTCTTACAAACGAAAGTCTTCGGTTGAAATGAATTCAGGTGGACATTAGAGATGTCTAAGAGAACGGGAGATGTAATTCTGTGTGAATTTATTTAATTTGAGTCAATGACGTGGATATAGGCTCTTAAAATTTAACAGAAAGGGTGGGAGGGTTTCAAAGTAAAATTAAGCAATTCTAGTTATGTTTTGTCCATTTTTCTCCCTTACTATCAAAAATCGCCATGCTATTCATCACCTTTCAACTCTATCCTTGTGTGTGTGTGTGAGTATGAGAGAGCCCATGAAAGGTGTGCCTGAGTGTGTGATAGCTGTCCAAAAAGTCATTAAAGACGTTGAAGTATTTCATTAAAGTGGACACAAAGTGCATGTAGCCACCGATTTAACTCACTTTTCACACCACTCTGTTACAAGAGGGAAGTCACCATCAGATTTTTTTTCCATTAACCCAACATTAGTTTAGAGTGTGATTTCAAACTGCCACATGGGGCTTAAACCCCCAAACTTCTGCCTCCAGAGAGCATGTATTCTGCTGTGTGTGTATTTGTGTATGTATGTATGTATGTATGTGGGTGAGTGAGTGAGTGAGTGAGTGAGTGAGTGAGTGAGTGAGTGAGTGAGTGAGTGAGTGAGTGAGTGAGTGAGTGAGTGAGTGAGTGAGTGAGTGAGTGAGTGAGTGAGTGAGTGAGTGAGTGAGTGAGTGAGTGAGTGAGTGAGTGAGTGAGTGAGTGAGTGAGTGAGTGAGTGAGTGAGTGAGTGAGTGAGTGAGTGAGTGAGTGAGTGTTTAGCAGATCTATTTGCCAAGTGATTGAGCCAAATTTCCTTGATTATCACTCCGCCACAGCTCTTCTCACTCCCACCATCTTCCCTTTATGAACCAATTTAGCTTGTTTAAATCTTTTACGAATTTACATTATACATGTATATAAAATACAGTAAGCACAACATCTGAACGTGATTCTGTTGACTTTTATTCAAAATGTTGGGGTTTTTTAAGTTCTACTTTTTGCTGAACGGGACAAGGAAGATAAATAAGATGATGCCCACATCCTGTTTCACATTGGTTCTGTTTCTTTAAAGTGGGCAATTGAAATGTGGTGTTGCTGCATTGACAGCACACACACACACACACACACACACACACACACACACACACACACACACAAACTTCAGAGGTGTGGAAATATTATGACAATGTCAGTTTCGAAATTAAAAAAAAGACACGCTGTGTTAGTACATCTGAGACCGCACCTCCGTGAATGTATTGTTTCACACCGAAGGCATTTGCCCACAATTGACACAATTACTACACTTTCAAGTGTGGTCGACAACAACTCAAAGTACTGTACTGTACAATAAATTAAAATGACATCGGGGTGACGTCCCAAGGTACTGGACAGTGAAGGGTTTTGCACCCAAGCTGAGGTTGGAGTCAGAATGGGTGGATAGCGAGGGCCGGGGTGGTGGGGAAGGGGTGGAAGTGGAAGGATAGTCGAAGACTCAATCAAAGAGGAAGGTGTTGAGACTGGCTTTAAATGAGACAAGAGTGTGAGCACTAGGCTACACAACCAACAATGTCACCCAATTCACTGGCTCCATATTCCGAAGATGTTCAAGTTCAGGATCCTCACCCTGACCTTGAAATCCCTATATTGTTTTGCTCCATTCTACTTCTGTGACCTCCTCAATCACCTCCCAACTGACCTCTCTGTGGGCATTAGCCTCTGCCCCACCTGCCCCACCATCATCAGCCAGGCTTCCGATATACTGTATTTACCCCCACTCTCTGGAAGTCTATCCCTTTGACTTAGTCACTTCCCTCGCCTCTTCCAAACTCCAACTCAAGGTTGTATTTTGACCCATCTTTCCCGCAATTACCCACATCTCCTCGGCCCCCACCCACAGCTCAGGTCAAACCTTAGACTGTCCATCACGTTGGGATGTCCTCCTGACATCAAAGGTGTTATGAAATGTAAATTAGTATTGTATAATTTACATGGTTTATTATATAATTTATATATAATTCGCCCCACCCTACATCCGTGACCTCCTATCCCCTTACCAACTTGCTCACCCCCTCTGCTCAGCGGGCTCTGGCCTGCTCCACGTCCCCTGACCCACACACCCAACCATTGGCGGGCGAGCCTTCAGCCACTCTGCCCCCAACCTCTGGAACACCAACTCCGCCTCGCCACCTCCCTGGCCTCCTTCAAGTCTCACATCAAGACTCTCCTCTTCAATGGATCCACTGGCAACTCTCCCCCACCCACACCCCCACACCATTTCCTCAGCTTGGGTCTGAATCAATATCTGTCCAGAGCCTTGGGACGTCCTCCTGATGTGAAAGGCGCTATACAAATGTCATTTTGTTGTTGGGGAGTGCTGCATTGTAGGAGCGCTTCAAATTAGATATTAAACTGAGTAAACTGAAATTGCCTCAGTGAGATAGAAATTGAATGTTCTTTCGAGGTTCTGCCTGTGAGTGTTCAGGTGAACATCGAATTGATGCCAATGTGCTATTGGAAAAGAGAAGGGATTTTCTCTACCTCTCCCAGCGTCCTGGCCAATAATTCCCCAGATAAAATTGTTCACTCACAACAAGGCCATTTGTGGGACATGTTTGCGTGCAACTAAAGAACATAAGAGAACATGAAAACATGGGATTTTGCTAGGCGAACAAAGACCAAGGTCCAACTAGTTCGCCTTCCATCACCGTGGCAATCACTTGACTTGTTATGTTATATACTGTATCCCAAGATATTATTTTGCATCAGAAAGCTATCTAATCTGTTCTTGAAACTTCTGTTGATCTTTAATGTTCGTAGCTGATGAGTCCTTAGCATAATGTCTTATCTGAAGGAATGCACCTTCAACAATGCGATGTTCTCACCAACACTGAGTTTGAATGTCAGCTTAGACTGGGAGCTTTTCTTAGCAACATGACCCGAACGATATCTTTGGCTGATACCGGTGATGAATAGTTTGACCTAGGAAAAGATGTCAAAACAACTGTGCCTGCTTTCACTGGAACAGAAAAGGTTGAGGGGGATCCTGATAGATATCTCAAAATTATGAGGGTTTTTGATAACTTAAGGAGGGAGAAGTTATTTCCATTGACTCAGTAACTTAATGGAATGATTAATTCAGTAACTCAGTTAATCAGAAGGGAATTTTCTCCTTGTGTCAATAAACCAGATGAAATCGATGCTTAATCCATAGCTGTTTGTGGGGACATTGATAGTGCAAAATTGGCTGCCATGTTCACCTACAAAACACATAATCACCACATTGTATAGCAAATCCTGTCAAGCCCTTTGATGCAGCAACTTTTACGTCAGGATATCATCTCAAACGGCTTGACAGGATTTGCTATAAAATGTATTTTACTTAAAATTTGAGACAGAAATTAAATTGGTCTGTCCATATGGTCGTTTGTAGGACATTGCAGTGTGCAAAACTGCTGAGCTGCACATTTTAACCACGAATACACTTTAAGTCACTACACTTTACAGTATGTCCTGTTAAGAGCTTTGAGGCGTCTCGATGATGTGATGAGACGCTACGTCAAATGCAAGGTAAAGAATTTCATTTTTATTCATTTTTTCTAATAGATTTTTTTTCAAACTCCACCTCCTTCAGAAACCATCACCAGTACAAATAATAATAATAATATTAATAGAGACTGATAATGTGGAGTCCTGTACTTCAGTGGTTAGACCACTTGCCTCACAAGCGAGAGGATCCAGGTTCAATTCCCAGACGGGACGAAACCTTAGACAGGTTTCCTTACTCCACTTGCCTCTGTTTACCTAGTGTAAGTGTGAAACCCAGTTGTTAGTCGACTGGCCGATGGCTTTCCGGGATCAATATTCCCTTCAAAAAAAATTAATAAGAAGAATTTTATCAATGAATTAATGACTGTTTGTGGAACACCGCTACGTGGAATAGTTATCACTTTTCAAACACAAAATGCACAGTCAACTCACTTTACAGTCTATTCTAGTGAAGCGCTTTGAGATGCCTCGACTACTCGATAAATCGCTATAATAAGTGCAAGGATTATTACTTTAATTATATTGGTAATAACATTAAGGTTTAAGTGATTTTGCTGATGAAGCAGGGATGGTTGGTATCCGGGTTGTGTGTGTGTTTTTTTTAAAAAAAGCTGAAACTACAGACAGCGTTAGTAGCAGTGACCTCGACAATTGAATCAGGGAAATTTCCATCGCGGGTTTGTCATCATCAATACTGCTCGCAACAGCGGAATTTCAACACTCAAAATCCTATGGACTGTTTCCTCTCCCATCTCCTCCCAAGCCCACCTCCCGTCACCCCCAGCAACAAAGATTATGGTTTAATTCATTCTCTCTCTCTCTCTCTCTCTCTCTCTCTTCCCCCTTCCTTTTCCCCACTCAGCCCCCTCCCCCCCCATCCCTCGCCACCCACCTAAACATTCGCCTAATGGCTGATCTCAAGTAAATCAGGTTAATTGGCTGCAGCGTTTTGCCCACAAAACACGCAAAATCTGCAGTGAGTCTCGTCAAGATATCTCGACGACATGATGAGGCCCTATACCAAATGCAAGGATTATTATTATTATTATTATCATTATTAATCATTCCCTATTCAAATCAATTTATCATTTCACCCCCCACCTCAATGTCCATTGACTCGATATCACTGAAACAGATTGTCAGCCGTGCACCCAGTAATGGTGTCTGAACAGTAACAACAACAACAACGACAATTTGCATTCGTGTAACACTCCTCACGCAGGCTAGGGTGCTTGACAGTGGCGGAGCGGCTGAAATTGCAGCCATTGATGGTGAAACAGAAGATACAAGGGCCAAGCAGGATGTCAGAGGAGAGGAGCAGAGGGAACGGGTTGTAGAGTGGGGAGAAAGCAGGTCACAGAGGCACGGAGGTGCCAACGCATAAAGGGATTTGAAGGCAATCAAGTCCCATCGCTTCACTCCATTCAAGGCATCCAATGCATTCATCCCTCCAACCCACCTACCACTCACACACACACACACAAAGCCATGACCTCCCCCATCAGGTTGAAATAACTTGACAGCTACCGAATGTAAAAAGGTGTAGCTTACCTGCCAATTGTTTCCTTGTATTGCAACACGTACACTCAATCGCGAACAGAAACACACAAAACACACAGTTACAAGACAGACATTTCTGTGACTTGCTTTATTCAGTCGCTCACTCACACGCGTGTCTTTGCAGTGTGCGTTACTCCACTTGAGCTAACTAACACTAATTGGAGTAAGCTGGAGCGCAAAAATATTTTACACTGGCGCCACGACTATCTGCAACACAAATCAACTCTCACATCCTTGCTCGCTCAATCTGATATTACTTGGGGGGGTTTTTTCAGCTTGCAAAGGGCCTACTATTCAGGGCCCATTGTAATTCTTAGAAGAGAAAAAATATGGAAAAAAAAACAGAAAATTTACTCAAAAGTTGAAAATAATGTACAAAAAATGTTTCTCATCTCTGTATGTGTTTTGGGGGGAAGTCAAATGTTTCAGACCTAAAATAACTTTGAGTTTCGGGGTGAGACTGAAAAAGAAAATAGACATCCTTGTTCTTAGAAAAGAGTCTTCAGTGACTGGTGTGTATTAATCATGAGATGAATCATGTCAAAGATGGAATCCAAATGGTTCAAATCTGTCCTCATTGCCATTTGTAATCAAATCTGCCTAAGGAGAATTTTGACATTATAACTGAGCTACCTAGTGTGCATCTGCTTTTCTTAGAAAATGATGACTTTGAAACCAAAATGACTGGGGACAGAACAAGGGAAAAGGACTGTCTTTGAACATCGAAATCTTGTTCTAGGAAGGCCAGTTCATTTAGAGAGACAAAGCAAGACAAATGAGCGGAAAAAAAATCCCGTTGCATTGACTTTTTTTCTTAAAAGAATGTCAACACGTTCTATGGAAAATATAGACAGCCTGGCCTTGAAATTCCACATAGTCTTAGGTGAAAATTCTGCTTGGCCAGCTATTTTGGTTTATCGTTTAAGCTGACATAGAGTTTATCAAAACATTTTCAGTCCAGACTCAGTTTGGAAATCTGTAGTATTTTTCTCAACGATGTTGAGACGTCTCAAGCCGCTTCACAGAATATATTATAAAATGGATTGACTGTACTTTGTGGGTTACATTTGGCAGCCAATTGACAAGCTGAGATTTGGTCACATTTCAAGCCTGTGTTACACTTACAAACATGTACCAGATCATAGGATTGGTTCGGATGAAGAGACTGTTCAGCTCATTGGATCTCATTCTTCCAGAATCCTCACCCTCCCATCCTCCCATCACACCATCAAGCTGTTTTTTAGATAAGTCATGGTATCCCAGCATCTACCAACTTTCCTGATAAGGATGTCCTAAGTCAGCAGAACAAGAAGACTTAGGGTTAGAGTAGCAAAGGGCAATACAGGACAATTTTCTTTATTCAGCGAGTAATTAATGACGGAATAAGCTGCCCGAAAGGACGTTTGAGGCCAGGAACCTGGGACTCGTTCAAAAAGTAGTTTGATGCTCTGATGGTGTTCTGTGATGGGACGAGATTGGATGGGCCAAAGATCCTTCTTCATCCAAACCAATTTTGTCAACCCTATTCCAGTCACTAATGACCCTTCAGGAAAATAAATATTTCCTGGTGTCTTTCCTGAAACAGAGCTTTGCCACTGTAAATCTGCACTCTCTTGTTCTACCGTCTCGGTGCAGTCTGAAGTATTGTTCTGAATTGTCTGTCTCAATCCCATCACAAAGCTTAATAAAATGTTAAAGATCCCATGGGTACTCCTCTGAAAGGGGAGAGTTACTCTCTCCCAGTTACTCTTTCCTAACCAATTTCCCCCCACCCCCCAGATAAAATTAATCATACAATTCATGTTTTTGGAGATTTTGTTGTGTGCAAATTGGCTTCTGTGTTACCCTACAAAATACACAGCACTGTTTATTACCATAAAAATCTTGTGAAGTCCTTTGAGAAGTACCCTCTGACACAAAAGGCGCTGTATCGGTATTTAATTATAAATCGTTAATACTAACGGCAGATCAACATATCAAGCCTTGCAACTGAGTGTCTCAAGTACAATAATAGCACGTTTCTATCAGACACTGACCTGAAGTTTGCAAGTGAAATGTCCTTGGAAAGGAAAGGGCAATGACTGGTTTCAGGTGCCAAACAAGAACCATCGAAATCCAGTCAAAGGAGAAAAATTAGTCAAAGGAGGGTAATACTTGCAATATTTCACGGTGTGTGAAATGTCCCCAGGTTATGGTAAGTGGCATGAGGCATGTGTGGTGTGTTGCTGCAAATTTGTGTGTGGATTATCGCAGGGAATGTGTTCCGAATCCACGCCAAATTTGCGTTAACTAACCCAGGGAATGTGTCTGAAACCTCGTCAACTTGTATTAACTAACACAGGGAATGCGTGTAAAACACTGCAAACTTGAGTATTGGTTGTGAAGTGTCGGGAAACTTTGCGTGAATTAACAAAGACGATGTGTTATGAGATATCCTGACCTTCGATTAGTAACAGAGAGAACTGGTTGAGAGATGCCGTAAAACTCTGTTAATTTATACTCGTTAGGAACGTTACAAATCTGCGATAGTTAACATGAGGAACATTTTCAAGAAAGGGGGCAAATGCTTCACGCACAATCAGCAAGAGAATGATGATGAGACACAGGGCACCCTTTAAACCCCCTTTATTAATCTAAGTTGTCTTTTTCTTGAGTGCTATACATGGGGAACGCACGTCTTGCAAGAAAAGACTGAGGTCTCGAAATAGGAACTTAGTTGTTAAGGTACGGGGGTGGTGCGGTGGGTGGGTGGGGGAATGGTGACGGAGGATGGGCAAATGTAGGAGGTGGTGGGAGGTGAGTGTGGGGTGGGAGTGGGGTGGTGGGTGGGTGGGGGACATGTTAAAACGTGCTGTGAAAATGACGGGCGAATAAGCATCACCTAGTATTTGTGCAAAACCTCAGGAAGTTAGGTCGGTACATTTGAGAGCTGAAATTCTGTCTCGGAATAGTCTGGCCAGGAAGTGAGAGTGGTTTAGACTGATTATATGAGTACAACCTGTGGCTCAAGACTTTATTTTGCGATAGATTTTTCTCTCTCTTTCTCTCTCTTTCTCTCTCGTCGGAAGAGGAGGGGGAGGTCAGATTTGCTTGAACTTTATTAGAAGCCTTAACACACACCATCCAGCCAGAGATCTGAAATTCCAGTCAGTCTCAGCCTCTGAGCCCACATTGCCTTTTAAAATTAAAAGTTTGCACAGAATTGTTTTAAAAAGGTCTACCAACAATCTTAATTTGGAAGATCGGGAACTGTGGAAAAGTGTTCATTGATATCACTACTACTAATAAAAATCCTTGCATTTAATATATCTTTAATATAACCTATCACGTCACTGAGATGTCTCGAAGCGCTTCACAGAATATACTGTGAAGTAAATTGATTGCTACTGACTAAGCCAGACTGACACACTAATAGGCTATGAGTTGTTTGGGGGTGGAATCTATCTATCAATCTATTATTGATTTATTGATCAATTTATTGATCGCTATTGGGAAGCACTCTGAGACGCCGTCCAGCCTGGAGGGCTCCATATAAACCCAAGTCATTGTTGTTGTATCTATTATCAATTTATTCATCTATTTATCTATCAATCTAGCTGGTGACCTATCCAGCTATGCTCCACATTGTTAATTCAAAGTGGTGGCTCAGTTGATTGCACGCTTAACTCTGAATCAGGAGTCCCTTCATCGGGACTTTGATCTCCCAGTTTCTCCCTCCTTCCTCCTTCCCCCAAAAACTGTCTATTCATTTCGTGCCTGTTAGTGAGATGCCGCTGTACGCAAAGTGGATCCTGCCAAATCCACAGACACCGCACTTAGCAGAAAACCCAGTGAAGCGCTTTCAAACGCCCTCCTGACATGAAGTGCGACGTATCGAAACCAACAGGTTACTCATTTCATTGAGGGCAGTCTCAGTGTTTGCACACACAAATCGCCACGGCATCAATGCACAAGTTATTGAAAGGCTGCGCCGAGCTAGAGTTTGCACTGTTGTAGAAGCTTATCACATCAAAACATCTCTAAGAAGCTTCATAGATAAGCAGCTCCAAGCAGCAGACACTTTTTTTATTCCCTTAAAAATATACCTTCAATAAAAATAATCATTTGGTAACTGTGTGTGGGTTGCTGTTGTGCACAATTGGCTGCCGCGTTTTGCCCACATAATCAATTCACTTTATAGTATATTTCTGTGAAGCGCATTGAAACAACAACATCGACGGCATTACGCATGTATCGCGCCTTTGACGTCTCGAAGACGTGATCATGTGCTGTGTCAAATGCAAGGATTATTATTCTAATCAGCAAAAACGGCCGCTAATTTGTGCCTGGAATCGAAAATACAGGGGGCTTTTCCACCTTAAACCACCCCCGCCCCCAATCACACACACACACACACACACACACACACACATGGAAATACTTTCTTGTTTGCACCTCAGCATCAGTGAGAATCTGCTAAGAAAAGGAGTTTGCATTTCTTTTTAGTTGCACTTTAGCACCTCAGAGCATCTCAAAGCTTGACACAAGCTGTTACCGTAGCCAGGGTGCAACGCCTATAATAATAAACCTTGCCTTTGATATTGTGTCTTATCACTCCTCATCAAGACCCGTCTCGATTTTGTTTCGCCCGCAAAATAATCATTAGACTTTGCAGTGTATTCCGTGATGCACATTGAGACGTCTCGAAGATGTGATGAGGTTCTGTTATCAATGCAAAAAATTCTTCTTATTATCTCAAAGCACTTCACAGAATATACTGTAAAGTCGGCTGTACTTCATGTGTACGTATAGGTGAACGTGGCAGCCATTTCTGCTCAAGTTGACCTTGAAATGACATCGTAACAAGTCACCAAGTAAAAAATCTTCTCCTCATCTCTCCTCTGGCTCTTATTTTGCCAATTATCTTATATCTGAGACCTCTGGTTACCAACCCACCCTCTAATGGAAACAGTTACTCCTTAGTTACTCTATCATAATTTTTGAACACCTCTGTCAAATCTCCCCATAGAACTTCTCTGCTCTGAGGAAACCATTCACGGTTTGTCTAGCCTGTCCATGTAAGAGAAGTCTGTCATATCCTGGTATCACCCAGGTAAAGCTTTTTATTTCTTTACTATTTTCGCACAATTTTCCTACAGCATTAATACCCAACCGAGCCAGACTGACACACTTTCCATCCACGTTGCCATCGAAACGTCTCAAAGCACTTCGCAGAATATACCATACCGTAAAGTGAATTGACTGTATATTTTGTGGGTGAAACGCGGCAGCCAATTGTGCACAGCAGCGGCCCCACAAACAGCCATAGATCGAGCAAATAAATCATTATTTTTGTGTTTTTTAAAAAAGGGATTATTACCTAAAAGAGATTATTATCTCTCTCTTACCGGGAAGTAGAATTTCTAGGCAAATGGATGCATTCAAAATCATTTTAAAAACCCTTGCATGTGATACAACGCCTTATCACAATAAACTACAATACGAAATTACGTTACAATTTCTTTCACGTCGGGAGGATGTCCCCGGGTGCTGGGTAGTCAGGGATTTGGACCCGAGCTGGGTAGCGGGAGGGTTGGAGGGCAGAGATGGTGGAGGGTTTTGAGAGGCACCTTGAAGGAGGCAAAGGAGGGAGGGAGGGAGGTGAAGGGAATGTGGCTGGAGTTCCATAGGGTGGGTGCAGAAAGGCTGAAGGCCTGGCCACCAATGGTAGAGCGAACCAGGAGGGGGAAGTGGACCACACCAGAGCCCACTGAGCAGAGGGAGGGAACATGTTGATATGAGGTCAACAGGCACGAATCTGGAGCAGGGGCAAGACTGTCATCTGATATCTCAAAGTGTTCGTGACCGTGTATTTCGTGGGTGAAAGTCAGCTGTCAATTTACACCTAGAGAATGGATCAGATGTTAAACCCAAGTCTTGTCTGTAGCTGTTTGGGAGGACATTAAAGACTACTTGAAAAGAGAAGGGAGTTCCTCCCTGCGTCTTGGCCAACAATCCCCCAGATATAATCGGTGAATCATCCAATGGCTGTTCGTGGGACATCGCTGAGTGAAAAACTTGCTCCGTCACCAGACTTTCACATATACAGTCACATTATAGTGTGGCATGTGAAGCACTTTGAGGTGTCAACCTGACCCTGAAAGGCATATTATCAAGTGAATCATATTATTATCTATTAGATAAATCTGTTTGCCGTAGTTACAAAGCACATCTGATTACCACAATGTGCACTTATATAAAGCCCCCAACACTGGGTAGTATCTCAGAACGTTTAACAGTGGCAGAGTTAAAGAAGAGAAAGTCTACATTGAACCAATTGTGACATTTGGCCCACAAGGACGCTGTGTTAGTGTTCTGAGCTCAGTTCCAGCCTGTGCATCATCGAACATTCCCTTAACCTCAGTTTCTGAACTCTAACACTAGGGGGTGCTAATGAAATGGAAAAAAAGCTGCGACCAAGAGGGAGTTTTGAGAGTTTGAGAGGCTCTGTTCGAAAAGAGAAAGGCAGTTTCTCTCTCTGAAACAATCCATTAAGAAAATAATTTTTTCATTCAATCCATTCTGTGTGCAATTGGCTGCTGCGTTTCACCCACAAAACATACAGTCAATTCACTCCACGGTATATTCTGTGTAGCGCTTTGAGATGTCTGAACAACACGATCAGTCGCTAGACCAAATGCACAGATTATTTTATCATAACCTAATGACTGAGGAGTAATTCATTCATCCATTTGACTTGGGGAGAAAATATTTCCTTTCTTGAGTCTTTTGTCCTTTCACCCGCATCTAGATGGATTAAAATCTACCTCCAAAACACAATCCCTTTGGCGGAAACCATTTGTTCAAAGACCTGCAGAGCTCATGTGATGAAGGTGCTCGACTTTATAGTGTCTGACAGCCATGATCGACTAGGTGGAACCCAGAGACATTTCACAGAGACTTTAGGCGGAATTTCTTCACACAGAGGGGGCTGAGAAAGTGGAACTCACTGCCGGAAGCCATGGTTGAAGCAGAAAACGTCAACACATTTAGCAGCAAGCTTGATGCTTATAGGGGGTGAGAAGGGAATAGAGGAATAAACAAGAGGGGAATGGGAAGGGTTGAAGACACTTGTGGAATACAAATAGCGGATATTGAAATCCATAATATAAATGCTAGCTGTGTTACCCATCGATTTAAACATTCTCACACTCATCTTCAAATCTCTTCACACCCTGGTACCTCCCTACTTCTATACCTCGCTTACAGCCCCCAATCTACTACCCACTGCTCGGCTCTATTAGCTCCAGCCTCCTGCTCGACCTACGTGTACTCAGTGACACAATTGGTGGCCACTACTTTTAGCCACTACTCTTCCTCTGTCCCTACACCGTAACGCTTCCTTCTCCATCTTCGGGTCATGCCTGAAGACCTTCCTCTTTGACCGTGTTTAAGGCCACCTCCCCCTGGCTTGGCATTGTGACTCCACCACTGTTAACTGCTCTGGGACTCTACCGTCCATGTGGGCAAGTTGTTGCTATGGTTGCCTTGACCAATCTCCACCCCCCACCACCACCCCCTATCCCAAGCCAAGGCACTCCACATTCCCCCGAGGGAAGCTAGCTAGAGGGTGCAAAGCTTGCAAAGCTGTTTGCAGAAGTTACACTTTTAATTATGTAAGCACCCACATGTCAAACTGGCAGAAAATCATGGTGAGAATCTCCCCAGTGAATTAAAAATCTTCCCGTGGGTGGGCAGGGGGTTGGGTAGAACCATGAATAGAACCAGCCAATTTTCTTAGAACCCTTTCTCTATAACTCCTTTGCAAGGTAACCTTTTTACTACCCACTCAATCCCTGGTGGGTTGCGTAACAGAAGCTTGATATCCACACACAAGGGTTTCTGAAATTAGTCAAAATCTCTTCCTGGTAAAAACCTCAAAACTTTCTCTGTAAAATAAACTGATACTCCCTCTCTCTTTCTCTCTCTCAGACACAATATTTTTTTTGCTAAAGGAGAATGGCACCCCCAACTCCCACCACTACCCCACCCCATCCCCCACCCAAACACTGTACACTGTTATCAGCCCAGACTGGGAGCTCCAAGTCTAACACCTTCTAATTGCTTAATCGGAAGAGAAGTGGATGTCACATCTCTGTGCTCTTAACTTTCCACTGCAAAGTTTAATGAAGTGCAAAGGTCATTTGTAACATTCACACCCTTTCCACCCCCAAAAAAGAGCTATTTTTCCATTGTGCGTCCTATGAAACATTTGCCATCCATACTTCCACACATATTCATACCTACAACAGCAACAAAAAATAATGTTTACACAGCACCTTTCACATCAGGAGGTGGCCCCAAGGTGCTGGACAGTCAAGGAATTGGACCCAAGGGCAGGGAGGGTAGGGTAGTGTTGGGGGGGTGGTAGGAGTGTGACCAAAGATGCAGTTGAGGGTCTTGAGTTTGGCTTTTAAGGAGGCAAGAGAGGGAGCGAGGTGAAGAGAATGTTGGCGTTCCAGAAGTTGGAGGCAAAAGGGCTGAAGCCTGAAGTGAGTGTCCTACACTACCCCCGTGTGAAGGACACTATAGAAATGCAAGTTGTTGTTGTTAATTCCCCTCCGTGGGTTCTCTACTCAAAGTGTCCATTGCTCGTCTTGCTGCTCTGGACGGTACCTGAATATATCTAAGCCTCCAACTCCCTTCTCTTTCTGAATAGCACCACAGAATCTTTCATGCTCACCTGAGCAGGCGGACGGGCGTTCGGTTTCAGGTCCCATCCGAAGAACTGCACCTTCAATTGCAGTGTCAGTCTCTAGAAGACTTTGTAACAACCTGACATGTGGTTTGAACCCACCACCTTCTGACTTGGAAGGTGAGAGCGTGACCGACTGAGCCAGGCTGAAACCTGAGATCCTAAGCAATTGTTTGCAATTCGTTTGAGTCCAAAACAAAAGCCGGTCCCCAGACCTACTGAATCCTAGAGTTTGGTGTTGTGTTTTTGCATATTCCACTCCTGACCCCAACATGTCTCTACTGGCGGAAACACAACACCCAAGTCAAAAACTGCCTCTTCGCTTCGAGTAACACAAAGTTGCTCAACTTCCTTGAGACCAACAGCCGGCTTGGTTTCGACTTAAAATGCAGGAACTATCAAGCAGGCGAGCTTGCTTGGTCAGTCAATGTAGAGAGATCTCTGGTTTGGAGTGAGTTAAGTCACCATAGATTGGCCACAGCTATATCTATCACTGAGAGAGACTCAGCCAACAAACCAATGGGAAGAATAACAACAACAGCAGCTTGCATTCAGAAAGCATCCTTCACGCAGGAAGAGCTTAACAGTGGCAGAGCCTGAGGCTAAGCCAGGGTTAGGTAGATCACAGTTACCACTAAACGTGTTCAGTTGTGATCTGAGGGAGGGGAAGGAGGCGGCAAGGCAGAAGGATTGAGGGAGAGAGTTCCCTCCAGATGAGACATAACGTGAACAACAAAATTACATTTATAGAGCGCCTTTCACATCGGGAGGACATCCCAAGGCGCTGAACAATTAGATCCTTAAAAGCAAGGAACTGTCTGCCTGAATAAATAAATAGTAATCCTTGCATTTGATATAGAGCTTCATCATGTCTCCGAGTCATCTCAAAGGCTACACAGAATACACCGTAAAGTGAATTAACTGGGTATATTTTTTGGGTGGGGGTGCGAAATGCCAATATCAGTCATTAAAAAGAGAAGGGAATTTCTCTCTTCTCTTCAGGCCCACGATCCCCCACCAAATAAAATCAGTCGTTCACTTCATGGCTATTTATGGGACCTAGCTTTGCCTCCAAAATACACAGGCACCATCAGTAAACTGCTGTGAAGCACTTTGAGACTTGCTCCTGGTGGCGTGGAAGGCGCTGCGTCAAAATGTAAGGTTTTATTATCGTAATTTTTACATGCAAGGAATAGGAAGCGGAGAATTCTTGCACAAATCGCACGCATCGAGCTCGATGGGTTGTTATGTTCCCACTGTGAGAGGGTGGAAATGTTTAAAGTGTTATCAAGCTGTGCAAGTTATTTCCTGGGCGTCCTGTGGCTTTCCTGTGTTGTTTTTCCATCCCTACCACGCTTTTGTGGGTTGTTATTTGTTTCCACAGCCCCGTTGAATTCTCAAGCAACCTAAAAGCTGCAACCTCACTCACTCAAGCTGGCTCAGATCAATTTGCATCCCACACTCCGCTGTGATATTCCATTTTAGACAAAAAAAGGGGTAGGTAGATCACAGTTACCACTAAACGTGTTCAGTTGTGATCTGAGGGAGGGGAAGGAGGCGGCAAGGCAGAAGGATTGAGGGAGAGAGTTCCCTCCAGATGAGACTTAACGTGAACAACAAAATTACATTTATAGAGCGCCTTTCACATCGGGAGGACATCCCAAGGCGCTGAACAATTAGATCGTTAGCATTCAGACCGTTTCCACGAGTATTCCTCAAGCCATTTCAGCCCAACTTTTAGGTCAATTGATGGACTTGCCAACGGAAGAGATTACTCAAAAACACATAGTGTCTCCCTGCCTCCAGGGCTCTGTGAATTCCATATGATCACAGCTTGTGATTCTATATGTGGAAAGAGACTAATTTCTTACGCACTAATTAGAGTTTCCTGCCTCTCAGCTGGAAAGGATTGTGGGTTGAAGCGCCCAACTTGGGACTTTGAGCTCATAGTCTTGGCTGACATGCAAATGCTGAACTAGAGGTTTAGCGCTGTTTCGTTGGATCCCATTTTATCCCCATTGCCCGGGCCAACAATTCCAATCTCCCCCCCACCTCCCTCCCCCGACCCCCACCCCCCCTCCACGCCACCACCACCACCAGATACAATATGCATTCGCGTCACAACTGTATGTGGGGATGTCGCCGTGCGTCCACATTAGCCGCCTTAAATATTTCACAAATACGATAAACCCTGGAAAGCTCTTTGAGACGTGGTGACGTGACAAAGGACTTTGTCAGTTGTAAGGCTGCTTACATTTTTAATTGGTGAAGCACTTGCGATATCTCGCACTGCAAAAAACACACGATTTCACAGCCACAAAGAGAATGGTCAACTGTATCTTTTAGATAGTCTCTTTACAGCATCGCAGCATAATCTCCCTCCCTCCCTCCCTCCCTCCCTAAAGAACTTCAGTGGCTCGAGCACCAGCTTACAATGTGAGCTTAACTCCTAGAGTGCGGCTTCGAGCTACATCCCAAATGCCAGAGTGATAGCAGACAAAACCTAGTCAAAGACTGTTGATTCTTTCAAGAACAAATTACTGTAGATAGATTTCTCTTAGGAAATTATATCTCAGGAAACCATAATGATATATATACATATATGATAATATTCCTTTTGCACACAGCAGTGTACCACAAACAGTGTTGAATTGAGTGACCACATTTTTAAAATATATATTTATATATTGACTTATTCTTAAGGGATTATTACCAGAAACACGAATTCACCACTACTGCTAGGTAAGCAGGCACGTGGAATAAGGAATCTTGCGTAAGGTTTCGAATGCCCAAGAATCAATCCCTGATCCTCTCACTTGTGAGGCAAGTGTTCTAACCAACACTGTACATGACTCCACGGGGTACAGTATCTAGTTTGGGACACGAACTGTGAATGCGACTGCCAGGATGGTGGAAGGGAAGGCAAACTAGATGGATCTCGGTATGCTTTCATCCAGCAATTTTTATGTTATTTCAAATCTGAGTTTTCACTCAGACTCACTTAAACCCCTGTTTATTCTGCAACTGAGATTTGAACGTTTCAAACCTTCCTAGTGCTTGTTCACCTAGTACATGTACGCTGCATTTCAATCTCTCAACCAATTTCAGTCAGTCGTTCCGAGACCGATATCTTTTTCACGAAACTCACTCAGGCCGACCTTTTCGCCTACCGAGGTGGCGAGAGCTTTCTCTGTAAAGCAAGTAGCTCAGAGAATCTCTTGGAACTGACACGATGTACCTTTTAGCTAGAAAAGGAGGCAGCAAATGTGACTCACGTTTTCAGAGCTTTGTCAAAAGGAATCGAATGAAACAACTGCTTTGCTAGAAACTAGACTGCGCTGTTTATCTTGATGCTTCACCGCTCCTCCTACATTGATGAGGCTAGGACAACCAGTTCTTATCTTGAACTGGGCGTGGGGGGGGGGGGGGGGGGGAGGGAAGTGGGATGGTGTGGGGTGCACCAACCTTTTGGCCCCTGAGGGTCAGATACTCCATTTGTGAAACGTACAAGCAATATTCCTGTCTTTCTCTTCCAGAAACGCAACTTAATATTCACGGGCTAAGCCGGGAGTGGGTGGACCGGTTGAAATAGAGGGAGATGTGTGGGAAGGTTGCCAGATGAAATCATCCTGTGGGCCTCCAGTTGAACTCCCCTAATAAGATTGATGCTGTGACTGTTTTCTGGAGGGATGAGATCAGGTAGACCAAAGGGGTTTTCTTCATCCAACCCAGTCTGCGCAACGATAATAATGAGGATTCTTTATCATGGATCCTTCACGACGATCCTTCACCCGATGTCAACTTCTGGGAACATCTCAAGTGTAGTGACTGCGGCAGCCATTTTGCACAGCGGCAATGTCCCCACAAACAGCCGTGATCAATTTTTATTTGGGGGATACGACACCAGGAGAGAGAAACTCCCTTCTCTTTTCAAACAGTGCTGTGTTTAACAACCATCTGAACAAATAGACGGGACAACTTAAGGAATCGTGAAATATAGACAATCAACAGGCTCTTTCCCTCCTTGGGATGGAGGTGACATAGTCAGCAATGGAATAGCAGAATGAAGTCCACTCTCTGTCTCTAGCCCTAGTTCCTGAGCTGCGCGAGAGGGTCCACATTACTTCAGGGCACTGCTGATGACAGCACAGCCCAGCCTGGCTCCTCATCAGGATTTGGAATGGCAGAGACTACTACCACTCAGCTCCCGTTAACATTGACAGCCAAAGCCCTCACGGAGAGGATGGTCCTGGCTGGACGAGCAGTGGGAGAGTTTGCCAGACAGTGATATCAATGACAGGCTGTTGTGCGGTTTAACCCGGTTAGACTCCAGCAGATTACACTAACACACACTCTGGGCTCCCCACTAAGCCTTGGCTCTTGCCAACCTGCACCTAATACTTAGGTAAGCGGGATCCGTCCCTCCAGGGAGAGAGAGAGAGAGAGAGAGAGAGAGAGAGTGTGCATTCCATTCCACCAATTATCTCTGGGATGTCCGTGTGTAGGTGGGATGCATATTGAATCTCAGCTTGGTATGGACACTCTAAAGCACAGCGATGGGTTTCCGCAAGTGTCAGACACCAGACGGAACGGACGGAAAAAAAAGAACCAATTCAATAGGCTCCTCTGGATAAGGAGCAAATGACTGTGTGGTGAGTACCTGTGCAGATGAGGCGTAGGCGGGCAGGCCCTTCTCGGGGAGAGAGAGGCCAGGGAAAAAAACCCAGAGAATTCTAAGAAAAATGAGGGATTGCACCTACACGGGAAAAGGTTATTTCTGCTCAAAGTTAGTGCAGGATGTGGTTGTGGAAAGGTTAGCGACCAGGTGGGTGGGGGGGGGGGGGTGGGGAGAGGGGGAGGTGGGGGAGGAGGTGTGGGGGGGGGGAACGGAACAGCAAAAGGATGGATGTAAGTGGATGTAACAATGAATCTTAGAATTGGTCACTCTCGTCGAGGCATCTCAAAGCAGGGTACGCTGTAAAGTGGCAGGACTGTGTGTTTGAATGCAAACCCACAAAACACACACTGTAGAAGTTAGCGCGCTGTCGCCTCACGTGCGAGAGAACCTGGATTCTATTCCCGGGCAGGGGTAAAGCTTAGGCAAGTTTCCTTACACACACCATCTCTGTTTTCTTAGCAGTAAAGTAGGAACCCGGTTGTTAGTCAATCAGTGGATTGCTTCCCAGGGGTAATAATCCCTCCCAAAAAATAAATACAAAATAATATTCGTTGAATCCAAGGCTGTTTGTGTGATGCTGCTATGCGCAATTGAGTGTCACACTTTGCCCACAAAATATAGTCAATTCATATTCCATTAAAAGAGAGGTAGACATTTATTTGGGGAGGACAAGTTTGCGTGGTTATGGGGAGAGAGCTGGGGAGTGGGATTGAATTGCTCTTTTCAAAGAGTCGGCAAAGACTCAACGGGCCGAATGGCCTCCTTTTGTGCCGTAAGATTCTATGATTCTATGATTACGCAAATTCAGTGAAGCGCTTTGAGATGTCTCAATGATTTGATAAGGTACGATATCAAATGCAAAGATTATTATTATTAATTTGTTATTATTATTACTGTATATGGAGAGGGTCTGCCCATCTTACCTCAGCTATTTCCATACATGAGCTATGTGGAATTTGTGAACATGAGTGAACTGGCAAGTCACGAGGAATTAATTGCAAGTTTGAAATATTCTACTTTCCCTCAGTAAATTGGGGGAGCAGGGAATAGAGAGGCGTGGGTGGGAGTATGGAGTGAGTGGATGGAGGTTTGTGTGGAGTTGTATAAAGACCGGCACAGATTGGATGGGCCAAATGGCTTGTTTCTGCGCCGTACATTCAATGTAAATTGAAATGTGCTCATTGCCCCTTCGATGATGACTACATGATGACATTCTTTGTCACAAGAACAGAAGCCACTGCGAACGCACTGCAGCATCTATGGAGAGAGGAAAATGAGTTAAAACCACATTCTTTGTCACCAGTAAGCAGAAATTCAAGACAAGTACGCACCGTTTCATGAACAATTTGGTGTTAATCGTGGGACTCTGCAATTGCTTCTTTGGTTGCACACTGATGAGTAATAATAGATATGAACAAAGCACATTGATAGTAATCTTATCGTATGACAATTCAGCAAGATTAGCCGAACCAAATGTACATTCCGTGTCCGTTCGTTCATTCACAGAATTTGTTTGTAGCGTTTCATTTGTGGGGATTTCTCATTCTTTGCTCATTCAAAATTAAACCATTAAAATCAAGTTGTTGAAAATCTCTCCTGCTGTCTCTCTCCCCCTCTCTCTCTTTCTCTCTCTCTCTCCCCCATCCAGTTTGTTTCTACTGCAAAATGGTTATCCTTCCATTATTGCAACACTTCAGAGTACAGTGTTTGGCTCTGTTTACCTAGCAGTAATTGGGAACCTAGGTGTTGGTCAATTGTGGGCTGGTTAATGGAATTAATTTGTCTAAATAATCTGGTTAATTTGTCACAAAATCACAAGATCAGTTTATAATTTTTTTAAATAATAAGATTTGATTTTGATATAGCAACTTATCCCTCTGTTGAAACATCTCAAAGAAGCTTCACAGAATATACTGATTCAAGTGGATTCACTGTGTACTTTTGGGGAGCGAAACGCGGCAAGCCAATTGCGCACAGCAGTGATCCCACAAACAGCGGGGAAAGGGTTTAGGTGAAAAAGTTCCCTTTGGCTCATCTGATTGCATCCTTCCAGAATGCCTTTCCAACCAACCTCCCATCCCAATGTCAAGCTGTATTTTAAAACATTTGTCCTGGTAAGCATGACAAACAGAGTGCCCACTCCATTCCAGACATGGAGACATTTCCAGACGTGAGCTACGGGGAGTCCTGTAGCTCAGTGGTTACAACACTCACCTCGCAAGGGAGCGGACCTGGGTTCAATTCCCCGGCAGGGCGAAATGTTAGGCAAGTTTCCTTACTCCACACACCTCTGTTTCACCCAGCAGTAAGTAGTCGGCTGGTGATTGATTTCCGATGATAATAATTTCTATTAAAAAGTCGGTCACTTCAATCCACGTCTGTTTGTGGGGCACTGCTGTGAGCGATTGGCTGCCACGTTTCGTCCACCAAATATACAGTCAATTTGCTTTGCAGTACATCCTCTGAAGCGCTTTGGGACGCCTCAAAGATGTGATAAGGCACTATATCAAATGCAAGTATTATTATGTATTGTGAGTACTTCCTTGCGTAGCTGGTTTTCCACATGTGTCGGACCACTGAAAGCCCATTGAACTCATCCAGAACCCGAGTCTATGTCAAAGTCCTGGATCTTAAAGCATGATTTTATTTAGAAAAAAAGATTGTGGATGTAACAGACCCTTTATCTCAAGCAAACAACAGCAACAGGGCCAAAAGGCAAAATAAAATGGTAAAAGGATGTGCGCAGTTTGAAGTATCTTTCAGATGCTTCGGTTGATTAGATGGAGATATGAAAGTATGCTACAGGAATTGGTCGCTCACTGCAACCTAGCCCGCTTCCTCCGCACAGAGTCCTGCCCGTCGTAAACCTCACACATTCAGTCTCTCTCCCTCCCAAGGGTAAAGCTCTTCCAAATGAGCAATCAAGAACAAATTTGCTCCAGCTCGTATCAGATCAGATCAAAACTATGCGGCAGAAAAAACACACACAGAAAGAGGCCATTCAGCGCATTGTGCCTGCACTGTCTCTCTGAGCTGATCATCATAATATCAGTTAATCGTTGCATTAAATATAGCACCTTATCACATCATTGAGGTGCTCATCACAGAATAAATATATTGTAATGTGAATTGACTGTGTATTTTGTGGGTGAAATCAATTGCGCACAGCAGTGTCTGCCCTGGTGTGTGGGATTAACTGATCAGATTTGTTTAAATTAGTATTTTTGGGGGTGAGGGATTATCATCCCTGGAAAGTGATCCACCAATTAAATAACAACCGGGTTCCTACTTACTCCTGGTTAACAGAGATGTGTGGGCAAACAAAACTTGCTTAAGGTTTCACCCCGGCTGAGAGTTGAACCCTGGTCCTCTGACTTACGCTGACTACTGCACTGTGGGATTGTATAGCATGATAATATAATATCTACACATAATAATAACAATATCACAGAATATCATGTGAAGCCCTTTGCACCCCAGACTCGAGAGGCACAATATCAAATACAAGGCTGATTAATATCATCGTTGTTAATGTCTTGCATTCAATATAAATCATGATTAAATTTGATACAGAGCCTTTCACGTTGGGAGGACTTCTGAAAACACTTCATCGGATTCTATATTTTTTGTCCATGAAAATAGCTGAAAATGTGTGCATAGCAATGTCTCACAACTAGCCATGAAGTGAATAGCTAATCTTATCTTAGTTGATACATCTAACCATTGCACTACAGGGCTTAGTTGGATGGGAGGGAAGTGCCCACATAATACAATATGCAGTAACTCCATTTCACAGTATATCCTGTGAAGCACTTTGAGACGTCTCAACGACCCAATAAGGTGCTCTGACAAATGCAAGGATCATTATTACTATCACAGCTCAAAAAGTGAACAGAGTTTCTCCCAGTGTCCCCCGGCCAAAATTTCAGATTGAGTTTCATTCCTTCTTGACTCGGTTTCATAGCCCCCCCCCAAAAAAAGCTGACATTGAGAAGATCTTCACAGAGCAAGGTGGGACATCAACTTCAGAAGTCTCATTGTTTGCTAATGAGGTGTGATAAATTGCACTAGCAATATTAGGAAAATGCTTATCTTTCACCTCCGACTAATGGTAAACTGGGCAGATTTAATCAGAAACATTAAGTGACATAAAGGTCCATAACCCTCATCTTCGGTAAACTGTTAAGTCACAGAAGACCTGTGCTTGTCTCACTCATTTGCTCTCTCAGGTGTTTTAACATATTAAATGTGGCATAGCACTGGGTATTCAAAAAGAAAAGGGAGTTTCACTCAAGCCAACAATCCCCTAAATACAATTGATCATCTGTTTCATGACCGTGTGGGGTGGGGGGATGTCGCTGTGTGGAATCGGGCTGCCATGTTTGCTGACAAACGCACAGTCACTCTGCTTCACATTAAATCTCGCGAAGTGCTTTGGGGTGATGTCCTCCCGAGGTGAAGGGCGCAGCGCCAAATGAAACAACTATTTTGTCGCTGGTTTGTGACTCTTTGGGGTACTCTTTAACAATTCCTCATCATTTCAAAGAGAATTCATATTTCGGTCACAAAATGTACAGTCAATTCACTTTACAGTATATGAAAAGTGCTGTCCAAATGTAATTTTGTTGTAGCTGTGACGCTCTTTGAGGCACCTTGAAGATGTGCTAAAGCACTATATCAAATGCAAGAATCAATAGTATTATTATTATTATTGTCGGTCTCGTGGCCAATAAATCACCGGAATAAAATTGGTTACTCGCTCCGCGGCTGTTTGTGGGACATTGCTCAGTACAACTGGCTGCCTTGTTTTGTCCACATCTTGAAAAGCAAAGGGTGTCCTGCCTGAGAATTCTCCCACCCAACCTTAAATAAAATTGGTCACTCATTATCATGTGATACACTGTGGAGGGGACTGTCTTCTCTCCTGTATTCTCTCTCCCTTCCATCTGCCCTTTGTCTCAGCCTCTCTGCTTGGCTACACCTTTATGTTGTATAATGATACTCATGGCCAATGTCAGATCCCTGTTCTTTTGTCTCTCGGCATTGTCGCATCAAGATAAATAGTTATTAAGGAAACCAGTTGCTCAATGCAAGTCGCCCTGTATTCAGAGATGTACTATTATGTTCTAATCTCTCATCAGTTTCTACTCTGTTCTGTAGCATCCAGTGTCAACTCCGATCATCTCTTGACTCCAGTGCGGCAAGTTTCAGCACTGCTGACTGAGCGCACAGACCCTGACTTTACCCTTTAATTAAACAGTCTTTAGCCAGAGCAGTTTGGATATTAATTTAAAGGGGCAATGTCACTAGGGAAGGTTTGTCTGAATGAATGGGATGGGATGGGATGAGATGAAATGAGATGGGACACGAGTCCAAGGACATAAATCTGCTAGCAAAGCCACCCCACTGAAATGTGAAATAAGATCCCATTCAGGTTTGATCTGATCTTCTCGGAATACTAATCCTACCTTCTTACAAATCTCATACACCAACACTGTATCAAGAGACCCAAGATTCCACACGCTCTTAGCCTCAAACATTGGCATTTTGGATTATTTCCCCCGGAAAGCAATCCACCAATCAACTCACAACTGTCTTCCTACTTGCTGGAGTAAAGAAATTTACCTAAGATTTTGCCCTGCTGGGAATCGAACCCGGATTCTCTTGCTTTGCGAGTCCAATGCTGTAACCACTGCAGTACAGGACTTCACATGTCGTACGACTGCCAGGATGGTGGAAGGAGAGCATGATTGCCCTAGCAATTTTTAAAAAATGTTCTTATGAATGTTGGAATCCCTCTAACACCAGGTATCAGCCTCATTGCTCTCTCATCTTTTCCAAGGACAATAATACTTATGACTGACTGACTGACTGACTGACTGACTGACTGACTGACTGACTGAGAAAATTCTGACACACATCCTTTAGGATTTATTTTAACAAACCTAACCTGTAGCTGAACTTCTCTCTAAACATCGCCCATGGTATCACCTTTAGCATCTGGTTATGTTACATTAATTCCACACGGGCATATCTTAGCGTCTTAATTTGTAGAAATCACACTGATAACATGTTGGAACCCGCCAAGCAAAACACTTTGGTCTCATTGTTTGGTCTGGCACCCGCAGTGCTGATCTGAGGAAATTTGATTGTTCTGATTCTTCTACCGAGTTAGCTGGCGCCCATCAGGATTAAAACAGAAAAATTATCGTGTAGAGATTTATCAGGAACTTGTGGAGAAAGAACAGGTTTGGCTCCAAGTTGAAGCAACACAACATCTGATACCACGTTTGTTCCATTGAGAACTGGAGTCCTGTGGAGTCCTGTGGCTCAGTGGATAGAGCACTCGTCTCGCAAGCGAGAGACCTGGGTTTGAATCCTGGCAGGGTGAAACCCAGGGTAAATTTCCAACTCCACACGGCCTGACAATAATCCCTCAAGAAAAAAGAAGAAGAATCATTTGGTCACTCAATCCACAGCTCTTTGTGGGAAACTGCTGTGCGCAATTGGCTGCCGCATTTCGTCTACAAATACACAGTCAATTCTCTTGACAGTATATTCTGTGAAGCTCTTTGACACGTCCAGAAGACGTGAAAAATGGAATATCAAATGCAAGGATCATTATTATTTATTATAACTTCTAAATCATCGAGACTTGCATTTCCCTCCTCCTCAAACTCCCTGTTCTTTTGAAATTATGCTGACGCTTCAGTGCAGTGTTGGGGAGGGGGCAAAACATTATCCATCGGGGTGAGACATTAAACTGAGGTCCCATCTGCCAGATCCGGTTGGACGTTAAACATGGCATGATGCTATTTGGAAATAAAAGGGAGTTTCTCTTGGTGTCATGTTCCCCAGATTAACTTGGCCATTGACTTCATGCCTGATGTGAAAAGCGCTATATCTATTATTATGCTTGTTTGTTGGACACAAGTATGCCTACAAAATACACAAAACTACACTTTACGGTGAATTCCTATGAAGCGCTTTAAGACATCTCGACAAACGTGAGAATTTGTCGGGGTGTGCTTGTGCTTGGGAAGTGAATGCCATTAATTGTCTGAACTGAAAAGCAACCTCACCTAAAACCCATGTCATTAATCCTGATGAATTATTATTGTAGAGCCGGTCATGTTTTCAGACCCAACGCAGATGTTTGTCGAGGTGTGCCTTTTGCTGGAGGGAGTCGGGAGCGCGAGTGGGGCAGTGGAGAGGCAGTTTATACACAGGGCTTGGTCCCAAAGCGCTACACAGGATTCACAGTGAAGTCGAGCGACTCTGTGTTTGCAGGCGAACGGGGTAGCCCCAACTACGCACAGCCAGCAATTTTATTTGTGGGATTGTTGGTCAAAAAACAACGGGAGAGAGAAACGCCCTTCTCTTTTCGAATAGAGCCGCAGGATCTTCAACATCCACCTGAAGAGTTAGACTGGACCTCGGTTTAATGTTTCATTCAAAGTACTTCAAAGCTGTTTGTTGGAAATTGCTATGTGAAAATTGGCTGCTGCGTTTGCCCACAGATACTTCACAGTAAAATGCTGCAAAGCCCTTTGAGACATCCTGATGACATGATAAGGTGTCGTAGCAAATGCAAGGATTGTTCTATTACTGTAGCAAAGTATTCTGATACATCATATCACAAAATTTGATAAAACATGATCTAAAAAGTCTGTTCAGAGACAATTACTCTAATTGCTCTCAACTAAATAATTTACTGAACTCATCATTTCCTTTAGATCTCATGTTTTGTTCTGCTAATCCCTTTCTCTGGCTAGCGTACAGCTCAGGTGTTTAAAAAGCTTCCAAAGTTATTCAATGCAGAATAATTGTGACATTGATAAGCAATCAGACATGTTCCTATAATGACTTCATGCCTATAAATAAGAGCTTCAAAGTAAAATGCCAAATACAGGTCAAAACTTTAATAATAAGAAGAAAACCTCTTGCATTTGGTATAGCGGCTTATCGCGCCTTTGAGATGTCTCAAAGCACTATCTAATAATAATAATAATAATAATAATAATAATAATAATCCTTGCATTTGATAAAATGCCTTTTTATCTCGGGAAGATATCTCAAAGTGCTTCCCAAGATATACTATAAAGTGTAGTAAAATGTACTATTTGCAGGTGAGCATGGGCCCAGCAATGGGTGGAGATGGGTGGTGGTGGGGGTGGGGTTGGGGGGTGCTAGGTGTGAGATAATGAGAGAGAGAGAGAGAGAGAGAGAGAGAGACGGAGGAAAGAGCGGCCCGCTCCAATCTCAATTATCTGTGCGTTCCACTGAGCGAAAGGGCCAGGAAGGAAACAGTTAATGTATTTTCCATGTAGCAAAATGAGTGAGAGAAATTGCTGGAGTTACGGGGTCCAGTGTATCCTAATTCCCTGAGAAGGAAGAAGATCCATTGTCCTTACATGGAAGACTGGGGCCATTCTACCTGAATTAAATGGGTTTTGAAGGTTATTTTGGCTTTGAGAGCCCGTCAAGAAGATACGAGGCAATTAGCAGCTCTGAATGTAGTTATTGTACTTGGCTTTTTCCCTCTAGGTCCGAATTAAAGATGACAAAAGATCTGTGGACACTGGCGCTCGAGAGGTTAATAACCTTTGTGGCCCAATTCAATCCACTACTGACCTCCCTCTCCCCTCCCCCCTCACTCCGACCCAAAGCCCCCTTGACTTTGACTCATAATAGAGCACTGCACTGCAGTTATCAAAGCGATAGCGGGTGGGGGTGGGGGTGGGGGGGTGGATGTGGGGAGGAGGAGGGGGTGAAGCCAGCCAGGCTGAAGGGGATCTAGTTAATAGGTTTGACCTGAAGAGCACTAGTTTCTTCAGAGGGAAAATAGCATATCATTTGCCTGTCTAATCTCCACTGCACATGTAGTACAAAGGCAGCTTTCGCAGTGCAGGTAAAAAGGAAGAACAGTCGATAAGATAGAAGGCTTGAGTGATGTCTCTTCAACAGTCCTTAGGAATGGAGCTAAGGCAGTGACGATAGGGGTTGAACTTGCTAAGCTTCAATGTGATAATTAGCGTATCAACACTGATAGCAAACGTTGCAAATTTACTCCCAAAATGAGATGTGCGGGATTTTTATTGAAGTCGATTCCCAGGCAGAACAAGACAACAACAACAACAAAGTTATATTTGTACAGCGCCTTTCACGTCGGGAGGACGTCCCAAGGAACTGGACAGTTATTGATTCAGACCCGAGCTGAGGAAAGGGTGGGCTAAGAGCTGAGGCAAGTTGTCTAACCCGACAACGCCACTGGTTACATCGCAGTAAGTAGGAGCCTGGTTGTGAATCGATTGCCAGGTCACTCTTCCGGGTGTATCTCTTCCAGGAATCCCTTCCGAAAAAACTATTAATCACTTGATCCCTCAATCCACGACTGTTGACGGGACACTGCTGTGCACAATTGGCAGCTGTGTTTCGCCCACACACAACATACAGTCAACTCCCTTCTCCCCCTGGTTTGGCACTAACCTCTGCCACTGGTAAGCGTTCTCTGTTTGAAGGGCGCTGCATATATACGAGTTGTTGTTGTCATTGTGACATGCGATGACACTGGCTTGTGACAAACTTGCATTTATAAGAATTATTTTCCGGAGTCCATTCGGTGTCTGATACACACGGAAGTCCATCACCGTGCTTCAGGGTGTCCAAACCGAACTGAGAATTCCATGCATCCCAGCCTCACGTGGAAATCCCAAAGATACATTATTCGGATTGAATGTGTATTCTCTCCCTGTTTAGACATGACACTGGAAAGTATCAGGCATATGGTACAAAAGGCAAGGCTTGGAAGGAGCCCAGAGTGTGCGTTGGGGTAACTGCTGGAGTCTAAAGCCGCACAATTTGCCATTGATATCACTGTCTGGCAATGAAAAAAACGCAGACAGAAGAGAACATCCCTTCAGAACTCTGTCACACCTTCACCTCAGCACCTGATATCGTGAACGCTCCTTCAGCCAACAACACTCAGAAAAGGTACAATTACTACACTGCAATCCATCTCAATTCGTAAACCTTCAAGAGTATCATTGGTCTGACACACACGACTGAAAACTTTGAGAGTAAAAAAAACATTGACATCAAGCCCTTGGCTGTTTCAAGGCCAATTTTTTTTTGTGTTACTCTCGCTGTTCAGACCACAGCAAGCAGACAATATTTGGAGACTTTGGAGACTAAAGTTCTTGAGGACACTATCTTGCATGAGGGGCACTATATAATTGCTATATACTGTATATGCAAATAGTTGTTGTTGGGTTTGCATGACAGCAAATTTCAGTGGAGACAGCTGCAATTAGGATAGACATCTTATAGATTTGCCCTTGATAACTGGAATAATCCTTACACTGTGTATGTCCAGCGTCTTTCACGTCTGGATGATGTCCCAAAGTGCTTCACAGCATGTAAAGTGAAGTGACTGTATGTTTTGTATCAAACACAGACCAGCCAATTTGTCCACACACAATCATGGAATGAGCCATCAATTTTCTCTGGAGGAGTGTCATCTTGGGCAATGGGGGGGAGAAGACAACTCCCTTCTCTTTTCGAATAAGGACCACAGGATCCTTAACATACACTTGAACAATCCGACAGGACTTTGGTTTAAAGTCTCAACCAAAGGACGACACCTCCGACAATGTAACTCCCCTTCAGCCCTGCACCAGAGTATCAATCTAGACTGCGAGAAGCTTGAACTCCCAAAAAAGTCTACTTCTCAGCCACTAAAGAAAATAGTACTTACAAGCTGAGACTAACTGGAATTCCAGGCCTACACTAGACACTTCTCCTGTACCTGGGTTAACCCAATAGGTATCTTGAAGGACTTTGCAATAATTTATTACCCCAAGCGCATGAGCAAACAAGACCAGAGTTGCTCTACATTCCTCTGCTCCTGAGTGCAGATCACTTACACATCTTCATTTTCAGACCACTCCTTCACTGGCCTTTGCTCTCACCACGTTCCCGGCAAACACTCGCATACTTCAGTGAAGGGTATAGGATTAAGAGTCATTGGTGACACTTTGCTCGTCTGCCTTCACTGTGGGGTAAAATGTCTTGCACGGAGAGGGGGGGAGAGAGAATGAAATTGGTACAGATTCAGGCAATTCATTCAAAATCATTGGGTATCAGCTCGGCTCACTTGGTGGCACTTTTCCCCACTGTGGAATGGACTGTGAGAGAGAAGGTTGATGTGGGTTCAAGCTCCATATCAGGACTTATTATTATATTATTATTAAATAGACTTTGAACTCCCAGTGCAGGGCTGGAAGAGATCTGATTTGTAATTGGTACCATCCTGTAGCTCAGTGGTTAGAGCACTCCCCTTACAAGCGTGAGACCTGTGTTCGAATCCAGGCAGGTCAGGACGAAACCTTGGGCAAGTTTCCTTACTCCACACGCCTAATAATAATCCCTCAAAGAAAACAATAATAAATTGGTCATTTCAATCCACGACTGTTTGTGGGACACTGCTGTGCGCAGTTGGCTGCTGCATTTAGCCCATAAATATACTGTCAATTCATTTTACAGTGTATTCTGTGAAGCGTTTTGAGACGTCTAGAAGACGTGAAAAGAGCTATACCAAATGCAAGGATTATTATGGAGTTGATGGGGGAGGGGGAGAGAGGGATGGTTAAGACTTGCTAATACAGTAATTGCAACTACAAGGATCAAACCTGAAACACAATGCGGTGAACGAAAGTCACTTTGTTTGCTCTTCACAAAGTCGACACATTGAGGGGTTTTCCCCTCGTGTCAGCGTTGAGGGCTTAGAGCCTGAGTTTGTCTCCAGCGTTATGAGATACTGGTTACATGTTAATGGGACCTAAGGGGTCCAATCTATCACTGTTAGTCTGTGATTTGTTTTCAACTGTCAAGCACAATAACTCAGCTAAATTGCAATAATAACACGTCAATTATCCACTCTGGAATAAGCGCCTTAAACTATCGCGCACGGGCATTTTTCACCTAATTTCTAATTACTGTATTTCACAATCACACTTATTCTCCAAGCGGCTATTTGGTTTACAACAGCAACCCTCATCCTTGTACTGTGCTAGGTTTTTTTTGCTATGAATTAATTCCTCATGTGTCAGCTTGGCTCAGTCAATGGCACTCATCGCCCTCTGAGTCAGAAGGTTCTTCTAGGTTCGAGGCCCATGGATTTGGAACCTCTAATAGACTAGATCGATGTTCCAATGTATTCATGGGGGGAGGGGGTGTGTGGCTGCAGTGTTGGAGGTGGTGTCCTTCGGATAAGACGTTGAACCGAGGCCCTGTCTGCCTGAAAGATTCCACTGCACTACACATGAACAGATGTCTTTTTGTGGAGTCGTGTAGTGAATTGGTTAGAGCGCTTGCCTCGCAGTGAGAGGATCTGGGTTCGATTCCTGAGCAGGGAGAATCGTTAGGCACATTTTGGGGAGGACGGGTTTGCGCAGTTATAGGGAGAGAGCTGGGGAGTGGGATTGAGTTGCTCTTTTCAAAGAGCCAGCACAGACTCGATGGGCTGAATGACCTCCTCTTGTGCTGTAAGATTCTATGATTGCATGAAGTTTCCTTTCTCCGCACTCCTCTGTTTACCTAGCAGAGAGTAGGAACCCGTTTTCTAGTTGATTGGTGGATCACTTTTCCAGGGCTAATAATCCCAAACAAACAAATGGGATGATTGTTATCCCAGCCAACAGTTTTCCCCAAATGTAAATGGAAGTTTACTTCCAGCTAAACTCAGGCTGAGAAGTACTAGTTGACTCCGCACCACAGGTTCAACAGAAGCTAATTTACCAGTCGTTAACAAACAATGCTGGAGGATGCGTTTATTCTTAATTGTGTCGCAAAATTTCACTGCCAATGAACTTTCTATTTTGTAATCGGATCCCCGCTTAAATGAAGTATTTTATCTGCGAAAACCTAAAACCGTAAGATGTGGAAACTAGGGGCAGTGGGGGACCAGGAGAGGGTAACCCTCACTCACACAACATGGCAGCTCAGGTATCTAAATATGGCCTGATCAAAAGTGACTTTTTGAAAAATGACCCCTCCCTCCCTCCCTCCCTCCCTCCTTCTTGCCTTGGACTATTCTATCCTCCTTTACTTCTTTTTGTCTCTCTATCATTCCCTTTTGCTGCCAAAAATGCTTCGCACCAAAGCTGGTTCCCATCAACGAGGAAAGGAAAGGGCCACCATTGACTAAAAGGAATGAAAACAACCTGCATTAGTGTACAACGAGAACAACAGGGAGAACAGGTCTGTTAGGTTATGGGGGGAGAGCTGGGCAGTGGGATTGAGTTGCTCTTTTCAAACAGCCAGCACAGACTAGATGGGCCGAATGGCCTCCTTTTGTGCCGTATAATTCTATGATTCTAGCAACTCGCGTTGACACAGCGGCCTTCCAAATAGGGTAACGTCTCAGAGCGCCTCATAGTGGATGGAGGGAGAGCAGGTGCAGAGCCAGGGGAGAGAGTGAGAATGGGGTGAGGGCATAATGGAAGTGGAAGAGATTGGCTTTAAGGTTTTATGACCAGGGTACATCAAAGGGACGCGGGGCAAGTCCAGGTAACTGGACCTGATATACAGATTACATGAACTTGTAAAATGGTGAAACAGGCTCCAGGGGCTGAGTAACCTCCTCCTGTTTTCACGTTTCAAAGTGGGTCATATCATAGATAGATCATACAGGGAGATGTCCAATCAGAATTGGTCACTGAATGTTTGGAGGATGCAGCTGTGTGTAAATTGGCTGCTGCGTTTGCTTGCAAAACAGCCAGTCCCTACACTTTGCAGTAAAGTACAGTAAAGTCCCGTGAAGCTCTTCGAGGCATCCTCCTGATGTGAACCACTTTCATCTGATACAAGCATTACTGTATTATTGCTGTTTTTATATTATTATTATTATTATTATTGTTATTTTTAATGTCTACCTGGACAGGCAGGCATGCGGGAGGGGAGGGCAGAGTGGGAATGGAAATGACTTTGACATCATTAGCAGCTCTTTAGAAGGACAGATACCAACAATTATGATTAAAAAAAGACATAATTGCTATGAGTGCGTATGTGTAGAACACGATATATGGGAGGTGAAGGATTATCAATGCTAAAATGATAATTACAGCCACTGCGGCTTAAACAAAGCAGCTTTAATAATCACTCTAACAAATCAATCCAGCCAATTTGACTGTCAGGACATAAACAGAATTACGCTGCCTGACTCTTAAGGCCAGGTTTGATTGATGAAAGCGACGCTGAGGTGGAAGGATCCAGAAACCGTCTGTTGAAATTCTCTGCAAAGGTGTGCTGAGCGGGGATTGCGAAGAGCCTAAGGGCCACAGACAGTGACAAGCACCAACCTCGTCCGTGTCTCAATTAACAGACTGTCTTTGTTCCAGCACCTGAGAAAGGCCCACCCACCCATCCACCCACGCATGGCAACGTGGGGTTAAGATTGCAAGGCAGGCGCTGAGACATTCCAGCCCTGTCACTCTCCCTCCCAGGCGCTCGCCATTCCAGGAACACTCACAGCCCTCCATCGCTCACAGCCTCAAACCTCATAGAGCAAGCTGTCACTGTAAGGACGGCTTTTCGAAAGGGCCACCTAATACAGTAATAATAACGCTTTGCGTTTGATACAGCACGTTTCACATCTGATCGACGTCCCAAAGAACTTCACGGAATATACTGTGAATTGACTGTATATTTGTGGATGAAGCGCAGCAGCCAATTGCGCACAGCAGCGTCCCTCAAACAGTCATGGATTGAAATTTTATTACCGTGTTTGTTTTGGCGGGGTTATCATTAGGCGTGTGGAGTAAGGAAACTTGCCCAAGGTTTTGCCCTGACCTGCCTGGATTCGAACATAGGTCTCCCCAGCTTCCTCTCCCCAGCTTGCAAAACAAGCGCTCTAACCATTAAACCACAGGAGCTCCACACTAAGCCACAGGAGCTCCTGTAATAATAATCCTTGTAACGCAAACAGAAGTCGCTAGGAACACTCAGCAGGTCAGGCAGCATCTATGGAGAAAGGAAAAGTGAGTCAACGTTCGGGTCCACAACCCTTCATCAGAACCGGGGTATATTGGGATGGGGTGGGAGGCTTCTAAGGATTAATAGAGGCGAAGAAGGCAGGGCAAGGAAGACAAAAGGGAAAATGGGGTAGAGGGCAGGAGGCGATGGGTTAAAGAGATGTTAATGTTGTGAAACAAAAGGAGAAATTACAACAAAACTGCAGAGAAAGGGTGTTAATAACATTAAAACTAAGGTGGGGGGAAATGTGCCAAAGAACAGGCAGATCAGACGGTCACAACAACAACAACAACAACAAATTAGACTTATTAGTCACAGAAGAGATGGGAAGGTGAGCTGTTATGGCCTGAATTGATTGAAATCAATGTTAAGGCCAGAGGGCAGTAAGGTCCCAAGCAGATAGATAAGGTGTTGTTCCTCGAGCTTGCGCTGCGGTTCATTGGAATAGTGTAGGAGACCGTGGGTGGAGAGGTCAGACTGTGAGTGGGAAGGAGAGTTGAAATGGCACCAAACCGGTAGGTCAGGGTTGTATTTGCCGACAGAACGGAAGGAAGTGTTCGGCGAATCGGTCAACCAATCTGCGCTCGGTCTCTCCAATGTAGAGGAGTCATCTGTGGAGACGTTGAGACGTCTCAAAGCACTTCACAGGATGTTCCTACGTTAAATTTTATTATGATGATGCCTGCAATCAAGTCTCCTCTCAAATACATTGAGTATAACTCAACAATGAGTCCCGTGCATCTCACCACCTTTCTGCGTGAAGAAATTACTTTTAAACTCTATCCTATTGGATCTGCAGGCCTGCCTCCCATCCCCCCACAACCCCTCCGCTCCACCATCAGCAGCCGCGTCTTCAGTGACCTCTGGAACACCATTCATCGAGAATGATTTAGGATGCATTGGAAAAGGGCAGTCTTCCCTGCTCCCCTTCTCCCTTACCTCCTCAGCCAAATTGAGAGTTAAAGAAACACATTAAGACCCTGAGGCTTCAGATATCTGTTGCGTTTTACTGCCTGTGGTTGGAGTTGAAGAGAGCACCGTTTCCATCGGCTTGTTCTAACCCAGTCAGTGGGGAGCGTCGTGTGACGGCAAGTTCTGCAGAACAGTTTGTCCTTACAGTGAGAACAATCAGTCTATAATTGACTTACCTCTCCCCTCCGAGCAAGCCTGAGTTGCCATTCTCCGCTCCCTCCAGCAAATGAGTTGCAAGAGGCAACGGAACACACTATTCCCTGCATTCAAATGAGACCCAGTCGTGGCCACACCTCGGTTTAGGCCGAGCAATCTGTAGAAAACCTTTAAGTCTTCAGCCAATTTCTTCGGTTTTATCTGAGCTATGGAAACAGAGAGCCACTAAATTAGATCACTAAATTAGTATTTGATATGAAACCTTATCATGTCGTGGAGACATCTCACGGCTTTGCTCTCTCTCCTCTGAGTCCAAACGCTCAGAAACCTTGAACCTGAAAACACGCATTTACAAATGATTGTTTGTGGGACGTAGCTGTCCTGCGTGGTTTGCTGCCACATTTTGTCCACAAAATATACAGTCAATCAACACAATACTGTATATATTCTGAGAAGGATTTTCAGACGTCTCACTGACGTGATAAGGTGCCAATTATAAATATTAATATTACTATTGCAGTTGCTGAGGGCAAGACAGGGTTAGATTATATAATGTAAGTAACACGATATTTTGGAAAGGAGACAAATTATCTGGTGCTTGTAGTTATACAATGTGTGAATGAGATAAGAATGTAAGCCTTTGTCCACCCAATGATTTTGTCAGATGGAATTCAAGTCAAGGCTTTCATTATAAATCTGTAGGGAGTGGCAAGGTAATAATTCTTAACAAGGTTATTTGTGTTGTTTGCCTGAGGAAAGAGCTGCCTTTACCAAACACCGTGGAGTAGTGTTCTGCGATCCATGTAGTTGGGAATACTGTCCAAATATAGTGTGCGCTATTAATGCTACAGTTGGTGCCATTACAACAACAACAACAACGATTTATATAGCGCCTTCCATGCCGGACGGCGTCTCAGAACGTTTCGCAATAGCGGATCCCGGGACCGAGCCAGGGGCAGGGGTAGAAAGGTGACCAAAGGCGCGTAGCTCAGAGGTTAGAGCACTCATCTTGCAGCAACAACAACAACAACAACAAAATTACATTTATAGAATGCCTTTCGCATCGGGAGGATGCGATAGCGCTACCAACTGATCCAGGCTGACATAGGAGAGAGAGGGAGGGAGAGAGAGACAGAGAGAGAGAGAGAGAGAGAAGTTTCCTCCTTTCGAAAGATAAACAACTTCTTGAGGCCAATTCTGAACCACTTCAGAACCCAGAACTCCGAAGGGTTTCAACTTGAACTCCACACAGCCAAGAGATAAGCGCAAGAACCCACACATTGCAGTGAGTGTTATCAGGTGGATTCTCTGTGAATTCCCCATACATGGCAATGTAACGAACACAAGAGAGAGCAAGAGTAAAAACGAGACAGAGGGAGTGTGTTAAGAAAAGCCACCCCCCAAACCACCACCGCCCACCCCTCCCCCAACAGCATTAACTTTTAACTTTTTTTTTGCAAAACTGTGAGCTTTTTGTTTTTACACCTGCCTCAGTGGGTTACTTAATAATAATAATAATCCTTGCATTTGATACTGCGCTTTTAACCTGTGTGGTTATAAGACACTGAGGCAAACAGCAGCAAAATTACATTTGTACAGCGCCTTTCACGTCGGGAGGACCTCCCAAAGCACCGGACACTCAGTGTTTTGGACTCGAGTTGGGAGTCGGGATCGGGGAGGTTCGGGGGCAGTGGGGAAGGAGGGTGACCGAAGAAACGGTTGAAGAGGAGGGCCTTCAGATGCGTCTTGAATGAGGATAAGGGAAGGGGCGAAGAGGAGGGTCTGTGGGATGGAATTCCAGAGGGTGGGGCAGAGTGGCTGAAGGCAATGGTGGGACAGGCGTGTCGGGGGACATGAAGCAGGTCGGAGTCCGCTGAGCGGGGGGAGGGAGCGGGCAGGTTGGTAGGGGGTTAGGAGGTCAGGGGCAGATTTGATGTGATGGTGATTTCAAGAGATACTGGATAAATGCCCATTTTGAGGAGGAGCGTCTTGAAGAACGATTAGATCAAATGAGCCAAATGGAATTTCTTTATCTGAAACCTCTTTTGTGATTTTGGCGATGGTGGTAAAAATCGGGGGGAGAGGGAGAAACTCCCTTCTCTTTTTGAATAGCAACATAGGATCTTTAACACCCACCCGAAAACACAGATGGGATCTCTGCCCAATGTCTGATGTGAACAAGGACCTTTGGAATATCCCTCCCATCCTCACTCTCCCACCTCATTGTCGTCAATGCCTCTGTAAAACACTTGGTGAGAGATTGCATATGTCAAAGGCGCTGTGTAAGTGAGTGAAAATTATAGATCATTAACAAATAGGAAAGTCTTATTATGACACATTGGATTTTGGGACAAGTGAGATTTTCTGCTGTTTTCTGAGCGTTTGAAGTGCACAGAATCTGGCAGATTCTTAAACACACTGTTTACCCATGAAGCCAAGTTTTATCTGCGCTTTCATGAAGGAAACCACAGAACAAACAACTTCAAAGTTTAGACTGAAGTTGCAAATTTGCCTAAATCTCGCTCACACTGCAAACGCCAAGGATATAAAGAGATGGAATATTTTTCACGTATTAATTATCACGCAGAATCCGTTACAAAATATCGCACGTTACAAGTGAAGTACCTGGGTGGAATCAGCAGAATTTGCAACAGTTTGGGGGTGAGGATTGTGCAGTGAGTGTTTTTGATGACAACTTATCCAGATTTCTCTCATTCTCCAGTAATCAAATGGCTTACCACAAACCCACAATTTCTTTGCAATGCTGAACAGGTGTGAAAAGTCCTGGGTTTGTTGACACGGAGAAGCCAGGGGAGAGGAGTGGGGGGAGGGGAGTTTTCCATTTGCATATACATAGTTTCTCCGCAGTTCTGTATTCCCAGTAGATTAGAATTTGATTCTATCTAGACCTGACTGCTCCCTCCGCTCAACGAACTCTGGCCTGCTCCATTACCCCTGCCCGGCCCAGCCTGCCCCTCTATCGGCAGTGTGGCTCTCAGCTCCCCCACCAATTGGAACTCCAATTCACAGCTCCTTTGCCTTGTACCCTCCCTCCCTTGCCTCCTTCAACAACAACCATAATAAAATTACATTTGTATAGTGTCTTTCACATCAAGGGGACATTCCGAAGGTGCTTCAAGGCACGTGTCTACTCTATCGGAAGCTATGATTTCAGCCAATTTGCGCCAAACCTTTGGAACCCCCTACCTCAATCCCTCAACCTCTCCCCCATTTTACCCATTTCAGAACACACCTCAAAAAATGTCCTCTTTCACCGTGCCTACAGTCATCTCCCCCTCTCCTCCCAGCTCAGTGACAGTCTCCGCCACTGTCAGACATCACCATATGTAAGTTGTGTCTTTTGCAGGGATAGAATGTCTACAATTGTAATTAAAGATGTTTTACAGCAACAACCACAACAACTTGGATTCATATCACGTCCTCCACGCTGAATGCCATCTCAGCGTGAAACAAGAACAACTGAGAAACAAAAACAACTCACTATTTATTCAGTGTATGTCAGGTTAGCCCGGTTGCGATCATAACTCTCTCCTCTGGGTACAAAGACTCGGACAAGTTGAACATCAATATGAAACAGCCTACAAAACGCACAGTCACTCCACTTTCCAGTAAATGCTGCAAAGCACTTTGAAACTTCTCAAAGATGTGACCGGGCTTTATCAAATGCAATGATTAACAATAATCCTGGCATTTGATGTAGCGCTTTTAATAATAATAATCCTTGCATTTAATTTTCATGTCTTCTAGACGTGACAAAGCACTTCACAGAATATACTGTTAAGTGAATTGACTGTATATATATAAGGGCGAAACATGGCAGCCAATTGTGCACAGCAGTGTCCCACAAACAGTCGTGGATTGAAATGACCAATTTATCACTTTTTTTTAGGGATTATTATCAGGCGTGTGGAGTAAAGAAACTTGCCTGAGGTTTCACCCCGTCTGGAATCGAACCCAGGTCTCTCGCTTGTAAATCGAGTGTTCTAATCACTGAGCTATAGGACTCCATAATATTGACCAGAGGACAGGATTGAAGGGGGCTAAATTCAGAACAAACCTGTGGAAACGCTACTTCAGTGAGTGAGTAGTAAAGGGAGACAGTGAAAGCAGCAAGCGTTGATTCTTTCAAGAACAAATTAGATAGATTTCTGCTAGAAAATAATATCTCGAAATACAGTATATACTTTGGGACACGGCATGTCAAGGGACTTCTAGGATGGTGGAAATTCGCCAGCAAATTCTTATGTTCTTATTATTGTTATATTATTAAATTATAGCATTGCAGAAACACTGCCAAATATATCCAGTATTGGATTTCTTGATTTTAAAAAAAACTGGGCAAGGGAACGGAGGGTGAGGAGGGAGTTTTTTTTGGGTATCTGGATATACGTTAATGCCAACCCATGTGAAGTCAAAAGAAACCAAAATTAGGGGAGTTTGGTTGCATTTTTCATGTGCTATTCATCGCAACACACACCACATTTATGATATCACAAGTGCACCAGTTTCCATTTCATCTCCACCCAGTTTTGGTGCAATTGTAAAACAACTTGATAATATCACTGTCCCAACCCTGCCTTATTTTATATTGTGTATTATTATTTTAATTTTTATTTTAAACTCCACTTTTACTCAAGGCTTTGAACCATTTTTGTTTTGCGTGTGACTATATATAAAACAAATTGTTCATTTTACCTTGCGCCTTCTCAAACTCAACCCATGGCTGTTTGTGAGACATTGCTGTACACAATTGGCTGCCACATTGTGCCAATATATTCACAATATATTCCGCAAAGCGCTTTGAGACGTGATAAGGCAACATATGAAATGCAGGCAATTTTATTATTATCACATTAGAAATATCTCAAAGTGCCTCTTTCTGTGAGGCGTAGTGACTGGATGTCCTGGCAGCCAAACTCGGCGGCCAATTTGCAACTTGCAACACTCTGGGAAACAGCTGGGAGAATATATAATCTGAGAAGCAGTTTGAGATGTCTCACGCCACTGTGTCAAATATCGAATCTAACTCGCGTTAGGGTGACATTCTCTTCAAAAGTATTGCATAAAAATCTTCGGTGAACTATCTCCCCCCCAAAAAAACACAGGCAGACCTACTCGCTGAGTGTTCCCAACGGCTGTAGACTTGAGCAAAGGCACCATTGGCTGCAAGGCTGTCGACCTGTGGTAGGTGTTGTGGAGGCAGCTTCACCACATTTCCACAGGATGGCAGAAGCGCTTGTTTCATTTCCTACTTTCACACCAACATCGCAATGATCTGGCAATCAATCAGTCCAGCGCAGTCCACTGGGGGCAGGGAATCCTCCCACTTAGCTCTTCTTAACCCTGACAGCCAAAGCCTCAGTGGGTAGGGTGGTCTTAGCTGGACAAGCAGTGAGAAAGCTTGCCTGACAGTCGTATCAACAACAAAATTGCACTTATATAGTGCCTTTCACGTCGGGAGGACATCCCAAAGCTGAACAGTCTGGTCGCGACCTGAGAGGAGTGGGGGGTGGGGGGTGGGTCGAAGTAGGGGGAAGGGGAAGGAGAGTGGGAGAGGGGGAAGAGTTAGTGGGGCAGCCGAAGGCGCGGTCGAAGAGGAAGGTCTTGAGACCGGCCTTGAAGGAGGAAAGGGAGGAAGCGAGGCTTATCAATGGCAAGCTGTGTGGTTTTAGCTACTTAGATTCCAGCAGTTACCCCCAACGTCTCACCCCACAAGCTCTCAGCTTGGTTTGGAGACATGGAAGCAATGGTGATGGGTCTCTGCGTATGTCAAACATAGAGGTGACCAAAAAAATCCCAAGGCTGCCCACCCAAAGGAGTAAATCAACCAAAGAAAATAGCGCAGTGTAGGTTTACAGGGATGGCAGCTTACTGCTACCAGGCAAACTGATAGGTTCGGACTTGTTTTTTTGCTGGGGAAGAAACGGTTAAGTGGTGAAAGAAACATGACAAGGCCCTGGATCATTAGTATTATTATTATTATATTGTACTAATATTCCTTGCATTTGATATCGCACTTTTCATGTCTTCTAGACATGTCAAAGCGCATCACAGAATAAACTGTGAAGTAAATCGACGTGTGCGTTCGTGTATGAAACACGGCAGCCGATTGCACACAGCAGTGTCGAACAGTCGCGGAATTGATTGACCAAATTATTATTTGATCGTGTTTTTTTGTCTTGAGGGATTATTATCAGACAAGTAGAGTCAGCTTTGCCCTGCTGGGAATTGAACCCGGGTCTCTCGTTTCTGAGGCGAGTGCTCTAACTATTGAGCTATGGTACTCCCAAGGTGTTCCCAATGCCATGGATTGTATTTGCCATGGACGATGGTGGGCTGATTGATGAAAGTCGATGAGACAACCTTATTAGTTCTTCAGTGGAAGATTAACGGCGTAAAGCCAATGTTATTACATCTCCTTAACATAAAGCACGGCACTTGGTATGGATTTTCAAAACGGATCCTGATGTGTTTAATGGTGGTTTGCGGAGAGCAGAGGCACAGTCACAGTCAACGCCCGAGTCACTGAGGTCAAGGGATCTTTTCAGAATAAATAGGAGTGGCACGGAGATTATTTTATACTTCCTGGCACTGTGGAGTCTTGTAGCTCAGTGGGTAAGAACAAAAGAAATATAAAAAACACTAATTTGGTCATTCAATCCACGACTGTTTGTGAGGGACGCTGCTGTGCGCAATTGGCTGCTGCGTTTCGCCCACAAAATATACAGTCGATTCACTTTACGGAATGTTCCATGAAGCGCTTTGAGACATCTCAAAAAATACAAGGATTATTATTATTATTAAGGTGTAGCCTTTCGTGGCTTTGGGATGTGCCAAACTGCTGGGAGTGGGAGTCCGAGGAGAGGGAGTGCATGAACAGTAAAGGTGACAGAAATCAAGGTCATAGAGATAGGTCTTGAGACAGACCTTCAACTGGTGAGAGAGGGAGGGAGGGAGTTAATTAGAGGAAGGGAGCACTCACTCACTCACTCACTCACTCACCCACCCACCCACCCACCCACCCACCCACTCACTCACCCACTCACTCACTCACTCACTGACTGACTGAGTTGGAGGGACTCTCCAATGAGGTTCCGGAGAGAGTTCCCTGCCTCTTGATCTATTTATTCAGTCCTAACGACACTCAGTGCCTTTCGCCTCCACACTCAATCTCCGCAACGCAGAGTGCCCTTATTTTATTTTCAATTTAATCAAAGTCTCGATCCCTCGGCCTGGGCTTGTTCCTGCAACCGTACGCTTTGCGTATCTCCGCTCTCACCTCCCTGACCCCTCACAAATGCACTTGCCGACCGGCACCCAATGAGCGTCGCAGTCATAGGTGTGTTTAATAACGACTTTGGAAAAGATGCAAGTGTGTGTGTGTGTGTGTGTGTGCGTGTGTGCGTGCGTGTGTCTGTGTGTGTGTGTGTATCTCCCGAGCGAAGGTGGTGATAAGATTGACTCGCCGGCTTCTCATAAATCAAACGGCTTATCACTGGCAATCGCAGTCGACATAATGCGCGAGGAAGGAAAAATTAATCACGGCTGGAGCTATTGCGTATTGGCTGAGGTGCGGGGGCAATGTGTTCAAGAGTGACGGGCTCCAAATGTCACTGAATCTTAACGCATCACTTCTCTAGTCTGGTACGCTGGGAAGCTGTGGAACTCTCTCCCTCCATCAACCCAGCCCTCCCGCCCCCCTACCCCGACCCCCACACCCTCTCTCTCTCCTCCCCTCATCCACCCATCCACCCCCTCCCCTCACGCACACCCTCCGCCACCCTCACCTCTCACTCCCTTCCCACACAGAGTCTTTTGCACCATTCACCTTGAGTGAACGGTATGCGTTTAGGCCTGGATAGACTTTCACCATTCAGGAAATGAAGTTAAATTGAATTTGGAAACTTAAGTTGCGAAACCTTGTTGTATGGTTTGCCTTTTGTTTGCTCACACAGAGAGGGAGAGAGATAATATTAACTTTTTGAGAATATCTAAGCACATTCACACCTTCATACACATGCGCATGCTTGCTATCACGCACATGCAAACACACACACACACACACTCATACAATAACCTACACACCACGACAACTTGTGTTTGTATAATGCCCTTCACGTAAATAGCACAGAGTTTAGAACAGATACACACTTAAGTACATACACATCCTCTCCCTCAAACACACACACACAAACACACACACACACAATCGTTGCACATACTCATGATCTCTCACACCACCACGCATGGAGAACAAAACACGCAGTCACTGCACTTTGAGTATACCCTGTGAAGTGCTTTGGGACGTCTTCCTGACATGAAAGGCACTGCATCAAATGAAAGGCTTAATATTATCATTGTCATTATTATTTTTAATATTATTATTGTGTATTTGCCAAATGGAACAAAATCACAGTGACTTGTGGATTCTAATTCTCCCCACCGTCGGGAATACAATCCCTCTGATCCACAAACAGACGCGGATTCCTTTATTGGGTTTCAAGAAGCGAGGGAGCCCATGACGAATTGAATTATCCTGTCTCTGCAGTTGGTGATAATACCAATTAGATGTAATTCGGGGGCAAGCAGGTCATTGGCAGCACAAGGCTCCTCTGTACCATCCTTCCCAATGAACAGGAATTCCTGACTCAAAGGGTCTCGCAGTCCATTGAACGTTGAGACAGTCAGTGTAAAATATCAGCTGTAATCCGCGATGGTTTAGTATTCTCTGCCTCGGACATGCCAGATCTGACGCTGGCTCATTTGGGTTTTAATGCTCCTAATTTGAAAGGGTTTTAATCCAACAGGGCTGAGCGTCACTCAGAGGTCTCCGCCTGACTCATTTGGTAGCACTCTCGCCTCTGAGTCGCAAGGTTCAGGGTTTTAACAACAACAACAACAACTTTGGTTTATATAGCGCCCTCCACGCCGGGCGGCGTCTCAGAGCGCTTCACAATAGCGGATCCCGGGACCCAGCCAGGGGCAGGGGGGGGAGAAAGGTGACCAAAGGCGCGGTCGAAGAGGAAGGTCTTCAGCTGTGACCTGAAACTGGGAAGAGAGGGAACGAGGCAAAGGGAGTGAGGGAGGGAGTTCCAGAGCCTCGGGGCGTAGTAGCTGAATGCACGGCCGCTGAGGGTGGAGCGGAGAATTCGGGGGACATGGAGGAGGCCAGACCCGGTGGAGCGAAGGCAACGGGGTCTGGTTTGAGGAGAGAGGAGGTCGGAGAGGTAGGGGGGTGCAGAGGAGTGGGGAAGGGGGATCCTGATCCTTCTATTTGATATAGCACCTCGTCACATCTTCAAAATGTCTCAAAATGCTTCACAGAATATAAGAATAATAATCCTTGCATTTGATATATACCGTAAAATGAATTGACTGTGTATTTTGTGGGTGAAGCTTGGCAGTCAATTGCGCACAGCAATAACCAATTTATTATTATTATTTATTTTTAAAGAATTTGAATGGATGTTTAGTCCTGGAAAAGCAATCCACCAATCGACTAATAACTGGGTTCCTACTGACTGCTGGTCAAACAGCGGCGTGTGGAGTAAGGAAACTTGTCTAAGTCCCCAACGTGTGGGGGGTTTGAACCCACAACCTTCTTACCCATGTCAACCACGTCAGCCAGGCTGAAACACGATTCTCGTAGCCTTGCAAGTCACCCAACCTCCCCAACACCACACCTCAGCCAAACATTTAATCCTCTGGAGGGCTGGCCAAGGCTAGATACAGGAGCGAGAGCCAATTTCTCTGCAGAAAGCTCCCCCCATTCATCATTCTGCTAAATTAATCACAAAAAAATAAGGTATTACTGCTTCTACAGTTACAGCGTTCTTGGCTTTGTGGAGAGGTTATTATATTATTATGCTACATTACTGTAATAAAGAATATGAGGGAAATTAGCTCGGGGAATCTTGGATAAATGCCTTGTTGCCTTATGAATGAAAGACTGTCTCTCTGTGTGTTCGTGAGCCAGGGCATCGGCATTTCGGTTTTAGTGATTTCCGGGTAATGACCCGAATGCTTGAAAAAGTAATGGTCATTCCTCGTGACGTGATTTTTCTGTGTGTTGTTTTTTCACAAGGTTCCTGTTGTTTTCTAATTCCAGGTAAAGGCTACCGGTCTTAGTCACACCATCTTGCCAGCCTCTGAGCAGAAAGTGATTCACCGCACAGGAACAGTCGCTCGATTATTTTCTATCTGTCTTCTGTTTCTTCATGGGACTGAGCGACGTTGTGTTGCGCAGTTCATTGCAATCAAGTTTAAACAACAACAGCTTGCACTTATATTGCGCCCTCCATCTAGGCTGGCATCTCAGAGTATTTGACAAGACAAGGCAACGTTACAAGGTAGAGTCCTGTAGCTCAGTGGTTAGAGCACACACCTCACAAGGAAAGGACCGGGGTTCTGTTCCCAGGCAGGATGAGACGTTGGGCAAGTTTCCTCACTCCGCACGCCTGGCAGTAAGTAGGAAACCCAATTGCTACTTGATTTTCAAATTGGGTTCCTCGGGGGTAATAATTTTTTTAAATTAAATTGTTTTATTAAAAATAATAATAGCATCAGTGGTCAGGCCTTCAGCCTCTGCTGACACCATTTGGAACTCCATTCTACAGTCCCTTTGCCTCGCCTCCTCACTCGCCTCCTTCAAGGCCCATCTCAAAACATTCCTCTTCGACCACACCTTTGGTCACCCTCCCACTCCCACCCTCCCTAGCCTCCACCCCTCCCAATCACAGCCCTCAGCTCGGGTCCAAATTCTCGACCTAGTCTAGCTCCTTGAGTCGTCCTCTTGAAGTGAAAGACGCTCTGTAAATGTCATTTGTTGGTGTTGTTGTTGAATTCAGCCCCTCTCTTAAGAACTCTTAACGTTTAAAGGTTAAGCAAATTCAAGGATTTTAAGACTAAAATTAATTCACAGGTTAAGACTGGGAGGAATCGGGTGAGGAGGGAAAGGGATGGAAAAAACTTTAGTGGGATATTGATGAATTTAAAAGTCTTACCATTTCCTGTTACTGTTTTGAACATTCAGCACCCAGGAAATGCGATGACGTAAATAGCCAAGTTAGTGGAATAGAGTGAAGATGTGAAGAAGATAATAGTTATTCGATTGACCAGCTGTAAACCACACACTTTGAAGGCAACATTTCTCACCCAATTGTAAAGTAGATGCGTTGAACGTTTCGTCAGAACTCGGGGTTAATCTTATCTATCTTAATAGAAATGAAAGACCACGACATACACAATTCATGGTTTCTTTTAATGCCATTGAGGGTACAAATTGAGGGTTGGTTTGTTTTCTCTCTGAGGGGGACTTTGAATCAAGATACTATCAACAACAAAAATCCCTTGTGTTTGGTACAGCACCTTTCGCATCAGGAGGACATCTCAAAGTGCTTCACACTGCAAAGTGCAGTGAGTGTGTATTTTGTGGGTGAGCAATTTCGTGCACGATAATGTATCACAAACAGCCACAAAGTGTATGACAAATTTAGCGTCAGCAGAACAGGCAAAACATTTGTGTAGAGAGCCTTTCACGTCAGTGGGATGTGAATTATAATTATTAATTCTAATAATAAAATTAATTTAAAATAATTAAATCAATTACTATTGAAGCTATGAAAAAGGTACAATAAATATAAACTTACTTAAATAAAAACAAATCAAGGTTCACGTAAGCACAGCAAAGCTCATCCCTCCAAAGAATCTCTTCCCACCAATGTCATTTAATGTGCAGTCCCTCCTGTTCACTTTACTGCTGTTTGTGGGTCATTGCTATCCGTACATTTTGCTGCCGACAGAAAAAAGGCACTACACTTTGCATCGCTCTACATTCTGTGAAACGTTCTATGAAATGTCCTCCTCATGTGAAACGCTCTTTATCAAATGAATTGATTACTGATGTTGTATTTTGTACAACAACCAGTGTTTGCGTTTGGAGTTTCAGATAATCTTTCACTCGAAAACATCTACGCTCTAAAGTCACCATAAGCATTGCGCTGTTTCATTTCTGTCAGCGTGCGTGATGGAGAGAGAAAGAACATTTTTGGTGACCCGCAGACACTTTGTAAAGATATTTTACTGCTTTGCCTGCTTTAGTCAGCCAAGTTTCTGCCACATGTGGAAACGCATCCTAAAATGTGCTTAAGACACTACTCAATGTGAAAGGACCCTGTATACATTTTTGTTATTATTCTTGTTGAGTAGCCAAACCAGACTGAGAGTTCCACATTTCTATGCCACTTTAACACGTGAAAATTTCCTGCATCTGTAATGGAATGGCCCACTCTCTCCGCAGAGAGACGTAGCTCCCTATCTAATTCGGGAGAGTATTAAGGCATGGGTTGGCCGTAGCCAAGGCTTGGGGACCCCAGAGCGTGCATTGTGTGGGGGTGGGGGTGGGGTGGGGTGGGGGGGGTGGGGGTCACTGTTGAAATCTAACCAGCTTTTTGACTGATCCACCTGACATGAAAGGCGTTTTATCAAATATATCTATTATTGTACTTATTGTACTTATTGAAAGGCCAAAGTTTGTATGTAGCTCAGCGATCCCAGAGTGTGCTTTGGGGGGAAATGTTGGAGTCTAACCAGCTAAAACCCATAGCTTGCCATTAATATAGCCTGTCTGGCAAGCTTTCCCAGTGATTGTCACGCACTGCATTAAAACGTCACCCTACATTGGCTTGAACCCACAGTCTTCTGACTCAGAGGCGAAAGTGCTACCGACTGAGCCAGGTTGACACACAGAATCCTGCAGCTCGGTGTTTAGAGCACTCGTCTTACAAATGTGAGACCTGTGTTTTGAATCCAGGCAGGCCAGGGCGAAACCTTGGGCAAGTTTCCTTACTCCAGAAGACATGTGAAGCGCCATATCAAAATGCAAGGATTATTATTGTTATCATTATGGAAAAGGAGATGTTTTAACAAGTGCAGTATGTAGCACTCATGCAAAGCAAATCATTGATTGAGAAGTGGGTGAAACATCTAGGTTTGAGCAACCTTTTGTATTGTTGGATTTCATATTGCATTAAAGGCTTAAGTCAAAAATAACACAATGTCACTTGAAACCGAGTGCAATGTAGTTCTGAAATAGGGTAATAGCCAAGGAGTAAATTAAGAAAACACAGCAGGAGAGAGAAAAAAATCGAACGACGATTTTAATAGATGTAGGAAGACAGAGTGGAACAATTTGGGGTGAATTTGCGAGTTTCATCACGCGTTCTTTGTGTTAATTAAAACACTGAAGTTATTATAAATGTCTTTACCCGTTTATCTCTATGAGAAGAAACAGGTGACCACTCCAGAGGCTTAAAATTCCACCTAATCTTAGCCTGTACAACATGGGATTCGAACCCCCAAATATCAAAGTCAAAGAGTGCCACCAACTGAGCCGGGCGGCCGCGCTCGTCTACAGATACACAGATGATAAACTTCAGTCACCAAAACGCTTTGAGACATCTCAACAACGTGATAAGGCGCAGTATTGAATGTGAGGATTATTATTGTACCGAGCAGTTAGCTTTTTTTTGTTACCGATCTGCGGGAAGGTTTTCATTGACTCTGGCCATTCCCTTAACAGAGAGATCGAGTTTCTAATTCCACCTCCGCATCACAAACTGCACTGAATTTAATCCCCCAAATACCCATCGGCATGAATGAAATCATTAAAGACGTTGTTTTATTTTCTGTATCAATGGGCAAGAATCAAAGTCGAGGGAGTCTACCTGTCTTCACTGCCTCAAAAAGGCTCAAATCATGGCCTCACTCATGTTTTTTGTACAATATTGCACTAAACATTTTTTGAGATCTTAGCATTCTGCTTTCTGCCTTTCTTTCTTCCTAACATAATAATTGTTTCATTTGCTATAACAGCATATCAAGTCTTTGAGACGTCTCAAAAGGCTTCACAGAATGCATTGTAAAGTGGATTGACTGAATATTTTGTGGACGTAACACGGCAGCCAATTGTGCACAACAGTGTCCCACCAACAGTCGAGGAATAGTGACCAAATTATATATTATTATTATTTTTATTGAAGGGATTATTACTACCCCTGGAAAAGTGATCCACTAATTGACTAACAATGGGGTTCCTACTTATTGTAAACAGAAGGCATGTGGAGTAAGGGATCTTGCTTCAGTGCCTAGGGACGTCCTATATGAAAGGCGCTGTACAAGTGTAATTTTGTCGTTGTTGCTCTGGATTTCATAAAAAAACCCAAAATCCCTTTCTTCTATCTTGTCTTATCTCACTTTCCTCTCGTTTTAAGTGACTTTTGTTTCCACTTCACAACGTTCGCTCTGTAATGGACACAGTTTTGCTTCAAGCAAGCTTCTTTTACCAAATGGGATTTCATCCAAGAAGGGTTTGATGTCCTGTCCCATATTCCGCCCCCCCCCCCCCCCCACCCCCCCCCCCACCACCACCACCAACCCCAAACCCCTCCTCCCTACATCCATTGATTGGATGCAATTGTTCAGGCTCCAAAGGCAACACAGCTCCCAACTGTTCAGCACTGTGACGGATGCCCTCAGCCCGGGGATTACGTTTCCGCACTGTCCTACATTACGTTTGTTTTGCCTCACAATTGCCTGATTGTGCCCGACTAAATGGTTATTTTGTGCCATTACGGCCATTTAAAGGCGAGAGTCAAATAACATAGCAAACTAGAAAGTGGGGAAGAGACATGGTCTGTTGCTGGACTGTCCTTTGCCTTGCTTTTTAATCAAAAGAAGTTGAAAGTGGTCGAGTCAAGAATAGTTCTCGGGCGAAACTGTTTTTATTTCCATATTTGCTTTAGAAAAGTGACTGAAACACTTTCCATTTTCATTTAAAACGACCCAAATACTGAGAGTTTCATTCAGAAATCCCTTTCTCCCTGCAGGCTCACAAGTTCTCTCTGTCTGTTAAGAAGGGAGAGGCATTGAGTGAAACGGCGCAGGTCTCCAGTGAGATCTGAAATGACACATGGCAAAGTCCTATCCACAAAGCCAAAGAAAAACCTACCTAAGCTGCTAGCAGGCACTGTCTCTTAACAAAGTGTTTCTCACCAAAGAATTTGTTAACAAGAAATCTAGCCATAAGTTGATACATCTTTTCACGTTTGGTCACAATTTGGGCACTCAATCTATGACTTTATGGGATGCTGCTGTGCACCATTGGTCTGCACCCGTTTGGACACAACACACACAGTGAATTCACTTACTGCATATTCCGAAAAGCGCTTGGAGACATCTCGACAACATGTTAAAGCGCTATATAAATCAAAGTTGTTGCTGTTGTTGTTCATCTCGGCTGCTCTCTTGCTGTCAACAAAAGTGCCTCCTGTGTAGGATAACATCTCAGAGCGTCAGTGACCGTGTATTTTGTAGGCGAATGAGGACTCCCCTCTCTATTCGAACAGTGAGATTCTTAACCTTCGCATGAACAGACACAGACTGGACCTCGGTTTAGCGTTTCACCCGAACGCAGCACCTCTGACAACGCAACGCCACTCATTCCAAGACTGTTTGTGGCACGCTGTGTTGTGGATTGGCCTGCCGCATTTCAATTCAATTCACTTTACAGTATATTCTGTGTCGCGCTTTTTTAAGCATCTTGAAAACGTGATAGTGCGCGACATCAAATGCGAGGCTCATTGTTATTATTGGTAGTATTATTATTATTAAATACCAGTGTGAACACTTTACAGTAAACTCTTTGTCAAGTGCTCCGAGACATTTGCGTGTGATAAGGCATTAAATCAAGCATCAGTATTATTATTAATCCTTTTCACTGCTTTTTCCCCCTAGACTCTAATTGTTTCATATTAGTCCACTTTTAAATTCTGGGACAGAATTACCTTTGCCTCAATTATTCGCACAAGGTATTCCACAGTTTAACAAGCCTTATGTGTGTGTGTGTGTGTGTCTATATCTGTGTGTAAAAAAATTTAATTGCATTTTCTGCTGATTCTATAATTAGCACAATTTAGATTCTGCTTGTCTAAGCAGGTTGTGGTACGGGCACGATAAAAAGCCACTCTCAGTACTCAGAAGTCTTAGAGATAAGCGTTTACCGCTCTATTATACTGATAATTATCTGTACAGGATACATTTTGTGGACTCAGAGATGATGGTAAATATCGACATACATTTCTAGTGGACAGCCCACAGTGCTATCTGCACCAACAAGGACCGATGGCATTGTGGATATCAAAAAAGTGTGGATGATGGATTAGTGTGAAGCTTGCATCTGTTTATGTTTGCATGTGTTTGTGAATGTATGTTTGTGTGTATCTGTGTACCTCTTTAAATGTCTGTATATTTGTGCATGTGTGTTTGTGTGTATGTCAGTCTCTTTAATTATCTGCGTGTGTGTGTGTGTCTGTTTTTGTGTGGCTGTGTGCAAGTTTCTCTCTTTCTGTCTGTCTGTGTCTCTCTCTAACTGTGTGTGTGTGTCTCTCGCTACGTCTGTATATATTTCTAACTGTCTGTGTGTCTACGTTCCTCACTCTCTCTTAACTGCCTTTCTATGTGTGTGTCTTTCTCTCTTTGCCTGTGTTTGTGAGTGTATGTGTGTGTGTGGGCGTGTCTCTCTCTCTGCCTTTCTCTCTCAATACCTCTCTAACAGTTTCCAGCTTTGTGTGTGTATGTCTCTCCAATTTTTTATTGAACTGGATCAGCTCAGGAAAAGTACAACTGGTAACATCAAGTGTGTGTAGGCAGCTAAACATAAAAAATTACACCAAGTCCCAACATGGAACCAGTGGCTTTCTTCCCTATAAACGCATTCAAAACTCATTGCAAAATTTAAAGATATTGTATTATATTCTGCTCTGAAATCCACCTGGTCTCAGACTGTAAAATCAATTAGCACATAATAAATGGCCCACACTCAGCCACAAAGTGTATCTGTGGGGATTGTTGGACAGGAGTGACTCCCTTCTCCTTATTAAATCTCGGGTTAACGTTGCTGTTTGTTGTGGGGTGGTTGCTGTGTGCAAATTGGCTGCCGAGTTTGTCTACACAAGTTACACAGTCACTGCGATCAACAGAAAACTCTGTGAAGCGCTTGAGACATTTAGACACCATGAAGTTCTGGTCATTCGCAGAGAACCCCCATTGAACCTGGTTCAAACGTGCCATGGTCCTGAGGAAAGACGGGGAGGTTGAGGGAGATAATAAGAAGGTCAGTTGATGTGGTTGAGGGACAGGCTTGTTGGGAATGGAATGGGCTCTTTCCTGTTCCCAGAATTTTGCACTCGTCTTATCTCCCTTGAGGGAGGTAAATGATGGCAGATAAATTTCCGGGAAGATCAAACTATGAAATTTCACTCTGACCCTTGGAGATAAGTGAGAAGGGCCAGTGATGGCTCTCTCGCCAACACTGCAATCTGCAACGTTTCTCAACCCTCTTACACACCACGAAGGACGTCTCACGTTGACCTGAGCAGAACTGGGGAAGCGTGAACGCCTTTTTGTCTTTACGGCTCACAAGGTTTCACGCACAAAAGATTTTGCCCATAAAATATAGTCAATTCACTTTGCAGTATATTCTGTGAAGCGCTTTATAGCAGCTAGAAGACACGATAAGCCACTCAAATGCAAGAATTATTATTATTAAAGTGTGATATCCCCCCCCCAGGTCAGAGTCATGCTCCGCCAACAGTCAAGGACTCAAGTGACCACATTTTTTTTTAAAAGGAATTATCGCAGATAAGTGATCCGCCAATCCACTAATAGCTGGGTTCCTACTTACTGCTAAGTAAACAGAGGCTTGTAGAACAAGGAAAATTGTCCAACATTTTGCCCTGCCAGGAATCGAACCCACATCCTCTTGCTTGCAAGGCTGAGTACCTGCCAGAACCCACAACCAGCTTGACTCAGAGACAAAAGCGCTATCAACTGAGCCAGGTTCATGCGTAATCCGTCTGTGTGAAAATTAGCACATCACGCACTTCATTTTTCCACCTGTAAGTTCTTCTCATTTTGACCCTGACTCGAGAGAGAGACAAGTGAATTTCACGCCTGGTGTTGCCCAATCACCTGCAAAGTGAAATAACTTGTCTGCAATAATGTTGGCTAAGCCTTTCAAGAGATGGATCATGTCTTTGGCTCAATTCTCCCAGCATCTCCTCACACTACAATGCACAGATTTAAGCCTCGGAATCACTCTTGTCGTTCCTCTGTGAACCCTTGCCAATCCCATCACATGCTTGTGACAGCTCGTCAACTGAATCACTATAGTTAGCCCACCAAGTGGCTATGATCTCCAGTCAGTTTCCCTGGCTGGCGTGGGAGGAGGAACGTGCAGTAGGGGGATACTATTCTATGGTTGTGGAGAGAGGATGCATCATTGGTCTACCTGCTGCCAATCAGCCGCTTCCCGTGAATCCTCTTGTTGCTAGCACCAGGTGCTAATAACTTTTCCAATGTCTTGCGTTGACTTTCTTCATATCACTGAGCACTTTGTACTTTGATGAATTGAGATGGAGGGGAAACTCGGAAGCAAGAGTGCTGCCGACTGGGCCTCATCCTCTCCGTTGCACCATTAGTGGCTCCCGCTTTCAGCCACTACTCCCTGAAACTCTGGAACTCTCTTCCTCTAGCCCTCCACCTTGCCCCTTCCTTCCTTCCTTCCTTCCTTCCTTCCTTCCTTCCTTCCTTCCTTCCTTCCTTCCTTCCTTCCTTCCTTCCTTCCTTCCTTCCTTCCTTCCTTCCTTCCTTCCTTCCTTCCTTCCTTCCTTCCTTCCTTCCTTCCTTCCTTCCTTCCTTCCATTTCCCATCTTCAGGCCATGCCTTGCCCAACATTACACCATACTGGGAATCAAATCCACATCTCTCACTTGCGAGGTGAGTACTCTAACCACTGAGCTACAGCAATCCAATTTGTAAACAAAGCGCAACATTTATACATTGAATGAGGGAAGAGGCAGAAAAGTGGGATATAGATAGCTCTTGTGAAGAGAGTCAGCCCAGGCCAAATGGGCTCCTTCTACAAAGTATCCCAGGAAAGACACAACAAAAGAAAATAATGGGGCTTCAGACATATGAAAGAGAAATCAGGGACTTAGAACAATTGACTGCCACGTTTCGCTCATTGTTTCTTCAATTGGCCCGAGAATTGACTTCTGACCCTAAACAGAGACATAATGAAAAGTTTGGTAAACTGGATTGTTTTTTCGGGGGTGGGAGAAAAATTGGCTGGTCAGCTCTCTATTTTTTCCCAATTGTTCTCCATCTCTTCATGAGTCAACGCTTTCAATAATGTCTGGACTCCTCTGTCTGAGCTTTACAGTTTTGCAAAAGGTTTGACCTTTGAATCTACCCCGCGTCAGCCCATCTAAGTCAATCATGCACCTGCCTCTGAATCAGTAGATTGTGATTGAATCCAAGTCTTTGAACTCATGGTCTAGGCTGATGCTTCAACGCAGTGCTGGGGGGAGTGCTGTATTGTCAGAGAAGCAATCCTTTGGATAAGATGAGAGGTTCCATGAATGAATGGATGAAGATTCGGGTGGGGTATAAACATTGCCTCACACTGTTAGAATGGTGGCCACTTTGGTCTACAGATTCCACATTGACTACATTATTTCGCGAAGGACTTGAGACATTTCAAAGAACTGATTCGTCTTCCTATTGATTCTTGGAACTGGTAGATGTTCTTATTAACATTGAATAAAGGAAATTACCGGGGTTATTGCAAGAAAATACACAGTCAACCCACTTTTCAGTATTCTGCGAAGCGCTATGACGTGATAAGGGGCTATATCAAATGCAAGGCTGATTTTTTTGGAAAAACAAAACTTTTTCCTTTCCTTGAACACCTTCGGACAAACCTGGGTGAAAAATCATTTAGCATTAAAGGATTTAGAATGTGTAATCTAGTCCTTAATCCCTCTCCTTCAAAAAAAAGCAACGGGCAATGTTACAACATGACCTCTATATATCGCGCCTTTCACGTCAGAAAGGACGTCCCAAGGCGCAGAAACCGGGAAGCTACAAAAAGCCGAGGACGAACAAACCAAACAGAACAGGGAGTAAATATATTTTCTGCTAATTTATCGACGGTGCGTTGCAAGATAAGGAAGATTCTGCAAGATAAGGAAGATTTTGTCGGCTCCGCTCTTTCTCTCTCTCGATGCAAGTGAGATCAAGTTACGTATCAGTAATGATCCTGCAAAGCCCCTCTCTAGGTAATCCACCATACAAGGTGTATACTGAGGGTGGGACGGGCAGTCAGATATTCAAAAGGAAATTGAGTTTTATCTTTCGAAAACTTATGATTGCTTCCCATTTTGACGGTGTTCTTTTTGTGCTCTACTTATCCAGACACTGTTATATAATAATAATAATCCTTGCATTTGTTAGAGCGCTTTTCACATCTTATCGATGTCTCAAAGCGCTTCACAGAATATATTGTAAAGTTAATTGAATGTATATTTGTGGGTGAAACGCGGCAGCCAATTAAACACAGCAATGTCCCACAAACAGTCATGGATTGAAATGACCAATTTTATTATTGTTTTTTTTTTGGAGGGATTATTATTAGTAGTTGTGTGGAGGAAGAAAACTTGCCCAAGGTTTCACCCTGATCTGCCTGGATTCGAACACAGGTCTCACACTTGCAAGGCGAGTGCTCTAACCACTGAGCTACAGGAGTGTGCACATGTTCCTTGTATTTAATGCAGTACCTTATATATCAGGAATCCAATTGTCCATTCATTTCAGTTGTAGAGTCCCATAGCACAGTGGTTAGAGCACTCGCCTCGCAAGAGAGAGGATCTGGGTTTGATTTCCAGGCAGTGCATCTCACAGCAAAATTGTGTGAAGCACTTTAAGACGTCTTTCTACTTCATCAAGGGATGAAACTCCAAACACATTATATACACATCGAAAGGGTAAATAAAACGGGAGCTTGAAAGCAACGCTTGGAGTCCACAGAGAACTGAGTCGCTGCTAGTATTTAACCGTCTACTTTACATAAATATATAATATTTAAATATATAATCTTTTACCATTTATATAAATACTGATTTCTCCTTTACTAATTCTATATCTAGGAAAGTGAACTTTCTTTCTAATGCGCTGTTGGGCAAGTTTCCTTGTAATAATAATAATCCCTCCAAAAAAAGTTGGCAATTTCAATCCATGACTGTGGTGGGGAGACTGCTGTGCGCATTTGGCTGCCGCGTTTCGCCCACAAATATACAGTCAAATCGCTTTACAGTATATATTAAATACAAGGATTATTATTATCGAATGCATGGATTATTTATTTTGATTGGCTTTTAATACCAGTAACATCTATCAGAACAGTTAAATATTGGCAAAATAATAAGAATTAAGGGAATTCATTTCTGTTTTTATATACTAGATATAAAAAGAGCAGAGTTAATGCAGAGACACTCGCAATGTGAAACATAGGACTCTGAACACATGGTGGGGTGGGGGTGGGGAGAGATGTGTGGGTGGGGGGGGAAAGAAATCCCCTTTGAAATGAATGGTATTGAGTTGCCGTTAACCACCCACCCCACTGTCCACTGGGGCTATTACTGTCACCATCTGTCAGTCTTCTTCCTCCCCAAATGAATGCCCTAAGTTTGGGTATTGTTAGAGCATAATCACTCTCCATTCCTGAGACCACAGGACACTGGTTAGCTTATCCTACTGCGAGACGCTCATTATCCCTCCAAGCATTGAAACCGACGGAAGACAAATCAGTCATTTTGTAGTCTTAACCAAAACAAGTGGTGCCAACCGGCTAGCTTTTAGCTGTGTTTATAGTTGGCTTTCCTTCCACCCCCCCTCTCCCACCCCCAACCCCTTCCCCACTTCCCCCTTCCCTCCTCGGACAACCCTCCCTCCTCCCTCCTCTCCTTCCCTCCCTCTGTCTCTCTCTCCCACCCCCATCCCCCCTCTCTCGGTCCATTCAGTGATTAATTCAGGACACTGCGCTAGATAAACAGTAAGCTATTACAGTGGTCCTTCCTGATTCCAATGTACACTTAAGTTCTTGAAAAGGCTGACACGTAATATGCATAAAATATAACACTGGCTGTTTGACTGTCAACGAGAGCTATCAACACTATATTGGGCAATGGAAATGGGTAGCAATTTTGAGTTAATGCAGAACCATGGATAGTTTACACCAGCAGAGGAAGCCTTTTAGGACCATCTTGTCTGCTGGTGTTTGCTGGCTCCACCAATTGAGCTCTCTATGAACATCTCATTTTATATATATATATATTGTATATATATTTAATAATAATAATCCTTGCATTTGCTATAGCACCTTATCATGCAATCGAGATGTCCCAAACAGCTTCACACGATATAGAGACTGTAAAGTGAATTGACTTTGTAAATGTGTATTTCGTGGGTGAAAAGCGCACAGCAATGACCCACAAACAGTGGTGGATTAAAAGATCAAATTACCTTGTTGCATGTTCTTTCCCCTCGTCTGTTCTCTTTTTGTGGGTCGTTGCTGGGCGCAAATTGCCGTCTGCGTTCATGTACAAAAACCACACTGTACAGTAAATCCTGTGAAGAGACGTCCTCCCAATATGAAAGATGCTGAATGGATTGCAAGGGTTATGTTATGATTATGTTTGCGCTAGTGCTTGCTCCCAACTGAGGTTATTTACACTAATCCCGCTCTGTGTTCAAGTATTTACTCTATTTTTTTCCCCCACTGGTGCACAGTGTAACAATGGTCTCTTTAAAAGCCTATCAGCTTTTATCCTTCCAGATCTGTTATGCAGGAATATATAATAATCCTTACATTTAATACAGCACCATTCACTTTGGGAGGTCAACCCAAAGTGCTTCACAGTACATACTGTAAAGTGTACTGACTGGATTTTGTAGGCAGATGCGGCATCCAATTTCCACCCTTGTAACTATCCATAACTGATTATAACTGGGGGGATTGTTGGCCAGGAACCTGGATAAAATTCCTTCTCTCGCTCGTATAGTGCCATGGGATCTCAGACTCCTGTAGCTCAGTGGTTAGAGCACTTGCCTTGCAAGCGGGAGACCTGGGTTCAATTCCAGGCAGGGTGAAACCTTGAGTAAGTTTCCTTACTCCCCACGCCTAATAATAATCCATCAAGAAAAGCAATAATAAATTGGTCATTTCAACCCACGATTGTTGGTGGGAACGCTGCTGCGCGCAATTTTCTGCCGGATTTCGCCCACAAATATACAGTCAATTAACTTTACAGTATATTCTGTGAAGCTCTTTGAGACGTCTAGAAGACATGAAAAGCACTGTATCGAATGCAAGGATTCTTATTATTATTATCTTTAATGACCACCTGCACAGGGCAGACGGATAGAAATTCAATTTAACATCTCATCAAAGTATGGCACTTCCAACAAATGCCCTCCCCTTAGGTCACCCCTCCCAGAACTGTATCCAAGTTCAAAGCTCGACGGATACCCACCAACCCAATATGTGGAGAAAGAAGCTAACACCAGTGTAAATCCTTCTGCAGCGTAAATGTCTATGGCTTGTGTGAAAGGTTGGGGCATGCGTGGGGCCCAGCGAGTGGAAGAATCATTCACAGAAGTGCTGTCACAGTGCAGACAGCTTCAAAGAACATCTGGTCAACACAACAATGAGAGCAAAGAGCACAGAAAATTACAAGTGCTGAGATTGATAATAACAGTAATAGCTTCTTTCTCGTCTAGGCATTATGGCAATTATAAGGCCCACAGATCACACTGCCGTCACTAACTCCTGTCAGGCTGGTAATGAACACCTCAGGACTGACACGGACCATAATAGCTTCCAAAACGATCCTATAACGGAGTTAAACACATCAATGAGAAGAAAGTTGGCTTTAACGGTAGGATAATCGTTTTTTTTTTTGTTTGAACCTTTGGGATGTACGACTTCAAGCCAGAAACTACGCAGAACACACTCAGGCAAGGGATACTTGGGAGAATGGATCTCCCAATTTAGAATGGCTTCCACTTCATGTATAATAATAATCCTTCCATTTGTTATAGCGCTTTTCACATCTTACCAATGACTCAAAGCGCTTCACAGAATATACTGTAAAGTGAATTGACTGTACATTTGTGGGCGAAACGCGGCAGCCAATTGCGCACAGCAGCGACCCCACAAACAGTCGTGGATAGTACAGTATAGAGAACAGTATCGTAATGGGATTGGGAACGTCTTATTGACAAGTTCTAATAATCATCATTTTGAGGTCGTGAGGTAGCGCCTTATCGTGTGTGGAGTTGTCTCAAAGCCCTTCACAGGATGTAACTGGTGTGTAGTGACTGTGTATTATGTAAGCGAATGCATCCCACAAACGAATGCATCCCATGAATAGTTTCAACAGCGGGATTGTCGACCACGACACCGGAATGCTCCCTCGCCCACAATCCCACTGTTGAAATTATCCAGACTTCTCTCTTTTGAGTAGCGCCAAGGCTTCTATGATGTGCACCTGAACCCAGGCATTGATGGACAGGACTTCAATTTAACATCTCATCCAAAGCTCAGCACATCCAGATCCGTACCTGAGAATCATCTTAGAGTTATACCAAGAAGTCAAAGCGAGGCTGACATTCGCTTACCTCAAAATTTGGCTGAGCAAGCTATCCTCCAACACAACAACAGAAAAATGACTTTACCAAAGAATCTTGTGATACAATCTGGAAAGTTGGTCTGGTAGAAAGTTCATCTCGGTTACACATCTCGTCAGCTGTGCTATTTCACAAACCGCGGCTGAAATAGCAAACAGATAAGCTTTGAAGAGTTTTCAGAATAATGTGGCCATAAAATTTGGTGGCCTTACTTGTTTACCTTGTGTATTTCAGCCACTGTGTTCCTAACTAGTGAAACTGCTTGTCTCAATCACTCCACATCCCCTTTACCCCTTTCTCTCTTCTTTCCAAGTCCAATCCACTTGCACTCCACCCACACTGCACTGGAGCGTCAACCTAGATTATACGAGTTCAAAATCCCGAGGTGGGGGTATGAACCCACAGCCTTCTGATTCAGAGTCAACAGATAGCGCTAACAAAAGAGCCAGACTGACAACTGATCTTCAATTTCTAAATATTATTATTGGGAGTCTCGTAGCAGAGTCCTTTAACATATTGGTTAGAAAACTCATCCCACAAGCAATAGGACCTAACAACAACAATAACAAGAAAATTACATTTCTAGAGCGCCTTTCACGTCGGGAGGACGTCCCAAGGCGCTGAACAGTCAGGTCAGGACCAGAGCAAGGGAGAGGGGCAGGGTAGGGGGGAGGAGTGGGAGAGAGCTTAGAGGGAGAGAGTTGGGAGGGCAGCAGAAGGCACGATCGAAGAGGAGGGTTTTGAGACCAGTCTCAAAACTGAGGAAAGGGAGGGAGAAAGGCGAAGGGACCCTGGGGTGGAGTTCCTGTCGTGTGGGGGCAGAGTAGCTGAAAGTCCATCCGCCGATGGTAGGGCCGGTTGGGCGGGGGACCTGGAGCAGGCCAGAGCCCACTGAACAGAGGGGGGCAGGCAGGATCACAGGGGGACAGCAGGTCAGAGAGATAGGAGGGGGCAAGGCTGTGAATGGCCTTGAAAGTGAGGATGAGGATCTTGAATTCAATCCTCTGGGGAATGGGGAGCCAATGGAGCCGGGCGAGGGTGGGAGTGATGTGGTCGCGAAGCTTGGTGCGGTGTAGTGACTGAAGTTCGCCATAAGTTCGATTCCCAGGTAAGGAAATAAGGCAAATTTCCTTACTCCACATACCTCTGCTTATGTAGCAGTAAATAGGAACCCGGTTGCTGAACCCCTGGTCCATGCCTTTGTCACCTCTCGGCTGGACTATTCCAATGCCCTCTTCACTGGTTTCCCCTCCACCATCATTCAGAAAGTCAACGTTTTGGGTCCACGACCCTTTGTCAGAACTGGAGAATCGCTCGATTTCTGGAGGAATTTTCAGCAATTTGGGTTTTTGTTTCAGATTTGATTTCCAGCATCCGCAGTGCAGTATTTTGCGTTTTTTTTGTTTCATATTCTGTAAAGCACTTTGAGGATGTGATAAGGCGTTATATCAAATGTAAGGATTATTATCATAATATGCCAGTCCCGCCTGCCATGCCGTGTCAAACCCTAATAGTATTTTACAACAGATGAGAAGAGAGACAGACAGACAGAGAGAGAGAAATAAATAAATACATAAAACAAGTTGAAAGAGTCGGACAACAGAAACAAAGCACACAGGGGTGGTGCGCGTTGAGGCGGAGGAAAAAGGTAGAGACGAAGGAGAGGTTTGGAGAATTGTCAAACACGCAAGGAGGGATTAAAGGATTAACATAGAATTTGCGGCTATTTCCATGCTAATGTGCCTACGGTGCTAACTGCAGGGCCATTCACTGACACACAAGCGTTGAATAGGATTAGAAGGACTGGTATGTTCACGGCAAGTAAACTTTCGACCAGGTGATCAGATTGATCTGGAAAAACAATGATGTTATTGGCGAAGGATGTAACGAGACGCAAAATGAGCTAATTTGCAAAGGTCGGCGAATTCAGTAACCATAGCAATAGAATACCTGCATGTTTCGATTGCGACTCACACTGTCCTCCGCCTCCAAATCCCTCGCGCTGCCTACAAAATACACAGCCACTACACACTTATGGCCTACAAAGCACTTTTGAGACGTCCTCCCGAGGCATAAAGGCATTGTATCAAGTACAAGGATTGAGATTGGTTGAAATTGCCTCAGATTGCTTGAGATTGACTGGTCGGACAGTCGATTAATTGTCTTACAATAACACAAGGATCTGTCAAACACACAGAGACAGCTACGTGGCTTGTTTCTGGATGAAGCGACCAACAGCAACAACAACAACTTGCACTTATATGTTGCTCTCGTTGTTGGGTGGCGCCTCCGAGCCCTTAACAGTGGTGGAGGCTGATTCCGAGGCGGAGGACGAAGTGACTGTAAGCACTGCCGAAAGAGGCATAGACTCACGCTCTGTGTGATTGAAAGTTCCCTGTTTGACCATTAAAGACTTCAGTGGACTCACTGCCTCGATCCCTCCATCACCACCTCGCCCTTCCTCATCTATCCTTAAATCCCACCTTAACGCCTATCTCTTTGACAGCATCTATGGTCATCGTCCGTCCCTTTCTCCCTTGCTTGGTGTTCAAACACACCACTGAGAGACACTATAGAAAACAGCGCTAACTAAATGCAAGTTGTCATCCTTCAAGGTCCAATATAATATAAAGGATAAAAGGGACAAATCCCTTTACAATCTTGCTTTCCACACACGAGAGCTGCAATGATCGGAACAATTCATATAACGCCTTTCACGACAATTGGCTACCACATTTCGCCCACAAATATACAGTCACTTCACTTTACAGTATATTCTGTGCAGGGCTTTGAGACGCCTTGGAGACGTGAAAAGTGCTAGATCAAATGCCAAGATTATTATTGTTTATTATTTATGATTATTATCGGAACAATGTCTCAAAGCGCTTTACGGGACGTGCTGTAAAGTGGGCTGACTATAACATAACATAACATACAACAACAAATCACACCTGAAGGACTTCCCAAGGCGCTGGACAGTGAAGGGTTTGCATCCGAGCTTGGGGGTTGGGATCAAGAGGGTGGGGAGAGTGGGTTAGTTGGTTGGCTGAAGGCACGGTCAAAGAGGAAGGTCTTCAGGTGCGCCTTGAAGGAGGTGAGGGTGGGAGCGAGGTGGAGAGAATCGGGGATAGAGTTCAGGAGGGTCGGAGCAGAAAAGCTGAAGGCCTGTCCGTCAGTGGTAGGCAGGGCAGGATAGGGGACATGGAGGAGAGGGGCTCAATTTGAGATAAATTGGCCTTTTGTGAACATGGTCATTGCAATATGGAGTCTGGATGCTGAGAAACACTTAGAAGTAACTGTTGAAAAACACTTTTGGGCATGTTTAGATGTGTAAGATGCTTTAAGTATTTCCCCAATAACAGATTGTAGGCGAAGAGAAAACACATACACACACATTATTTACGCAACCTTTTAAGTTTCAATAAATAGCTACATGTTGATGTAGCCTGATCATTGAACCGTTTGAAAGTGGGTGGAATTTGAGTCCTTCCTCCCGAGGCACTTAGTTCAATAACAAGACCAGTCGTGTTTCAAACGACTTAACACTGATTCTCGGAGCCCGGTTTCGGGAACAAATACACAGTCATTTCACTTTACAGTATATTCTGTGAAGCGCTTTGAGACGTCAATAAAATGCGAAAAGCGCGATATCAAAATACAAGGATTATTATTATTATTATTAATATTATTTGATCACATCAACCGTGCTCCTCTGTCCCACCTTCTGTGAAGCACTTTGAGACATCTCGGCGATATCGTAAGATGCGCAACTGTACAGTTTATTCCTGTGAGAAATGAGACTTTTCCGTGATGTGATTGGACGCTATATCGAATATAATATATTTTTTTAATTATGTACCCCAAATACTACATGGAATCACACAATATGAAACGACTTGTACAACCATATGTACAATATAAAACAATTTATATCACATAGAACTATACATACAACTATATTATATATTATATATAGCTGTGTTACATACAGTCAACTACAGTATCTAAGAACAGGCTCAAAGGGCTGAATGGCCTACTCCTATCCCTATGTTCCAATGTAACTATGTCTTTGTAGGTCACTGCTGTGCACAATTGGTTGCTGTGTTTCACCTACAAAATCTAGTCAATTGATTTCACAGTATACTCCATGGAGCGCTTTGAGGCTGCTCAACAAAACGATAAGACGCTATGTCAAACGCAAGGATTATTATTAGCAATTTTCCGGTGTTGAGCTCGTCAAACATAGTGGGGGGGGGGGTGTCAAGGCAGCTCAACACATACTCACGTCACCAGCAGAGGTCACTGGATAGCAAGATAGGATCATTGGCTGATTCACCCCTCACTCCTTACCTTGAGAAAGATACAGTTCAGTCACAATTAAATTGCCCGGGCCTGGGAATAACGAATGGTCTCTACAAATCATCAGTCTACCTTCCTCAACGTATCACACTGTGTTCTCTGTTAAATGATAGCGGGTTTTTTTTAAGATTCTAAAGGGATTGGATCATGTCGATCACGATAAACTGTTTTATCTTGTCCAGAACAAGTAAAACCACACGACACGCCCTGTTGATTGAAGGGCGGTAAATTCAAAGCAAAACTATTTGGAAACACTTATTTCAGTGGGTGAGTGAGCAGTAGGCATATTGCACAGACTCCCTAGGAAGACAGTGTAAGCAGAAAATTCTTTCAAAAGCAAATGACTGTAGATATGCTTCTGTTGAGAAATAATATCTCTGTAAATAGCATATAGTGCACGTGACAACCAGGATGGTGGAGAGTGAACTGGATGGATTTGAGTCTCGTCCTTTCCTTACTCCACTCATCTCTGTTTAGCTAGCAGTAAAGTCGGAACCGACTTGTTAGTGGATTGAAGGATCACTTTCCGGGGCTAATAGTCCCTTCAAAAAATAATAATGAATAATTTGGTCACTCAATCCACGGACTGTGGTTTGTGGGACACTGCTGTGTTTCGCTCACAAATACACACTCAATGCACTTTACAATGTACTGTGTGAAGCATTTTGAGAAGCCTTAACGCCATGATAAGGTGGTATACCAAATCCAAGGATTATTATTATTGTATAACTCTCTTTTCTCTTGGAATGCCTAGTTTATCAACACAGCAATAGATCTTGTTCCTCGGAACTCGCCTTACCTCCCCTCTCCAGCAAACACTTGGTAAATCAAGGCCATTGTTGTTGACCTAATTGTCAAAGAGCCAGGAGGTAGCATTAAAAAAAATTAATCCCATAAAGGTTTCCTATTTCCTGCTATTAAGGTCTTTTGAAAGAGTTTCTCCCGATGTCCTGGCCAACAAGCCTCCAGATAACTCGAACATTCACTCAATCCATTGCCTTTTTTTAATGGGACTGTGTGTATATTGGCTGCTGCATTAAGCTACAACACACAGGACTCGATAACAATTTCTTGTGAAGAGATTTGGTGTTGCTAGAGTATTGATGTTATAGGTGATTAACAAATGCCAGGATGATTACTACTATTGTCATTTTTGGTATTATTATTGATCAGAAATCAGAGCAATTCACACCAACCACTTGTACCTCCGTTGATCGAGCGCGGCTCCAACCGGTTTCTACCACATCTGTTTTGAAGAGGTAAAGATTCCCCCTCCCACAACACACACTCCCCAAGCTTTAGCTGCCATCCACACAGATTTACATTTAAAGTGACACACGATCAGAGAAACAGACCATTCGGCCCAACTAATCCATGCTGTTGTTTATGCTCCTCACAAACCCCCAATCCCTCCTACTCCCCTCCATTTCCTTGTCCCTCAAGTGTGTGCATCAAGTTGCGAAGTAAATGGAGACGTGTGGAGTAAGGAAACTTGCCAGGTTTTGCCCTGGACAGAATGCCTCTCTTGTTCCACAGAACTCCTCTATTCACGTGTCCCTCATGTGTGCATCGAGTTGCTATTTAAACAAATTGTTGGTTTTTTTGCTTCAACCACAGTTTCTGGCAGTGAGTTCTACATCCTCACCACCCTCTGTGAGAAGAAGTCATCAGTTCCCTATTAGAGTTACCAGTGCCAGCCTAACCCTCGCACCCTCTAGTTCTGAACTCACCAATCAGGTATTTCGAAACCAGGTATTTTGATGTACAGGGTGGGGCATGCATTCCAACCACAACGGAACTTCCAAGTATAGATGGCTTACAAATGTGCAACCATTTCACAACTCTCTCTCTCCCTCCCTCCCTCCCTCCCAAACCCCATACACACTACCAACCCCATTCCCCGCCCCTCTCCTCTCTCTCTCTCTCTCCCCACTTCTCTCTCTCTCTCCCTCCTTCTCCTACCCGGCACTGACTTGCTAACAAAGAAAACTAAATTGCTGAACACGTTTTTTTCCGCACACGCACACACACACATCCCACCTCCCAAAGAGGGGCACTCCTTCCAGTAATTGAGTTCAGCAATTTTTTCAAGTAGAAAATTACTGTACGCGCACATTATGCAAACTAACCAGAGGCTACGTTTGTGCCCGAGCAAACTGCACAAGCCACTGACCTGGAGCTTGTGACATTGTCCTTGCCCTTCCAATTGTGTAACTATTTCACCTCTCTGACTTGTTCATTATTTCCTTCGCTTACTGTACCTCGCAGTTCTTCAAAGACACTGTTTATTTCTCCGGCGACGCTTTTGGTCTTTATCTCCCTTTCTCCCCCTATGAGCACGGCAATTTATATTCCCCCGATGTGCTTTGTTAGTCGAACGTTTTTAAGATATATATATATATGATAATAATAATAACCCTTGCATTTGATACAGAGTTCTTAACACGGCTTAAGGCGCTTCACGGGAGATACCGTAAAATGAATTGACTGTATTTTGTGGGCAAAACTCAGCGGCCAATTGCGTACAGCAGTTTCCCATGAACAGTCATGGATATATATATCTATACATGAGAGATATCTTTGATCTGAGAAACAAACCATTCGAGTAGCTCATTGAGTATCAATTCCTCCCCTCCCCCCTTCAAAACATGTATCACAATAAAACAATAAATCCTTGCTTTTTTGATGTAGCGCCTTTCACATCAGGAGGATGTTTCAAAGCGCTTCACAGGATTTTACAGTGAAGCGTTGTAGTGACTGTGTATATTCTATAGGCGGACGCAGCAGGCAATTTGCAAGATGCTGTGCAGTGAATTACTAACTTTATCTGGGTATAAGTGGTGGGGTGGGTGTAGAAACTCCCTTCTCTTTTCCAACTGCAGGCAGAGAGGCAGAGATGGGACCTCAATTTTAACATCTCCCTTGAACCCGTGACCTTCAGACCCCCAAGGGTAAGACTTCCTCAGCGTGGGGCTGTTTCTCATTGACAGAGGCAAGAACGGTATGAAAGGAAACTTGCTGTAGTGCAGTGAAATTACAATAACAGCAAGTGAGTGACCGCGAGGACGATACAGGTACATTATCATCAATACCTGCATCAGCCAGAGCATAATAATCATCGCTCATTTCACAGGCGCTGCGTTCAGGTTTGCATAACATTTATTCAAACACAGCCGGTCTCCTCTTCTCCAGGGTGAATTTGGAGCTCCTGCAGCTCAGTGGTTAGAGCGCTCACCTTACAAGCGTGAGTCCTGTGTTCGAATCCAGGCAGGTCAGGGCCAAACCTTGGGTAAGTTTCCTGACTCCACACACACGCCTAATAATAATCCCTCCAAAACAAAACACAATAATAAAATTGGTCATTTCAATCCACGACTGTTTGTGGGGGACACTGCTGTGCGCAATTGGCTGCCGCAATTCACCCACAAATATATACAGTCAATTCACTTTACAGTATATTCTGTGAGGCGTCTTTGAGACGTCGATAAGATGTGAAAAGCGCTATATCAAATGCAAGGATTATTATTATTGTTATTTTGCACACTCTCCTCCTGCACGATGCCGTTCTGTGTGAATGTGAATGACAGAAGCAAGCATGTCCTTTGATACAGGTCCTTATCACGTCATTGAGACGTCTCCAATCGCTTCACAGGATATCCTGTAAGGTTGGAGTGTCTGCATCTTGTGGGAGAAATGTGGCAGCCAGTTGACACACAGTAGTGTCTCACAAATAGCTGTGGGGAAAGTGAACTAATTTTATTGTGGGACACAGGGGGAGAGAAACTCCCTTCTCTTTTCAAATACCGCCACAGGATCTTTAACGTCCACCTGAACAGACAGATGGGACTTCGGTTTGATCTGTCATTTAACACGTGACAGAGAGAAAACTGAGGTTTTCTTAATCCTAGGTGTTTCATTTTTGATGAAAAATACATTCAAATCATTAACCTGTTGGCATGCGTTCTCGGTTTGCTAGGGAATGAGATTAATGATTAGCTCGGGGACAAGCTTCCTTCACTCTGTTTACAAATATGATTGCAGCTTGCCCCAAGCATCTGGGTGTTGGCCTGGCTTGCTCAGTAGGACTCTCTGACCTAGCTGATGACAGACTGTGAGTTCAAGTCCCCACTTTGGGATTTTGAGCTGCCAGTCTAACCTGATGCTCCAGAATGGATGGGATAGGAGGTGAGAACTATATCAGCCTGGTTCAGTTAGTAGCACGATCACCTCCGAGCCAATGGGTTGTGGATTCAAGCCCTCCCCGTATCAGGCTCCCACTCCTCGGCTAATGCTTCAGTGCAGTACCGAGTGTATGTTGCATTGTCAGAGGTGCCATCCTCTGGACGAGAGACGTTAAACCGACAAAGGCGCTGTAACAAATACAAGGATTAATATTATTGTCAACAACAACGGGCAGCTCAGGGCAAAACCTTGGGCAAGTTTCCTTACCCCACACACACACGCCTGATAATAATCCGTCCAAAAAACCCCACAATAATAAAATTGGTCATTTCAATCCACGACTGCTTGTGGGGGACGCTGCTGTGCGCAATTGGCTGCCACGTTTCGCCCACAAATTTCGCCCACAAATATACAGTCCATTCACTTTACAGTATATTCTGTGAAGCGCTTTGGGACGTCCCAAGGCGAGGAAAACTCTTATTAGTCAGAATATTATTAATATTCAACCCCAAAGGAGATTTCAGTTTACCACAGGCTGCATGGGAATCGCGCGGTTGAAATTTTCTCACGCGTTTACTTGTTACCCCTGTTCCTCCTGTAGCTTTCAAAGGAGAAATCAAGAGATTGTCAAACAAGAATGAAGTAACAGGGCTGAGAATAACCCCGACCTGTATAAAAGGTTTTGTTGCTGACACATCCAGCCCGGGTTTGTTAAACATCAGGCACCAGAGCTGAACATACCGGCTACTAAACACTGTTTGGGACAAAAATGCCATTGGCTTATTTCTGTTGTGTTCTTGGAACTCATGCATGAAAACCACAAAGTTTAATTGACGATTCAGCAACTGATGCCCGCGCAGGTGGAAAATTTTAGTTTTTTTGGCACGTTTTATAGAACATTCATTTCCTTCTACCTGGTCCTTCTGAACTGTGTGTGGGGCTGGGATTCTTCCCACTCTGCTCCTGTTAACGCTGTGAGACAAAAAGCCACGACGGCTGGTAGTTCAACATAGTCAGTCCTAACTGGGCGAGATCATAGAATAGAATCATAGAATGTTACGGCACAAAAGGAGGCCATTCGGCCCATCTAGTCTGTGCCGGCTCTTTGAAAAGAGCGATTCAATCCCACTGCCCTGCCCGCTCCCCATAGCCTAATAGACCTGTTCTCCCTAAATAAAGATCTAATTCCCTTTTAAAAGTTGTTATCGAATCAGCCTCCACCACCTTTTCAGGCAATGCATTCCAGATTCGAACAACTCGCTGAGTGAAAAAAATTCTCCTCAGCTCCCCTCTACTTCGCCTTGAAACTATTTTAAATCTGTGACCACGAGTCACAGATTCACCCACAAGTGGAAATAGTTTTTCTCTATTTGCCCTGTCGAAACCCCTCATGATCTTATAAACCTCTATTAGGTCTCCCCTCAATCTTCTCTGCTCCAGAGAGAATAACCCCAGCCTATCTAGCCTCTCCTCATAGCTGAAGTCCCTCAGAGATGCAGGAAAGCTTGTCAGACAATTGCAAGCCATGCGATTTTGGCTGGTTCGACTCCAGTAGTTACACCACATATACACACACACACACGCGCGCACACACAACCACATGCAATACACTTTGTGGTCTCAAGCTTCAAAGATCCAGTAATTATGGCCACAGTGAGGGCTCAAAATCCTCCTTGGGTGAGGGAAGGTAACTGGGGTCTCCCTGGAGCTGAATTAGTTCTGGGCTGACAAGTTTTACAATAGAATGTCAGAATTGATCCCACTCAATGGTTGGAGCACTCGCCTCGAGAGACCTGGGTTTGATTCCCGGCAGGTCAGGGCAAAACCTTGGGCAACTTTCCATACTCTACACTGATAATATTCCCGAGTGAGAGAGAGAGAGAGAGAGAGAGAGAGAGAGAAAAAAACAATAATAATTTGGTCATTCAATCCACGACTGTTTGTGGGACACTGCTGTGTGCAATTGGATGCCGCGTTTCGTCCGCTAGTATAGTCAATTCATTTTACACTATATTCTGAGAAACACTTTGAGATGTCTAGAAGATGTGAAAAGTACTACGTCAAATGCAGGGATTATTATTATTATTACCCTCTGTGGCAGTCTCAGTCACTCGACCCGCGACTGGTGTGAGACACTGCTTTGCACAATTGGATGCCGTGTTTCGCCCTACAGTCACTCCACTTCTCTGTCTATCCTATGCAGCGCATTGACTACTCAATGATGTGATAAGGCACAATATCATCATGATTATTATTATTATTACTATCCTGATTTTTCCACTGTATGGAATTTCTGTGATTTCACAGAGGTACCCAGCCACAAACGGGCCAATATGCCCCTGTCTAAGATCTAAACAGGAAGATGGCGACAGGAGGAGGAACTAATTCCATTATGGAGCACTTCCTCACCCGTACACCACCATGACATCAGATATTCTTGTTTATTCAGCTCATTCTCATTCTCTGATTGCCTAGGGCAACGTATGTAAAGCAGAAGGTAACTGGGAGGAAGTCAATTCAGGAACATTCACTTCCCTGTATATGGAGACCCTTACCTGCGCACTACATCCAGCTTGTAATAGACTCATTACTGCATATAGTCTCATCACCCCGACATAAGGGGGCTTCCAAAACCATACTTATATAATGATTTATATAGCACCCTCCACGCCGGACGCCATCTCAGAGCATTTAAATTTAGCGCTTATTCGACAATCAACTAACAACTGGATACCTACTTCTTGCTCGGTACTCCTTACTGTGAGTGAAGTAAGGAAACGTGCCCAAGGTTTCACCCCGATCGGGAATCAAACCCAGGTTCTCTCGCTTGCTAGGCAAATGCTCTAGTCAATGCCCTACAGGACACCAACTGCCCTACAGTATAATCCCCACTGTTAAAGGAGTCAGCAAATTTAGGTAAACCAGGGCTCTTCAGCTTCTAAATATTTTAGATGGAGTTGAAAAGGTAAACCCATTAGAATACATTGGACTCAAGAGATAGTAGAATGAGAGGACATGGGTTAGAGTTGAAAAAGAGCAATTTCAGGACATCTTTCTTTGTCTAGAGGGTAAATTTGCAACTGGAAGAAGCTGCCAGGAAGGGTAGTTAAGGCCAAGGATACTCCATTCATTTAAAAAGCAATTGGTGCAGCTTTTGAGACATTTCAATGACTTGATAGAACAAGAATTTGCACAGCTACCTTCATGCAGGGTAGCGACCCAGAGGTGCTATGTCGCAAGGAAACGCAAGGATTGTTGTTATGGTCAAACCTCTCTGGGGGACTGGATCAAAGAGGTTTTTATACAAGGGTGGCCTCTGAGTAAGGGTTGGTTGATGTGTGAATTGGGCAGTTCCAAAGTGGTTGTTCAAAGGTGGTGATCGCTGAATGCAGTCGGTGGCTTGGATAGGTTTGAATATATTTCAATGATGGACTATCTATTTGATCGATTACATATGAAATATCCCCCAAAAGAACAAACTCCCAAGGGGAGAAAGGGTAGATAAAAGGGATTAAAAGGATCGTCCTCTCCCACACCAAGCTCCGAGACCCCATCTCCCCCATTCTTGCCCGACTCCATTGGCTCCCCATCATTCAGAGGATTCAATTCAAGATCCTGGTCCTCACCTTTAAAGCCCTCCTTGGCCTTGCCCACCCCATCACTGCGACCTCCTAACCTCCTATCAACCTGTCCACTGCCTCAGCCAAAACGTTACCTCTGTTTGGCTTGTGAACTCGTAAGTGTGGTCAAAGAGGATGGTCTTCCCATGGGCCTTGAAGGAGGCAAGGGAGGGGGTGGGGCAAAGGATGGGGTTCTAAAGAGGGCAGAGAGGCTGAAGGCCTGATGGACATTGGGAGAAACTCCCGTATCTTTTCAGGTGCAATAGTGTCAAGAGATCTTTACCATTCGCCTGCACAGACAGATGGAACTCTGATACTGCACTGGAGTGTTAGCTTGCTCTGTAATCTCACTGTATACGGATATGGTGGGGGATGAGTTAACAACCCTTATGTTTCTTTCAACTTCTGCCATCCATGGAATGCAAATGTACCTCCTATTGTTACTTCCTGCCCTGCGTTTAGCTGTATTGAAAGAGGGAGAGAGCCTTACCGTATAGTTAGTTCTCTCTCAGCAATGAACCAGTGAGTGAAAATAAATGATAAGAATAATAATAGTCAAAGCATTTGATATTCTGCATTATCACGCCTTTGAGACGTCTCAAAATGCTTTCATAAAATATACCATAAAATGAATTGAATTGTGTATTTTGAGTATGAAACGTGACAGCAGTGTCCCAGAAACTGTTGTGGATTGAGTGACCAATTTATTATTATTATTTATTTCTCTTGAACAAAGTATTACCCCCAGGAAACCAATATGCCAATCAACTAACAACTGAGTTCCTACTTTCTGCTGGGTAAACAGAAGCGTGTGGAGTAAGAAAACTTGCCTGAAGTTTCACCCTGCTGGGGATCGGGCCCAGGTTTCTCACTTGCGAGGCGACAGCTCTAACCACAGTCACTGCCTTTTACAGTAAATAATAAACTTTGTGTTTGATATAGCGCCTTATCACGTCTTTGAGACCATCTCAAAGTGCTTTATGGAATATATTGTAAAGTGAATTGACTGTCTATTTTGTGTTGACGAAATCCTGTGTGGCGGTTTGAGGCATGATAGAGGCTCTATAGCAAATGTAAGGATTATTATTAATATTATTCATATTAATAGTAGTAGTAATACTATTGTTATTGGATTACTTTTCAGTCCGGGGCATGCCAGATAAATAGCCATTCTTGTTAGTGCGTAATTAAAGGTTCCCATCGGTGCAATGTGTGAGATGACTGACCTTTACATTGAAAGCTCCAAATGCCTTTCAAATGATCGATGGAAACAAATATCAATATGATTGAAATCTCCCAGCACGAGTCCCTGTGTCAGGCTCATTACAGCCATGCATAAAAACAAAAGGAACGTGCGTGCTTAATTGCCCTTTCTCTCCGCAAAGTCACTTTCACATGGAGCGATAAAACAATATAGGCTCATCGTGTGTGTGTGTGTGTGTGTCTGTGTGTGTGTGTGAGTGTGTGTGGACCAGTTTGAGCTTCATACCACCTCTCTATTCCAATCGCAGATTCAAGTGATCCAATCGCAAATAATAATAATAATTAATAATAATCCTTACTTTTGATATAGCGGCTGATCACTTTGCCAAGCCATCTCAAAGAGCTTTGAGGGACATACTGTAAAATGGAGTGACTGTGTACTTTGTGGGTGAAGTGCGGCAGCTAAATGCACACAGCAGTGCCCCACAAACAGCTGTGGGATTGAGCGATTTTGATTTTTGGAGGGATTATTACCCCGCCAGAAAGCAATCAGCCAATCGACCAACAAACCCTACACACTGCTCCGTGATCAGAGGTGTGGAACCGAGTAAGGAAACCTATCCAATGTTTCGCCATGCCGGGAATCAAACCCGGGTCTCTCATTTGCGAGGCGAGCGCTCTAAACACCGAGCTACAGAGACTCCTCAAATCTCAGTGACTTGAACCGAGTCTCACGCAATGCCGGGGAAAGCCCTATTTAAACGAATTAGAAAGCCACGCCAGGCCCAGAGAACTTAGTGGAAGAGGATATACAGTCTGGGCGAAGCCAACCTGTGTGCTGCTACAGTAGTTTATAAACCCATGGACCATGTAAGTTAGCCTAATGGGATATCCTGCTCTGTAGCTCTCGTTTTAATGTCAAACTCTCTGAGCAAATGCTATCTATTCATACACTTGCATCACTGCTCCCAAAGTCTGCTCGGCTAATGGGTTTCATTACCAAATCCCCTCCCCTCTCTCCCTTCGTTCATCCCTCCGACAATTAGGTAGCAGCCACCCTTTACGGCTCTCCCAGTACCTCCTGGAGGTAGGCTTTGATCAATGCTTTGTTCAGTGACACACATCTAATAAGCAGGAGCGGTGGGGGGGGGGGAAAAAGCCTTGCCCTGTCAGCCGTTGATTTACGCAGGCCGTCCCACATCCCAGCACAAATAGAGGTGTAATTAGCAATCACAGTGACTACTGGTTTGACCCTAACCCCATTGTGTAGTCAGTCAATGTTACCTTTGATTCATGCTGCCTTTCAACCTTCTCGGCTCCAGTCACGTTTCCCTCTCCCCTTCCCACCCCCCACCCGCCCCCCCCCCCGCAACACACACACAAAAAATTACTCTGCAAAGTGTGCCGTAAATTTATTTGCAGGTGAAACGTCTCCCATCAACCAGCCAGGATGCGAGTGACCAATTTTATTTGGGGAGGATTTGTTGAGAAGAGAGACATTGGCTTCTACACTATTTACAAATAGTGGCGACCTGTAGAGTAGCAGTTAGAGCGCTCGCCTCGCAAAGCGAGTGGGAAACTCAGGTTTGATTTCTGGGTGGGACGAAATCTTAGGCAAGTTTCTTTACCCCACACACACACATACACACACACACACGTTTATCCAGCAGGGTTTAGGATCCATGTTGAGTGTAATGATTTGTTCAACACATTTTTTTTCACATACTGAAAATGGTTGCTCAATCCACGAGTGTTTGTCTTAAAGGCATGATAACAACAACAACAACAAAATGACATTTATAGAGCCCCTTTCACATCGGCAGGCACCGTATCGAGTGCAAGAATTATTATTATTATTGTTCAATGCTTGTGAAATTGTTCACACACCCGCACGACTGTTTGTGGCAGTGTACTGCCCCAAAATTGACCTTGTGGAATTTTACCATCCATTTGCTTGCACAGTTACCACATTTAACAGGAAAGTCCCGTGAAGCACTTGGACATGTTTTGACGTGCTTGGGTGAGAACATTCTACAAAAATGGAAACTATTTCTTTCCAAGTAGAAAGACTTTTAAAAACATGCCACAATGCCTAATAAACCTGCCAACATGCTGTCAACAACACCTCGCAGGCCCAAGTACAAACATTTATTTTTTTCACCAGGGATTTTGTTCCCGGTGTCCTGGACAACATTAATTCTGGATTTAAAAAATGTGATCATTGCATTTGACTTTGCGCCTTACAACGTCATTCGGACGTCTCAAAACCCTCCACAGAATTTACTGTAAAGTGAATTGACTGTATATTTTGTGGGCCAAACGCGGCAGCCAATTGCGCACAGCGGTGTCCTACAAATAGTCGTGGATTGATTGATCAAATTATTATTATTATTATTTTGGGGGGGAGAGGGATTAATACTCCAGGGAAGCATTCCACCAATCAAGTAACAACTGGTTTCCTACTTACTGTGAGGTAAACAGAGACGTGTGCAGTAAGGTAACTTGCCTAAAGTTTTGCCCTGCCCGGATTCGAACCCCAGTCCTCTCGCTCTGCGAGTCGAGTGCCCTAATCAATTAGCTCCAAATTGATCATTCACATTGAGTGGCATTTATTTGCTCCGTGCAAATTGGCTGGTCCATTCCCCTGCAAAGGGGAGTTCCTGTGGTTCAATGGTTAGAGCACTTGTCTTGCAAGCTGGGGAGACCAAGCTGGGGAGACCTGTGTTCAAATCCATGCAGGTCAGGGTGAAACCTTGGGCAAGTTTCCTTACCCCACACGCCTAATAATAATCCCTCCAAAAAAAAACACAATAATAAAATTGGTCATTTCAATCCATGACTGTGTGTGGGACACTGCTGTGTGCAATTGGCTGCTGCGATTCGCCCACAAATATATACAGTCAATTCACTTTACAGTATATTCTGTGAAACGCTTAGAGACGTCGATAAGATGTGGAAAGCGCTATATCAAATACAAGGATTATTATTATTAGAATCATTAAGAATTCAATACAGCATTGAGAAGCCAACCTACTCCCAGGCAGGTGCAATGTTGAGTAATCTGATCGATGTGACAGATAGATAAATGATACGAAAAAGAGGTATTTCACACTCCTACGTTGATTATGATTTATGAGCTGTTTGGCTTCAAGGAAGAACAGAAGAGGAAATAGCATTTTGAGGAACACACCCAAGGTTGACACTATTGGTGCCAGTATTGTATCTGCACCAATACATAATAAGACACAAAACCGAATGTGTGCGTTCAGGCCAAAATCAACACAAGATATTTATTTGTTTTGCAGTATGTATTGTACTTGACTGATTCCTTCACCAAGAAAGTGAGAGAGGGAGAACGAATGAGAAAGAGAAAGAGAGAGAGAGAAAGAGATAGAGAGAGAAAGGAGGAGAGGAAGAAAGAAAGTGATAAAGAAAGAACGAGAGACATAAAGAAAGAGATAAGGAAAGAGAGAGCGAGAGAGAAAGAATGAGAGATAGAAAATAAAGAAAAAAAAGTGAAGAAATCACTTCACAGGGTTTACTGTAAAGTGTAGCGACTGTGTATTCTGTAGACGAACATGGCAGCCAATTTGCACACAGCAGTATCCTCACGAATGGCCATGAAGTGAGGGATCAATTTTATTCGGGGGGTGTGGATGGAGGGGAATTGTTGTTGAGGACCAGAAAAAACTTTGAATAGCACCATAGGATCTTTAACGTCCCCTTGAACAGGGCAGAGATGAGATGATAATAATAATCCTTGCATTTGATATAGCGCTTTTCACGACTTTTTTAGACGTCTCAAAGTGCTTCACAAAATATACTGTGAAGTGACTTGACTGTACATTTGTGTCCTCCTGACGTGAGAGGAGATCTATAAATTTAATTTTGCTGTTTTGTGGTTGTTGTTGTTGGGCGAAACGCAGCAGCCAATTGCGCACAGCAGTGTCCCACAAACAGTCGTGGAGTGAAATGACCAATTTACTGTACAATAGTTTCTTCGCCCATGAGTTCAATAACCTCCTAACTCCCAATATGGGAGGCTGAGACGCTGAGCCAAGCTGATATCTATAGGATTTGTATCAGGTTGGGTGTATGCGTATGTGAATGTGATTCCTGTAATGAAATGTCCTTGATGACAGACAAACTTGTGGTTTATTCCAGTTTGGGTCGCATTCTCAAGTCATAGCCAGAGGCAAAATGTGTGGAGAGGAAACACTAATAATAATAATAATACGTACATTTAGTGTAGAGCCTTTTCTGTCATGATATCCTGCTTCACAGGATACACTGTAAAGTGACTGTATTTTGTGGGCAAAACGGGACAACCAAATGCGCACATCAATGTCCCACAAGGAGCCATGGAGTGAGTGAGCAATTTTTGTTAGGGAGGATTGTTGACCAGGACACTGGGAGAGAGAAAAACTCCCTTGTCTTTTTTCGAATAGCGCTACAGGATTTTTATCATCCACCCGAACTGGCGGACGGGACCTCAGTTTAGCGTCTCATCTGCGGATTTTACTGTAAAGCTTGAAGGTGAACGCGGCAGCCATTTTGTGAGCTGCAATGTCCTCAAAAACAACAGTGAAATATTTCACGGGGGTGTGAGGGGTTGGGTGGGGGGGAGAGGGGGGGGGGTGGAGGGGAGGGTTCATTTCGCGGTGAATAAGTATTGATTCCTTCGGGCATTGTGAATGCTCTCTACACTCTACATCGCAGAGACCCAGGCAAAAATGCAAATTGCCTTTGTGATTAAAATCTGAAAGCGGGAGATAAAGGACTTATCTCTGAGACAAAGGGCCCGTTTGGTGGGCTATCAGATGGCGCATTTGTCTGTTTGTTTAAACTCTCAGCCCATCGCTTGTACCTGCGAGGACAGGGTGGAGGAGAGGGATGGAGAGGAGGAGGATGCTTTTTAAAACCCTCATTAAATTGTTTACTCAGCCCAAACGGGAGGAAGTTTCAAGAGATGGCACGCCCGAGCTTCAAGCAGAGGGAGTAGAGTGGTGGGTGTTTTGGTGGAGACCTGTCTCTGTGCGTGTGTGTGTGTGTGAGAGAGAGTAACTCTAGGGAAGGTTGATCTGTCACAAATGTCTGTGATATGATGTCCTTCCCTCCGACACAAGAACGAGAGGCCGTTTTTAAAGAGACGGAAACAAGGAAAAATAACAACACTCAACAAACGGCCATCTAGCAAACATTTTTTAAAAAATATTTGGTCACTCATTCCCTGACTGTGAAACGCTAATGGCTTGAATGGCTGCCACATTACACCCACAAAATGCTACTCAAAGTTCAGGTGGCTGTTAAAAATCCCACAGAGCTATTTGAGCAAATGCAAAGGTTATTATTATTATTAATAGTACTGTAGTAGTGGTCGTATTATTTTATCTATATTTATTGTGGAGCTCCTGTGGCTCAGTGGTTAGAGCACTTGTCTTGCACGCTGGGGAGACCAAGCTGGGGAGATATGTGTTCGAATCCAGGCAGGTCAGGGCGAAACCTTGGGCAAGTTTCCTTACTCCACACGCCTAATAATAATCCCTCCAAAAAGAAACACAATAATAAAATTGGTCATTTCAATCCACAACTGTTTGTGGGACACTGCTGTGCGCAATTGGCTGCCGCAATTCGCCCACAAATATATACAGTCAATTCACTTTACAGTATATTCTGTGAAGCGCTTTGAGATGTCAATAAGATGTGAAAAGCGCTGTATCAAATGCAAGGATTATTATTATCTGTGTGGGATTGTCAGCCAGGGACAACATGGGACAAATTCCTTTCTCTTCACGTATAGTATAACGGGATATGTAATGTCCACCTGAACAGGCGGGTGTATTGTCCATGTAACTCACTCACTGATACTATACACAATAAATAATAATACTGTAAGGTTTACATTTGATATAGTGTCTGACCTTAGTTCGAACTGTCTTTGTTCTGGTTTGAGAACTGTTCTCCCTTGTAATGAATTCCCTCAACCACAGGGAAGCGTCCTTCACTATCTAACCTGTCACACCCCTTTCATTACTCTAAATACCTCAATCAAGCCACCCCTGCTCTAAGGAACCTTACCTCAGTCTACAATCTCTCATCAAAGATTAACTCCTTTAACCCACGTATTAATCCAGTCAACCATCACTGGAATACACTCCCTTTTATCATAACAGTTATGATAATAAATAATGTTTGATGTCATAATAATCCTTGCATTTGATATAGTGCCTCATCACATCGTCGAGATGTCTCAAAGCCCTTCACAGGATATACTTATTAAACGATTTGACTGTATATTTTGTGGGTGGCAACAACAGCCAATTGCGCACAACAGCATCCCATAAACAGTTGTGGATTGAAGTGAAATCATTATTTTTTTGACTGTAACGTGGATTGATTGTTATTTTGTAGTTCTTTTGCTGATTACCTTTTTATCTGTATCCTCTGGTTACCAAACCACCCGCCCGCCCGCCAGTGGAAACAGTTTCTCCTTATTTAACAAATCAAAACCCCTTGTGATTTTGAACACCTCCAGAGAGAGCAGTCCGAGTTTCTCTAAGACTCCACATAACTGAAGTCCCTCATCCCTGCTATCATCCTGGTAAATCTCCAGAAGTTAACTGAAGCTTACCCCCCCCACCCCACCCCACCCCACCAGCCACTCCTCCAGATATAAACGAACACCTCTATACACAGCAATCTCCTTCTCTAGCCTGACACCTGAGGCGTTTAAGCCTTATTTTTATAAATTAAAGCAGCTTGCGCTTCAAAGAGCTGCCTTATGCCTTGTTCGCCTTTTCACGTTGTATTGTCCAAGCCGGGGATTGAAAAGGATTCAGGAATTCCAGCTGTCTGCGTTTAAAAAGCTTTGTTTATGTTCAAACCCGGGTCACCTGTAACAGGTAAAGTTTTTAATGAAAACATTACCTTTGGTTGACCCCCCCACCCACCCTCCTGTCCTCCGCCCATCCCTCCCCACTCTCTCTCCCCCCCCCCCCCCCCACCCCTGCATCACATCCTGAGCTTGAAAGGGCTTGAGACAAGAGAGACATTGCGGGTGAGATACCTCGAGCCTTGAAAGCTGATGACATCCTACTTAAGCTGGGTTTCTGTTGTGATTTTATTCTGGCTTTCTTTGAGTTACACCGCAATTAAGTGAATTGTCTTCGGTGTGAATCACCCTCTCAACCAGACCCAGTCATCCCACAAGTATGGACTTATTTTCTCTCTCGACCCGAAAAAAAAGAATTCCCCTCCTCTCTCTCACCGCTGACAAATTTCCCCCTCTCCCCTTCCCGGTCCCCAGTCTGACCGATTTCAATACTAATCCTGTAATCCCTTGCGTTTGATATGTGTGGATTGCCACATCCAAGCGTCTCTGAGGGCATTCGACGTCACGGCGATTTGTAGGAAAACGCAGGGGCCAGTTTGCACACAACAAAAGCCCTATTAGTGAAAAAAAATCTGTATTTTTTAATCTGTGTGTTGGTGTGTGTATATGTGTGTGTATGTGCGTATGTGTGTTCGGTCACCCTCCTACCTCTTACCCTCCATGCCCTCCACCTCTCCTCATCCCAACCCCCAGCTGGTGTGCAAATCCTTGACTGGCCAGCGCCTTGAGACATCCTCCAGACGTGAACAACAACAACAACAACTTGGACGTATGCAGTGCCCTCCACGCCGGGTACCATCTAGGAACTCTTAACAGTAGTGGAGTCTGACGCCGAGCTGGGGTTCGGGTGTTGGGGGCAGATTAAATGCTGTATTCATTTAATTTGTTGTCGTCATTGTTGAAAGAGCCAACGTTTCAGTGCCATTTAACTTTGGTAACCCTTCAAATCACAGGACAACAACAACCATTGACTCGCAAGGAACTGACTACAGTTATTCTTACATACCGCCACACTGCTCTTTATCGGATATTAAGACAGCATAGATTTAAGGGATTAATTTACAATTGCGTGCCTTTGTTAAGGGACTATCCCTCTTATCCAACACTTTGTGGGAAACAAAAAGAGATTTCTAAGAGATCTCCTTGTTTTGTCGAAACCTTGTCATTTCATGTACTCAGTTCAATTTGCTTTTGTGATGCTCGGCAAAGCCCTACTTGAAACCACACACTTCTGACTCAGAGGTGCTGTGATTCAGGTGAGATGTTAACTCTGCCTGTTCAGGTGGATGGTGAAGATCCCATTCAGTGCTTGAAAAGAGAAGAGACTTTCTCTCTCCCGGTGTGAGACACCGCCATGCGCAATTGTGCTACCGTGTTCGCCCACAAATACACAGTCACTCCGAGATTAAGGGGTGGAAACCGTACATCATCTTTGAGCCCCACGGTCTGCACTCACACTGCAATCCAGGCAGGTCCGGGCGAAACCCTTACTCCACACGCCTCTAAAAACAACCATAATAAACAAATTGGTCATTTCAATCCACGACTGTTTGTGAGGGGGAACGCTGCTGCGTGCAATCGGCTGCCGTGTTTCGCCCACAAATACACAGTCACTTCACTTTACAGTATATTCTGTGAAGCGCTTTGAGACGTCGATAACATGTAAAAAGCGCTATATCAAATGCAAGGATTATTATTATTAATATTATTATAAGGTGACTCTGGGGTAAAACTGCATTGTTATAATTTTGAACGCTACCGTGGATCTTGTTGGGGTTTTTTTTACCATCCAGCAATTCCCAAGCGCTGTGAGACGCTCAGAGGTGAAAGGCATTTTGTCAAGTGCAAAGGGTTATTTATTTATTATTTATTGTATCTCCAGTTGCCCTTGGATGTGCTGTTTCTCTGTGGCCTCGTACACAAGCGCAAGTCGAATGACAGGCTCATGAATATTCCATTCCACTTACATCGCTGACAGCCCGGGTGATATTGAGATTTCAACAATAATTAGGCGCGGAAAAAAGGAAAAAAAGAATAAAAGCGAAAAAAAAAGGGGGGTTGGGGGGTGCGATGGAAGAAAAGGAAGAATGCAGCTCATTTAATCCAGGGCTGATTCCTTCACAACTCATCTGCTTTATTCTCTATCGCTTGCTTCCACACGTAGAGCACTGTGTGCAGTTGGATTGAAGTGCGAAGTGGAGGGCTGCCAAAACTTTAAGGAGTTAGCGTTCTGCAAAAAAACACATCACCTGTCAGCCCGTAATCTCCTGTGAGACGGCGAGCGAGTGAGCGAACGAGCGAGTAAGCGAACAGCCTCTCATTTCACCCCGCTGTACACTTTCACGCCGTTCTTGCTGACGATTGTGCAATTTTGTTTCCTTTCTTTTTCTTTTCTCTCCCACGCTTTTCTCACCCGTCTCTTCTCGGGAAACTCAAAGGAAAACGGTAAAGGCAGTTGGCGATGTGCCGGAGCGAGAAGCTTCTGATCGTTTCTCGTCGCAAGGGGGACACCGGTTTGCGAGTGTTTTTATTTTGCTCGGTTACAGCGATTTCGACAATAATTAGGCGCAGAAATTAAAGCCAGGCTATCGAGGCGTGAAATCAGGAAGCATTTTTTCACACAAAGACGAGACGGGCAAATCTGAAACTCTCTCCGTCCCCCACCAAATGGCTGTCAACGTGGATCCGTTCACATTTTCATCGGTGGTTACATAACACTGTCTCGTAAACGGCCATTGATTGAAATAATCAATTTTATTTGTTGGCCAGGACACTGGGAGAGAGAAATTCCCTTCTCTTTTCGAATAGGGACACAAGATCTTTAACATCCACCTGAATAGGTAGACGGTACCTTGGTTTAAAGTCTCATCCGAAGGCCAGCTACCCAGGCACTGCCTTGGAACGTCAGCCTAGACTATGTGATTTCAAGCGTAAACTCACAACATTCTGACTCGGAGATGAGAGTGCGCCACTACCAACTGACCCAGACTGATACCACACAGAGCCCTGCCTGCCGCAGAAACTTCTTAAGTAACGCTATACGTGAAACTCCCTGAAATTCGATTGTCTTCTCGCTCTTTCTTTCTTCCCTCCCTCCCTCTATCCTTCACTGCACGCACATCCTGTAAGCTCCTGCCACCCCCACCTCCCACCAAGCTCCATCCCCTTCCCTCCTCCCTTTCTCTTCTCTCTTTCTCCACATGCAAACACCTCTAATCACCTGCCTCCTCCCCAATTCATCCATCACAGTTCCCTCCGTGTTTTCTTTTCATACGCTTGTATGGAGCTGTCCGTGGGAGTGATTGAATGTAAGAGGACCTGAGGGTGACTGACCCCCCTATTGACCAACGGTTGAGTTCATCATTCACAAAGGTCAATTTTGCCTTGACATCAGGGTAACTGGGAAGCACCATTTCTGTTGACCCAAAACCAGACCTCAATTCTGTAACTTACCTGTGTGGCGCGACAGTAAAAATCCATCCAGCCAAGCCTCAGATGAATTGGTTGTATGTTTCGCCCACAAAATACAACCACAACAACAAAATTACATTTATTTTGTAATGCCTTTCACGTCGGGAGGACGTCCCAAGGCGCTAAAATCGTCAATTCGGGTAACAGTATATTCGCTTAACAGTATATTCTGTGAAGCGCTTTGAGACACCTCGACGATGTGAAAAGACGTTGCATCATACGAAAGGATTATTAGTGTTATTCCTATTTATTCTCTCTAAGGATGGCTGTGCGTCAGCCTGGCTCGGCTGGTTGGGTTCTCTCTCGCTGCTGGGTCAGAAGTTTGTGGGTTAAAGACACATGTTCAGACTTGGAATCAGATAGTTTAGTGGCTGATGCTCCAATGCAGTTCTAGGGTGAGGGTGGGGAAGGGGCAGGTGGTGTATTGTCTGAGGTGCCATCGTTAAACGGAGATCTGTCTGCCTCTTTAGAGATCCTGTGGCGGCATTTGAAAAGAGAAAGGAGCTTCACCATCCCCGCAAATAAAATTGGTCATGGCAGTTCTTGGGACACTGCAGACCGAGTGCAAACTGACTACCACGTTACACCCACAAAATATACAGTCACTGCACTTTACAGTATTTCCTGTGAAGCTCTTTCGGATGTCGGAATGACGTAATAAGGCACTGTATCAAATGCGAGGATTATCATCATCATTATTAGTATGTCTGCCCATTTCTTCAAGTTGACGTTTTGGCCAATGTAAGCCGGATGTCAACATAAATGTGTTTAAGATAAGTGTCATTGGATAATAAATTGCCAAACACAAAGCAGATCAGACCAGGTGGTATTTGATGAAGCTGACTAAACTAACCTAAACTAATACCCATCATAATCCTTTCATTTGATCTCATAACATTGAAAGGCGAGACTTTGAACTCACCTCATCTAGGCTAACGCTTCAATCAGCGCATGGGAACGCCTCATTGTTGGAAGTGCCTTCAGGTGAGATGTTGAACTAAGGTTCCGTCTGCCTGTTCAGGTCAATGATAATAATAATAATAATACTATCCTTGCGTTTGATAGAGCGCTTTTCATGTCTTCTAAAGTCTCAAAGCGCTTCACAGAACATATTGTGAAGCGAATTGACTGCATACTTGTGGGCAAAACGTGGCAGCCAATTGCGTACAGCAATGTCTCCACAAACGGTCGTGGATTGAAGTGACCGATTTATTTTTTTCTTGAGGGTTTATTATTAGACGTGTGGAGTAAGGAAGCATGCCCAAAGTTTCACCCTCCCGGAAATCGAACCCAGCATTGCAACGCGAATGCTCTAACCAGTGAGCTACAGGATTCCTATGGTCCTGTGAGACTCTGTTCAAAAAGAAACAAGCGTTTCTCCCGATGTTTTGGCCAACAATCCCGGCCGATAAAATCAATCATTCGATCCCTAGGATATATTACTGTGTGGGAATAGGCAGCTGCGTTTCACCCACAAAATATACAGTCACTTTTGGATGAAGCACAGCGAAACGTTTCAATGAGGTGATGAGGCGCTTTATCAAGTGCGCGGATTATTATTATTATTATGATCCTGGGATGTCTTGCGTGAAATTGCCTTTTTTCTCTTCGGTAATGAATTCCTTCAGTTCAGTGACGTTCCTCTTCTGATAGTCAGAAGCGACATGAAGTATTTCGAATGGGAGCACCAAAGCAGCTCGCCCATCTCCATATCAAACACCTCGATCCCTGGCCCACATTGAAACACGTTCCGAATGAAAAATTAGTATCGTGGCGCCCGAGACGCGCTTTTGGCGTACGCGTGTGGCGTATGTCAGCCTATCTCAGTCAACAGAGCCCTTGCCTCTGACTCGAAACGTTCTGTATTCAATCCCCCCATATTGGGTCTTTCAAATCACAGTCTAAACCAGAGAAGTCTATTTATAATAAAATAGTATAATATACAGTTTGGTATAATATATAGTTTGGAGCGTGAACATGCCAAGGAACTGTCAGGAACGGTGGAAAGCCAACTAGATGGATCTTGGTGTTCTTTCACCTCGCAAATTCTTATGTACAGTACTTAACAGAGTGTCTAGAATGGTGAAATGTCTCAAGCAGTTTCACCCGAGTTTTTCTGTAAAGTGTATTTCTCAGAGGAACACGGCAGCCCATTGAAGCACAGCAATGTCCCCCACCTACAAACAGCCATGACTGATTTGTATGTGTGTTTTTGTTTGATCAGCCGGGTGTGTGAATCGCAGAAACCCATCACCCGTTGTTTAAGAGTATCCAAAGCTGAGAATTCCATGCCTCCCACCTACACATGGAAATCCCAGAGATAGATGGTTGGAATGGACAACCTCAGACAATCTTTTTTTAGTGATACTGTAACAAAAATGTCTGACACCCAAATCCGGTCATAAATGAAGACTGTTATTTTTATGGCATTGCACTTAAAATTATAAATTTGAGCCAGAAGTGCAGAATTTGCAAAGCTTATTGTTAAGTTTGATCTTTTTAGTCCTATTTTCTCTCAGTCAACCTGGGCTCAGTTGGAGGCGCTCTCGTCTTTTAAGTCAGAAGGTTGTGGGTTCCAATCCCTCTCCACGTCGGGTCTTGGAATCAACACAATCTAAGCTGTCAGAGATGCCATCCTTCAGAAGAGGCATTAAAGCCAAGGTTCTGTTTCCTTGTTCAGGTGGACGTTAAAGATCCCGCGGCACTTTTCCCACAAAAAGAGAAGGGAGTTTCTCTCCTCCAGTGTCCTGACCAATAATACACCCCAAATAAAATTTATTATTCACTTACTTCATGTTTTTTGGTACATTGCTGCGTGCAAACTGCCTGCCGTGTTTCACCCACAAAAACGCACAGTTATAAATACACACTTTGCAGTGTATCCCGCGAAGCGCTTTGAGATGTGATACGTCTGTTGCATTAAAGATTATCATTGTTCTCTCTCTGTCACCCTCGATAGCACAGCCTCGCTGTCTCCCGGCACTGGAAGGGTTAACCCTGAGCAGCAAAGCTTTGACGAGCGGCAAACGGAGCCAGTTTTCCTTCCTTCCCTAAGAGGAAGAAATTACAGGAGTCATTTTTTTTTGGCACCGCATCCATCAGCACTGGTCCTGCCCCACGACAGCAGACACTCCTCTATCACTGCGGTGATTAACAGTGTCCACTGGCCTCTTACCTGTAGCGCAATGGATCCCTTGTTCTGTTTCAATCGGGGTGGTGGGAGGAGGAGGAAGGGCAAGGGAAGGCCTCTAGCCAAATGTCCGTTGACTACTGACCCATCCTAAGACTGTCTGATCAAGGTAATTGCTGGGCTGGAAGCAACAGAGACCGAGGGAGCATATTAAGGCAAATTAGGCTTGTCCATAGGCCCTTTCAGTCAGGGTTTAAGTTACATGCGCGGGACATGGCTGGTGATGTGACCATTTCGCCAGGTGAATAATAACAAGTTGGCTGCGTTCAGACAAGCTTCCCATTGAGGCCCGACAATAAATAACGAGGGCACTGTCAGCGTGACATTAAAGGTCTGGCCTCTTTAGCTAGATTGTCTTCATCTCAGTACGACCCAAGTCCATGATTTTTCATTCTCTGAAAAGAGAGCCTGAGAACATAATAATAATAGTTAGCCTAATAATCCTCACATCTGGACGTCTTGAAGCCTTATTATGTCTCTTCAAGACGTCTCAAAGGCGCTTCACTGTAAAGTGAATTGACTGTGTATTTTGTGGGCGAAACACAGCAACCAATAGCACACGGCAGTGTCCTAAACTATGTAATGTATTGAGAAGAGGGTTACTCTCTGGTAACAAAATTGGGACATTTCATGTCCCTTCACTTTACAGCTGGTTTTGAGTCCAAAATCAGCTGCTGGGTTTACAAAACCCTCTACAAAATACACTGTCAATGAAATTTAACAGTAAGTACTCAGTTTCTTTATTCGCCATTGCACGAAAAGAAATACAAGCTAAGTATCCTCTAGCGTAGCGTAAATAGGAACACAGTAGTTAATCAATTGGCAGATCGCTTTCCAAGGGAAATAGTCCCTGCAAAAAAAGATTTTTTTGTGGGACACCTCACTGTTCCACACACAGTCGTGGTCATTCAATCCACGACTGTTTGATTGGCACTGCCATGCCCAATTGCCTGCTGTGTCTCGCCCAAAAGAGTAAGGGACTGAAGGGTTGGAAGAGAAAGAGTAAGGGAGGCAGGGCAGTGGGCCTGAGTGGAGCTAGAGAGGGAAGCAGAGAGGGAGGGAGGCAGAGAGGGAGGGAGGCAGAGAGGGAGGGAGGCAGAGAGGGGTGCAGGGAGGGAAGGACTGACAGAAGGGAGGGATCGAAGGGAGGAACAAAGGGAGTAAGGGGGAAGGAGAGAGGCATGGAGGGGTCGGACGGGAGGATGGGTTGGGTTATGGATTCAGCATCGATGTCTCTAGGGGGACAACAAACCCCAAACTACAGTTGGTGTATTGCGTGTTTCTAACACCTGCACAGAGCAAACGAGTTCATCTCTGTCGTCTCCTTTGCTGCTTTGTGGCCCCAAGCATTGCTCGTGCCCTCTCTTTGGTGGCCCAGAGTCAAGTGTGTGTAAAAAATAACACACGTCAACTCACTCAAGACCTATTTGGCCTCGGGAAAGGCAAAGTTTCAGAATGCTCTGCTTTGTTACCGGGGATTAACTTTGCAACGGTGCGGCTTGGGAAACAGGTGGGTTTGGATAGGTAGCGGAGAGATTGAACGATATCCAATCCTTGCGTTTATAAAGCACCTTATTGCCACGTCATCAAAACATCTCGAAAGGCTTTGAAGGATTTATTCTTCCCGCAAAGTGTAGTGACTGTGTATTTTGTCGACGGAACGCGGCAGCCGATTTGCACACGTAGCCAAACAGCCATGCTATTGAGCAGATGGGACGTCCTCCCGACATGAAAGGCTCTATACAAATGTAATTTTGTTGTTGTTGTAGATCTGTGAGGCAAGCTTTCCCGCTCCTTGTCCAGCTAGGACCATCCTACCCGTTAGGGCGTTGGTATACAGGTTAACACGAGACAAGTGGGAAAAATCTCTGCTCCACATTGATAATAATGTATTTGATACAGCACATTTCATATCGGGAGGACGTCTCGAAGTGCTTCCCAGGATTTGGTGTTGAATGTAGTGACTGTGTATTTCTTGACAGACATGACAGTTTGTGGGCAGAACTTTCTACAAATAGTCACAGAGCGAATGGCGGGTTTAAATTGGGTGTAACTCTGTTGCAGTTACCTTGCCTGAGATGAAATGCAGTCGGACAAGATTTTCAACGGCTCTTGAGTAACTCATTAACCGAGCTTGGTTCAAGTTTTTCAGCAAAACCACTTTACAATATATTCTGTGAAGCTTTGAGAAGTCTCAACGATGCAATAAGGTGCTCTATGAAATGCAAGAATAATTATATTATTTGGGGGCAGGAAATAATAATAATGAACATAATCGTTGCATTTGATATAGCATCTGACCACATTCTTTCCGATGTCTCAAAGAGCTCGATACGATATATTATACAGTGAATTAGCTGAATATTGCGAGGGCGAAACGCAGCACACACCAGTGACACACAAACAAGTCATAGAATGAAGCGAACAATTTTTTTTCGAAAGGATTTATTATCTCTGGAAATCTAACCTGTCAATCGACTAACAACCAGGTTCCTTCTTGCTGCCGGGTAAACAGAGGTTTGTGGAGTAAGGATGAACTTGCCTAAAGGCTTTGTCCTGGCGAGGAATCAAACCTAGGACCACTCGCTTGCGAGCCCAGTTCCCTAAACACTCCACAGTTACAAATGTTCCTCACAGGCTCGGACCGAGTAGAATTTTGCTCCATTTTTCATTTGCGCTGGGGTAGGCGGGCGGGGGGGTGTGGGGGGGGGAAGTTGAGTGAAGAAGGTGGGAGGGAAAGAAGATTGAGGAGGAGAATGGAAATAACTGAATGGCCATTATCTCAGTCAACATTCCTGCCAGTTCCCTTCAATAGGCAAACTGTCAGGCCAACCACAGGTAATGACAGTATCATACCATCAGAACGGTAATAAAGAATTTGAGAAGGCTTTAAGAGCTGACAGATTGAGACAGATTTTGCTGTATAAAGTCTTCTTGCCACAGGTCAAACGACCAGCAATGAGACCTAATAAGCGGTATCTATTATTTGACTCGTGTGATTACTCAATTATATTTAAAAAAAACTAAAATTCTCCCCCAAACTATTCAATGCAAAACTTTGGCACGAGCGACTGAAAGTTTTACTCAAGGGGCGTTGGCTACTCTTTACTCCTCTCTAAATCTCTGAATCTTAATCCTTTCTTACAATAGGTCAGCCTGGCTCAGTGTTAACGCTCACTCTCGCCTCTCAGTCACAGGGCTGTGGGTTCAAACCCCCCCCCCCCCCCCCCCCCACACAGGACTTGGAATCACATAGTCTAAGATGATACTACAGTGCAGGACTGGGAGGAGGTGAGGTGTTGGCCTTCAGATGAAATGAGATTCCTTCTGCCTGTTCAGGTGGATGTTAAAAATCCCATGGCGCTATTTAAAAAGAGAAGGGAGTTTCTCTCTCTCCTGTTGTCCTGGCCAACAATCCCCCAAAATGAAATGAGTCACTCATGGAGGGCGCTATATAAAAATATAAGAACATAACAATTAGGAGCAGGAGTAGGCCATCCGGCCCCTCAAGCCTGCCCCGCCATTCAATTAAGATCATGCCTGATCTTCTAATCTAACTCCACCTGCCCCCGCCTTATCCCTATGACGCTTAATCCCTTTGTCTATAAGAAATCTGTCATTTTCGGTCTTGAATATGTTCAAGGACTGAGCATCTTCTGCCTTTTGAGATAGAGAATTCCTCGTGCAAGTTGTTGTTGTTGTTGTTGTTGTATGTCTTGTGCAGGAAGTGCTCATCCAAACGAAGGCACCATAAACAATACAGTCCTCCCTCCTCTCCTCACTAAAGAGTCCCTGAAATCTCACAGTCGGTCACAGAGCATAGCGGATATTCCTGGAAATGAGCGGATAAGACGTTGACAGAAACTATCGCTCCCACTCGGCCGCAAATTACCAGCAGTGAAAACGCAGCATACAATGGACAGTTTCAGACTCCAGAGGGAGAAACATACATTACGTGCAAAGAATAACCAACCTTTAAACTCACAGTTACTGTGGTGGGAAAAAGGGATGTCTGTTTCAAAAGTGGCTGGAGGTGTGTGGAAATCCCAGTCTAGTTTGGACGTTCTTCAGCACGGTGACAGGTTTCCATGTTTGCCTGGGCTGACCAAACAAAACCCAACTTGGCAGAAAATCCCTGTGAAGAATTTTGAGATGTTTCGACGATATAGGCATTGAATCTGACATTATTGGCATTGTATTACTCAGTACAACCAATAATATCATACAATCTAACACGATCTAATCTAGATCACATTGTAAGATTAGGTGCATAAAATACAAGGCTAAGGATTATTATTTTATCTAACACGTTAGAAATGCAACCCAAATTGGCTTATTGCCACACCACTTCAAAACAGGCTTGGTAATGTCTTCATTCAAATTGAACCTTGTTTTCTGTTGCAGTTATCGAGGTGTTACACACTGTGGGTTTGGTTAAATATTAAACTTTGTGTCCGATACGCACAGCGCCTCTCGCGTTGGGAGGTCGTCTCAAAGAGCTTCCCAAGATTTGGGGGCAAAACTTTAGGCAAGTTTCCTTCTTCCACCTTACATGGCTCTGTTTACCTCGCAGTAAATTGTTGTTGTTGTTGTTGTTGTTGTAAGGAGGAACCCAGTTGGTGGTAGTTTGGCAGATGGCTTTTCTAATCCCTCCTGAAAATAACAATAATAATTTGGTCGCTCGATCCACGATGGTTTGTGGGACACTGCTGTGCACTATTGATTGTGCCTCATTTCTCCCTTTAACATATACAGTCAATTCACTTCTTTACAGTTTATTCTGTGAAGCACTTTGCGTTGCCTCGATGATGTAATAATAATAATAATCTTTCCATTTGATATATTGTAGTGCTTTTCTCACCTTCTAGACATCTCAAAGTACATCACAGAATATACTGTAAAGTGAATTGCCTGTATATTTTATGGGCAAAGCGCGGCAGCCATTTGCGTACAGCAGTGTCCCACGGACAGCCGTGGATAGAGTGACCAAATTATTACTGTTTTTCTTGAGGGATTATTATCAGGCGTGTGAAGAAAGGACAGTTGCCCAAGGTTTCACCCTGCCGGGAATCGAACCCAGATCTCCCGCTTCCGAGGCGAATGCTCTAACCACTGACCTACATCAAATGCAAGGATTATTATCCATCAATCCCATCAGCTACTGCTAATCATGAAAGCCACGGTAATGGTTGGACTGCTCATAGCTGGACGAGAAGCAAGCAGGTTGACAGACAGGCTGCTAAAGGCAAGCTGGGTTTCAGTGTAAACAGCGCTCGCTTCTCTGAGAGAGAGGATCAGCCATTGAAGGGAACGCATCGATGCTTATTTACGTCACAGACGAAAGCCTAATTACCTAACATAGAAACTTGCATCAAATTCCTTTTCTCTTGTTCCGAGGGTTGCTGGTGGGAACTTGTTTTTTGCGATATCAAGAACCCAAACTGTTTCGTTTTTGTGGGGGAGGTAGGGGTGGGGTGGGGTGGGGTGGCGGGGGGGGGGGGGGGGGGGTTGGGGGGGGGCGGAAACAAACATACGTTGGAAATTGTGAAAGCCTTCAAGGTATTTTTGGAAGACATCAATCTGTCATACGCGGCATTTTGAGCGATCCATCAGCTCATCTGTTGCCACTTGCTAATTATAATGTTGATGCTCAATTGCCATAAATCACACACGGATATTCGCTGGAAGCTGGAATGTTGCTAGGCAACAGTTAAAGAACGTTGATTGTACAATCCTCGACGCTTACCGTAACACACCGCACTTGTGTTCTTGTGGAGGTTTCGCAAACATTTGTTTCGTTTCGCAATTTTCTTATACACACAGTGTTGTGAGTGACCAAATTATTATAAAAAAATTTTGGGGGGTGGAGGGATTGTTACCCCCACTCCCAGGAAAGTGAATCCGCCATCAATTAGCAAACAGGTTCCTACTTACTGCTAGATAAACAGGCGTGTGAAGTAAGGAAACTTGCCTGATGTTTTTTGCCCATAAATCCTGTGAGGCCCTTTGAGACATCCCTCCCTACCCCAAACCCCGATGTGACAGACTTATCAATTGCAAAAATCAATATTTACCCAACCCCATACTGTATAACACCTTGACAACTGTAATAGATAACAAGGTTTAAGTTGGATTAACACATCACCAACCTTGTTTTTGAAGTGGTGTGGCAATCAGCCAATTTGGATTGCTTTTATAATATGTTAGATAAAATAATAATCCTACGACTTGCGTTTTCTGCACCTAATCGTATAATATGATCTAGATTAGATCATGTTAGATCGTATGATATTACTGGTTGTGCTCGGTAACACGATAACAATAACTTCAGCGTTTGATTCATTGCCTGTATCCTCGAAACATCTCAAAGTTCTTCGCGGGGATTTGCTGCCAAGTTGGGTTGGATTTGATCAGCCAGGTGTCTGACGCACACGAGGAAATTTGCTCAATGTTGTGCCCTGCCTTGCTTGAGAAGTGAGTGCACTGAGCTACAGGACTCCATGGTCTATGAAAGCTGAATGTTGATCGACCAGTCTCGCAGGGCAGAGCGAGTGCGAATGCAAGTGCGAGAGTGTATGGTGTATATAAGAGGCTATATTTACCTTTACTGGAAGCCCAGCCACAAGAAGCATACAATATATTTCGTACATGAAATTACTTGCATGGCGTCTGTCAAAGGGGTATGTTTAAGGCAACTACGGCGGTGATGTGGTTTCCACATATCTTTTGTAAACAGCCTCTATGTCGTTTTAGCCCCAAGGACCTTCCAAATCCTCTGAAGTGTGTTTACACAGATCCTCGCACAAGATCAAGAGAGAGACTTGGATGAAGAAGACACTTGGGCCCATTTGTGCGGATCTTTCGAGGACATCCGCTCTAGAATTTATGTTTTATTTGTGCATCTCAGAATATACTGTGAAGTCAATTGACTATATTGTGTGGGCGAAGCGCGGCAGCCATTTGCGCACAGCAGTGTCCCGTGAACAGTCGGGGATGGAGTGACTAAATTATTATTTTGTTTTTAAAGGGATTATTACCCCCCTGGAAAAGCGATCTGCCAATCGACTAACACTCAGGTTTCTACTAACTGCTGGGTAAACACAAACGTGTATGTGGGATAAGGAAACCCGCCTAAGCTTCCTCTACCACTCGGGAATCGAACCCGGGTTCTCTCGCTTACCAGGCGAGAGTGCCAAACAACAACAACAAAATTAGCTGTGTTTAGCACCTTTCACATCAGGGGGACGTCCCAAGGCGCTGTACTATACTATACTATACTATATACTGCAAGACTCCACTGTTAATGCCATTGTGAATAGTCTCTCACGTATAAAGAAATACTATTTTGAAAATTGGCTGTGCAACCCTGTTGACTCAGTGTGGCTGAAAGGATCGTTCTGGTTTGACTTACTTTATTTATCCCATTTAGAATCTTCCCACCTATTCCCATTCGATTCCATCCTCCTGCAAAGAGACACGAGGATAAGTGGGACTAGTCTGGAGCTGAGCTGGTTGCAGTGTGACATGCGTTTGCGATGGTATATATGTTAGTTAGTATTGCGTCACTCGAGTGGTGGTTTTTTCAGTGCTGTAGTCTGGTTCCCGATAACTGCAGGGCTGCAGATGACAGCGCGGCCAGCCTGGCTCATCGGCCAAACACGGAGGGGTAGACTGGTCACATACAGCAAGGATCCCTCCCACTTAGCTAATGTTAAAGCCTGCAAGCCAAAGCACCACTGGGTAGAGTGATTGTAGCTGGACAAGCAAAGGAAAGCTTGCCAGGCTGTGCTATATATGGCAAGCTTTACGTTTGCATGGTTTCCATGTTTGTCCAGTACCTTGGGATAATAATAACAACAAGAGAATAATAGTAATACTGTCATAATAATCCTTGCTTTTCATGTAGCACTTTTCATGTCTTCAAGACGCCTCAAAGTGCTTCAAGAATACATTGTAAAGTGAATTGACTGTACTGTATACGTGTGGGCAAAACGCAGCAGCCATTTGCGCACAGCAGCGTCCCGCAAACGGTCGTGAATTGAAATTACCGATTTTTTTTTAATGAATTATTTATTAGGCGAGTGGAGTAAGGAAATTTCCCCCCCCCCCCCCCACCCCACCAAGGTTTCACCCTGCGTGGAATCGAACCAGGCCAGGTCTCTCGCTTGTAAAGCGAGTGCTCTAACCACTGAACCATAAGGACTCCCGACGTGAAAGACATTACACAAAGGTGTTGTTGTTGTTGTTGTTAAACCCATAGCCTTCTGACCCAGGGTTAACCGCACCAAGCTGACATATCGCTAAACGTCACAGTATAAATTTGAGTTGAAGTCCGACACAGGTTCCCAGATGTGTTTAGTCCACAGAGAAACAGGAGCCATAGGAGCTCAGTACTTTAATTCATTTACTGGTTGTATTTTGTCAGCCCCAGCTCTCACTCGCTTTTCGCGCGAGGCGAAGCGATGCCTCTACCCACCGTGCCCGCGCAAAAGGGGCAAGGGAGAGCTGGCAGCCGAGGGGAGCTGGCACCCGCCCTGGCTCGGTGATGGTTAATGCGGAAAATAAGAGGATGTATGTTTGCTTTGGCAGCCCTCGGCGTGGAGTCAGATTTTAATTGCAGAGAAAGGAACACTCCACTCTGGGCGCCCGTGACAATAGCGGCAGCTGGCGCGAGGAACACACAATGGGAGCGGAGATTGAATTGATGCCCAATGTGTCTGTGTCAGTGGTCTGATTGCTGGCACGCAGGCTGGCAACGCAGGGTAATCCACAGAATTATAGAGGGGAGGGAAGGGGAGGGAGGGAGGGAAGGGGAGGGAGGGAGGGAGGGAGGGAGGGAGGGAGGGAGGGAGGGAGGGAGGGAGGGAGGGAGGGAGGGAGGGAGGGAGGGAGGGAGGGAGGGAGGGAGGGAGGGAGGGAGGGAGGGAGGGAGGGAGGGAGGGAGGGAGGGAGGGAGGGAGGGAGGGAGGGAGGGAGGGAGGGAGGGAGGGGCGGGCGGGCGGGCGGGCGGACAGGCGGACGGATGGACGGACAAAAATGAACTACAGTTACAATACATGTCAGTCTACTTCAGTCTACTTCAGTATGTGCAATTTCAGGACTTCAGTACTTCTTCATACATGGAGGGAATTAACAATGGAATTAATAATGAATCCTGTAGTGTAGTGGTTGGAACGCTCACCTCACAAACTTGAGGACCTGGGTTCGATTCCAGGGCAGGGCAAAATCTTAGGCAAGTTTCCTTACTCCATACACACACAGCTCTGTTTACCCAGCATTAAGTAGGAACCCGGTTTATTAGTCGATTGGCGGATTGCTTTCTGGGGGTAATAGTCCCTTACAAAATATATACACCTATAAATAATAATAATTTGGTCACTCAATCCATGACCATTTGCAGGACACTAATGTATGTAATTGGCTGCCACGTTTCGCCCATAAAATACACCATTACTTTGAGACGTGTAAACAATGTGCAAACAATTTTTTTTTAATGTTTGTGATTTTTTTACCCCCCAGAATGTGATTCCGCCAATAGACTAACCACCTACTTACTATATATTCCTTCTTACCGCTATGGTAAAGAGAGGTCTTCTAAATAAGATGGACGTGAGTTGAAATGAGATGAGTGGAAGAAGATAGCGTAGCAGGGAACTGCGCATGTGAACTGCTTTTCGATGAACTAACTATTAGCTGGATAAACCAGCACTCGTTAATTTGTCAGGGGGATTGAGTGAAACGCTGGCTGACATGATTTAAAAGGTGGCTGTGTTTAAGGTTTTGACGTCAGGCAGTGATGGGTTCTGAAGATGGCAGGTGACAGGTTAAGCATTCAGGCTCTTTTGGGCGATGAATCGCTTCCACAAATGAGCCGAGAGAGAGAAATTTGGAGAGAGAGAGAGAGAGAGAGAGGTCAGGGCACGAAGACACACAAGGTTACATGTGTGGCAGAGATAAGAGCTCACATTGATTCCACGCTCTGTGCCAGGCCTCAATAGGGGAGTGCAGCCCACAGCCCACTTCAGGAGTCAGCTGTGTGCAAAGCACGTCCAAGAAAAAAAACCTCCTGAAAATCAAACCGACAACAGAAACAACGACAAACTGCGTTTATTTGGCACCCGCCTCTCACGTCTTTCATTCAGGGGCAAAATGGAGATGAACCGATACATTTTTTTTCTCTGCGTGCCTGTGTCTGACTCTGTTTTTATGGTTCTGTCTCTGTCTCTCTCTCTCTCTGTCTCTCTTTACCAGTCATATATATCGCCCACAAAATACTCAGTACAAGTTTGTCAGTTTGTCAGTCGCACCAGTTTACAGTACATCCTGCAAAGCGCTTTGAGACGTCTCGAAGACACGATAAGATGCTACATTAAATGCCAGGATTATTATTATCATTCTAATTCTACGAACGGTTTTGAGACATCTAAACGACGTGATAAATTGCTAGTCGAGGCCCTATTGTCACTTACAATCCCTCTGAACTAAACATTCTTTGGGATTAATAATGAAACCCTACTAGATACAACTACAGTGGCACACATCAATTTTTGTTTATTTGGCAACCTGCCATTTTTAGTGCTGACCAAAAGCTGACTTCTCCACGAATTTCAGGAGTGATTCGGGCAAGATTTTACTCCTGATAATAATATTATCCTTGGATTCAATGTAGCGCCTGATCACATCGGAATTTAACCTATCGGGAAAATTCTGTCCCTTAGAGCGATCCTTAATGTCCACCTGAACAGGCAGATCCTGGTTGTAATGTGTCTCCTGAATGACTCTATCTCTAACAATGCAACAACAACAACAAAATTACATTTGTATAGCGCCTTTCACGTCAAGAGGAGGTCCCAAGGTGCTGGTGTCCCAACGTAATGTTCCCTCAGCACTACTCTAGAGAGTCTACTCTAGTCTGTGTGGGATACAAAGTTCTTTCTCGGGTCTTGAACTCACAACCGTCATGTTTCAGAGCTGGCAAGAGCCCTACCACGCGAGCCAGGCTGACTCCAATACGTTACAGACACCAACGTGTAACTCCACTGAGACAAACCGCGTAATTCTACAAGGGGGGAGTTGTGTCACGGGTGAAGTAGATGGTGAGAGACACAGAGAGGGTGAGGCAGACAGGCAGAGAAAGGCAAAGGGAGAGGGTGAGACAGACATTAGCAACTTGCGTTTTACGTGGATCCATTTATGTGGGAGGGGTGGGGGTGGAGGCGCCTCAGAGCCACACCACTGGCAGAGACTGATGCCGAGCCAGGGACAGGGAGGAGGTGACAGGGAGAGACAGAGGGTGAGACAGACATAGAGAAGTAGAGGCAGAGACGTAGATTGAGAGACAGAGCAAGGCATCTCATCAAATTTCTGGGAAAACCTCACAGACGCAGTATTGTCCGTGAAGGTCCTTACCTTTAGACCTCTATAGGGGCCGAGGTCACAGCCCGACTCTGGCAATTTAGAGTGGTGAATAATGAAAATAGAGAGATCAATCACACACAATCAGAACATATTGTTTCCTTATCTATGAGGCCATTATTCTTTAGCTGCACCTTTACCTCCCCCCCCCCCCCTCCCCCCCCCCCCGCCCCATCCACCCACCCACCAACCCACCCACCAACCTGCCAGTCACTCATTCACTCACTCACTCACTCACTCACTCACTCACTCACTCACTCACTCACTCACTCACCCCATTTGAAGGAAGTCTGTCTGGGCCGGGCCATTAACGTTTACAATGTCAACCGGAAGGGAGGTGGACGGGGATCGGGAGTCACCGCAACACGCAGGAAGAGCCAGGAGGGAGTCTGACAGACACGGAAACCTTCCCAGCCTCCCAACCCAAGTTGAGAACTCCGCGCCTCCCGCCAGCACTGTGAGAAATCCCAGAGATAGATTGTCGGAACCGAATGCGCTCTCTCTCCCTGGGTGGACGTGACCTGTGTATTTAATTCCAAAAGCTACCAGGCGCAGGTCGGCAAGAGCCAAGGCTTTGGGACCTGATGGCGTGTGTTGGGGTAACTAACTTCTGGAGTCTAACCAGCTCAAACTGCACAGCTTGCCATTTACATCACTGTCTGTCAAGCTTTCCTACAGCTTGTCCATCCACTCTTCTGTGGAATTTATAGCACAAAGTTGGTATATTATTAATAAGGATAATAATCTTTGCATTTTATATAACACCACCTATCAAAGCACTTCACATGAATTACTGTAAAGTGTAGTAGCTGTGTTTTTTTGAGGGGCAAACACCACAGCCCATTTGCGCACAGCAGTTAATAACGAGAACAAGTCTGGACAGCGTCTCAGAGCGCTTCACAATAGCGGATCCCGGGCCCGAGCCAGGGGCGGGGGGGGAGAAAGGTGACCAAAGGAGCGGTCGAAGAGAAAGGTCTTTAGCTGGGAAAACTGGGAAGAGAGGAGAGGGGGTGGGGGGGGGGCGAGGCGAAGGGAGTGATGGAGGGAGGGAGTTCCAGAGCCTCGGAATTCCAGAAGCCCACAAACGACCTGAAGTGATTGATCAATTTTATCTGAGTGGATTGTTGGCTAGGACACTGAGAGAGGGAAACTCCCTTATCTTTTTGAGTAGAGTTATGGGATCTTTAATGCAGCAACAACAACAACAACAACAACAAATCTGGAATGTAGGTGGGCCTCAGTTTAATAGCTCATCTGAAGCATCACCTCTGACAATGCAGCCCTCCCCCCCCACCACCACACCCCCCTACTGAAGCATCAGTATCAATTTAAACTCGCTGGGAGATGAGAGTGCCACTAACTGAGCCAGGCAGAGCAATTCACAGCTGTTCAGGGGAAGACTACACAGTCTGTCCAAGCTTTGGAAACATTTCCGTATCTTGCTATTTGTTGAGAAAGTTGCTTTAATTCCTCGAGGCCCTGTTGACGATTTTGATCAGTGTTGGAGGATTATACGCTAATCTTCCTAATTTCTAATCTGTTCCAGTGGACATCAAATACACCGCTGAGCGCAATTGGCTGCTGTGTTTCTGACGTAAAAGACGCAGTCAATTTACTTTACAGCATAGAAGGGCGGTGAAGCGCTTTGAGACTTCTGAATTATGTGATAAGGCACTGTATCAAATACAAGGATTATTATTATTAATAATATTATATTATTACTGAAAAAGAGAAGGGAATTTCTCCTAGTATCTTAGCCAACAATGCCCCCAAATAAAAGTGTCTGTTCACTTAATAGCTGTTTGTGGATGTGAAAGGTGCTTCTGTTATTATGATTAACTTTCATATCAGCTGATTAAAGCACTTTGAAACACCGATAACCATTTTTCACAGTGATATTGTTTTCTTGCTACGAGTGCCTCTGTTTACCTGGCAGTACATAGGAACGCGGTTGTTAGTCAGTTGGTGGATCGCTTTCTGGCGTAATAATCCCACATAAAAAAAAGAAACATTTTTGGTCACTCAATCCATCACTGTTTGTGGAGCACTGCTGCGTTTCACTCACAAAATAATAATAATAATCCTTGCATCTGATAAAGAACCTCGTCACATCTTCAAGACGTCTCAAAGCACTACCCGCAATATACCGTAAAGTAGAAATGGCTGCATATTTTGTGAAGTCTCAACAACGTGATATGGCACTGTATCAAATGCAATTATTATTATTATATTTTCTACACCACACTAAAAGAGAGGTCACTTGGGAATTTAACTGGAACAGGTTTGAAGATAGGCTAAGTTGTTTTACCGCGTCATTAACTCAACAAATATAAACAGGGATTTTCAATGCCTCCCCAAAACAAAATTTATGAAAGAGCAGTAGAATATTAATTTAAATTTTACATCATTTCAATTTTTCAACCAAACTATTCAACCTTTTCCTTGCTATATCCTATTAGGTCCATCAAATATTGTAGGATTTACAACCGGTTAAATCTTACAGGGTCTCTCTCTCTCTCTCTCTCTCTGAACCGTTATCCTGACTGCTTTCCAAGCTTTCATTTAATTTCTAATTTCATTTGATTTCACACTTCCACAATGATTTTTTAAAATATAATAATGCGTAAAGGCTTGATTTAATGAAAGAGTCACAGAGAGGGCGGAGTGGGGGAGGGTAGGGAGAATTGGTCATTCACTTTATGAGCTGTTTATGAGACGTTTTTGTCTGCCTTGTTACACCTACAAACAATAATCACCTAATAATAATCCTTACATTTGATTTAGTGCCTATCACGTCTGGAAGACACCTAGCTGAGAGAGTCATTATACTGATAGTGCATAGTGCTTTATCAGGTTGAAACATCTCAAAGGCCTTCATGGTAATTACCACTAATAATAAACTTTACATTTGATATGGCACCTTATCACGTCGTCAAGATGTTTCAAAGTGCTTCGCAAGATATACCTGTACTGTAAAGTGGAGTGTGCGTTTTGTGGGTGAAACACGGCAGACAATTGCGCACAGTAGTGTAGCCACAAACAATGGTGGATTGAGTGACCAAATTATTATGATTTATTTATTACCCCCCCCCCCCCAGAAGGTAATCTGCCAATCAACTAACAACCAGATTGCTACTTACTGCGAGGCAATCAGAGGCGTGCGGAGTCATAAAACTAGCCTAAGGTTTTGTCCCGCCCAGGAATAGAACCCTAATTTTGAGGCAAGTGCTCTAATACAAAGTCTAAATACAACAGTCACTGCACACTTTGTGGGGAACCTTACGCAGCGTTTTGAGATGGAATGAAAGTGAAACTCATCAAACTATTATTCGGCAAGCAATACTCACTCAATGTACATTTCCATATATATGCACAGACAACTCTCTTTATGGTATGTCCTCTGAAGCGCTTTGAGACGTCTCACTGAGGTGATAAGGTGTGTATCAAATGCAAGGATTATTAGTATTATTATTATTATTATTATCTGCCGACAAATCTATATTCCAAACATTTTCCCGAAATGCCTGAAAGTTTTTTTTAATATCATAAGGCATTGAAGAATGCAGTCTCCTGATGTTGAAAGTGGAGTAATGTAGTGACATTTTCACACATAGCGTCTGGCTACGTGACTTTGCCAGATGGCTTCAATCAAACCCTCCTTAATCTTCCCAGGAAACAGATAAATGTTCTTTTTCTTTAATTCGATGATCAGGCCGATATGTACCTGCAGCCCCGCACAGTGATTCACAGGAAGATGAATAACGTTTACAAGATAGAATTCGGCACATTTAAAACATTTTTAAAAAAATCTCATCAGTCATTTAAGTTTATTTTTTGAAACGTCCATTTTTTTTCACACATCACCATCTCCCTCTCTCAGTGTGTCTGTCTCTCTCTCTCTCTGCGTCTCTCTCTTTCTCTCTCCCCATTACCCATCCCGATTGCAATCTCCATAGCGCTAGTGGGGCTCTGCTTCTGTAGTTTTTAATCTGCCCTTAATCCCATAGATTTTAAATATTCCCAGTGCCAAGAGACTGGAGGCAATTAACTGCCCTTCTGATATTTTTTCTTATCAGTTCTCTCCTTGTATCTCACAGAAGCAGCCTCAGGACAGCACCCATCATTACACAAACACCATTTTCTCATTTCTCAAACCCTCTACGGGATTTGAGATGGAAAAAAAAATCACATCGCCCCATGCTTATTAACAATTCCATTACACCCAGAGATTTATATATATATATAAATAAAAAAAACTATCTAACATTTTTTTTTGCCTTTTTTTTAATGGGAACGATTGCTATCGCAAATTGAGTCCCTGCACATTTTAATACAAGCCTAAGGTTGAGTGGCATTTTGCATGCTGATTTGGCCCTGATTGCTTCCCTTTTGATGATACCAAAAGCACGTTATGTAAAGCCAAGCTGCGAGCAGGGTTTTTTTTTACACAGACCGGCAGCTGAAACACAGATAAAAATAAAAAAAACTTCCAGTTTGAATCTCAACCCTTTGTGTTTTGATTGACTGCGGAATTAATGGGTAGAATCCACTATGCTGGTTTTGCGATTTATTTTTTGTTCTGCAAACCATAAACCTGCCATTTTTTTGTGAAGTGCGATTACAAATAGTTCTTCAGTCGCAGGTACTGCCTATACATACCCAGCCCGGTTTGCTTGTGTGTGTGTGTGTGTGTTTTTTTAAACCCCCCCACACCTTTTCTGCGTTTGTCACCCTGGCTCAGTTGGTAGCGCTCTCTCTCTCTCTCTCTTTCTCTCGCCACTGAGTCAGAAGGTTTGCAGGTTCAAGCCTCCACATCGGGACTTAGAATCGTATAGTCTAAGATGCCCCTCCATTGCATTGTCAGAGACGCCATTCTTTGGATGAGATGTTAAACAGTTGTCCTGTCTGCCTGTTCAGGTGGACAGTAAAGATCCAAATGGCACTATTTGAAAAGAGAAGGGAATTTCTTTCCCTCGGTGTCCTGGACATCAATCCTCCAAATAAAGTTGACCGTTCAACTCCAGGCTTTTTGTGGTACGTTGTTGTGAACAAATTGGCTGCTGCGTTGGCCCACAAATACAGTCACTACACGTATCAGCAACCACCATGAAGAGCTTTGAGATGTCTCAACGTGATAAAGCACTCAAACGCATCAAATGCAAGGATTATTATTATTATACTTACACTCTCAGATATACGACAACATGATACTAATCTTGCTATTGTATCATAGCTAATATGATTGTGCCTTAACAAGTCAGAAAGTGCTTTGCACAATGAGTAACTTGTGAAACGGAGTGACTGTTGTTATTTAAGCAAACAATAAGTGCTTGATATGAAGAGTGAATGTTGGCCATAACATAGGGGGGAATGCTCTCTGCTATTGGAGGTTTGCCTGCCGTCAAGCTATGTTAGTCTGGCTCAGTCAGTAGCACTCTCGCGTTAGAGTCAGAACAAGAACGACTTGTATTTATATAGCGGTCTTCACACTTGATAGTGTCTTGCACTAAAAAGGTTTGTGTAAAACTCCTGAGTTCACAGTCTAGGTTGACGTTCTAGTATAGTGCTGGGGGGGGGGGGGGGGGGGAATGCTGCCGATGTCAGAAGTGCCGACCTTCCGATGAGATTTGAAATCAACCTATACCTGTTCAGGTGCATGGTAAAGATCCAGTAGTACTTTCTGAAAAGAGAATTTATTTTGTGGGGTGATTTCTCACCAACTACCCACCAGGTATAAATTGGTCACTCACTTCACGGCTGTTTGTGAGACATTCACTGTGCACAAATTGGTTCAGACGTTCACCTATAAAATTGCACAGTCACTACACTTTGTATTATAGGCAGGGCAAAATGCAAGGCAAGTATTCCTACTCCAAACACTTCTGTTTACCGAGCAGTAAGTCTGAACCGGACAGTTAGTCGATCGGAGAATCATTTTTCCGGGGATAATAATGTCTTCGAAACAATATACTGTATATATAATAAACAAACATATATAATAACATGATCTCTCAATCCATGACTGTTTGTGGGGACACTGCTGTGTGAAATTGGCTGCCATGTTTCGCCAACAAAGTATGCAGTCAATTCACTTTACAGTATATTCTGTGAAGTGTTTGAGACGTCTTGAAGACCTGATGAGGCGCTACATCAAATGCGAGGATTATTATGGTTGTATGTATCCTGTAAGGCACTCCTCCTCGTCCTCCTGACTTGAAAGGCAAGGATTGCTGTTTTCATTTTTACAGATTAAAAGACTTTTACTCCTCTCATCACAAAGGATCCAATCTCCTCACCTGTGTTGACAGAATGGACAGTCAATAATATTGGTTAATAAATCTCCCGATATCTTGCTTGATTCTTCAAACCAATGCCATGTTAGATAATCTGCGTCCAATCACATGACTGTATCACCATTCTCTCTCTGCACAGTGTCAGGCCGTGTGTCTCTCCGCCACAGTCTGCTTTTGTTTGTTGGCAGGTCTGACACTGGGATTACTGGGACCTCCTACAAGGATGCTCTCAAGACTGGAATTATCCTCCCACACCTTTCGGGAATTAGAGAATCTAATGCTTGCACTCCACTTGGCTGCAAGCTTCCATTTCTTGCTTCCCTAATTCGTGCCTTTGTTGTGCTTCCCTTACAACCACAAAAACAACAACAAAATGGCATTTGTCTGGTGCCTTTCACATTCAGGAGGACATCCCAAGGTGTTGGACAGTGAGTGTTTTAGACCCGAGCTGGGATCGGCTTCAGGGAGGGTGGAGGAAAGGAGAGTATTTGGGTGATGGGACCATCGGAGAGGAGGGTCTTGAGATGGGACTTCAAGGAGGGGGCGAGGCGGAGGGACTGCGGGGTGGAATTCCAGAGTTTGGAGGCAGAGTGGCTGAAGGCTCACTCACTCACTCACTCACTCACTCACTCACTCACTCACTCACTCACTCACTCACTCACTCACTCACTCACTCACTCACTCACTCACTCACTCACTCACTCACTCACTCACTCACTCACTCACTCACACACTCACACACTCACACACTCACACACTCACTCACTCACTCACTCACTCACTCACCTTTGCAGATGAGGCAGACAGTGAAAGACTAAGCTAAACGCCCATGGAAAGCATTGCCAAACATGAGTGCTTTAAGTGCCTGGCAACGTCTGCCCTATTTTGTGTCAATGAACCCTGGAGCGTTTTGAAAGAGAGTCTCTGGCGCGTGAAAAGGACTTGTGGAGAAAGAGCCTGCAAGAGACACTCACTGTCAACAAGGAGATATGCCCTGAGCAAACAAATGCTGACACCCAAGAAACATTACCAATGAAACATTGCATTCTCTTCCAATATCATTACAGATCCGTGATTTTTTTCCCCCAAATTCCTCGGTTAAGCCTCAGTTAGATCCTATCAGCATTCCTTCTGAAGACCTGAGAGCCATTTTGATGGATCCCTGTCGCAGTAACTTGTGAAACAAGTAAGGTGCTGCTCTGTTGAAGGGAACATACGCGTGTCAACCTGGCTCAGTCGGTAGCACTCTTACATAATAATATAACAATATTCCTGACATTTGAAACAGCGGCCTTATCGTGTCTTCGAGATGTCTCAAAGAGCTTCGCAGAATATACAAGTAAAGTGAATCGACTGATGTTTTGAGGGCCGAAGTGCACAGAGGTGTCCCACAAACAATTGTAGCTCGAATGACCAAATTATCTTTTTTTTTGTTTTATGAAGGGATTATTACCCCCTTGGAAAAGGTAAAACAGAGATGTATGGAGTACAACATCGAAATGACATCTGTATAGCGCCTCAGTGGGGGAACATCTCAAGGAGCTGGACAGTCAGTGTTTCAGACCTGAGCTGGATCAGGGAGGGTGGAGGGAAGGGAGGGAATTTGGGGTGACCGTTTGGACCATTGAAGAGGAGGGTCTTGAGGTGGGACTTGACTTCTAGATGTCGCAAAGCGCTTCACAGAGTACACTGTAAAGTTAACTGACTACATATATGTGGGCAAAAACGCGGCAGCCGATTGCACACAGCAGCGTCCCCACAAACAGCCGTGGATTGAAAATGAGCAATTTTATTATTGTGGTTTTGTTTTGGACGGATTATTATTAGGTGTGTGGAGTAAGCAAACTTGCCCAAGATTTTGCCCTGACCTGCCTGGATTCGAACACAGGTCTCACACTTGGAAGGCGAGTGCTCTAACCACTGAGCTACAGGTGCTGCACTAGGTTAGGGGCAGGCAGAGTGGCTGTAGACTCACCCACCAGAGGGTGGGTCAGGGCACATAGAGCAGACCAGAGCCCACTGAGCAGCGGGAATGGACAGCTTGGTAGGGGGTAGTTAGGAGGTATCGCAGAAGTAGGGTGTGGCAAGGCCAAGGAGGGCTTTAAAGGTGAGGAACGGGATCTTAAATTGAATCCTCTGGATGATGGGGAGCCAATGGAGTTGGACGAGAATGGGGAAGATGGGGTCACCGAGCTTGGTATGGGAGAGGACACAGGCTGTAGCATTACGAATGATCTGCAGCCTATGGAAGGAGGAGTTGGGAAGGCCGACAAGCAGGGTGTTGGTGTAATTGAGCCTGGATGTGATGAAAGCACGAATGAGAGTTTCAACATTCTGAGGGGTGAGGTAGTGGCGGAGTCGGGCAATGAGGGAAGCAGAGCAGGTCATGGCTTGGATGTGGGGGAGTAAAAGACAGTTGAGTATCGAACAAGGTACAGTACCTAGGTTCCTGACTGGCTTGAGTAAGGAAATTTGCACATTTTTTTCCCTGCCTGGGAATCGAACCCATATCTTCTCGCTTGCAAGGCGACAATATTGCTTATATTGGAGGTGATAATCTCAAAATAAGTTGGTCACTTAAACCACGATTGTTTGTGAGACACTGCTGAGAGCAATTGGTGTTTCCGCCCCACAAGACGTACAGTTCAGTTCACTTTACAGTATATTCTGTGAAGTGTTTTGAGATGTCTAAACGGTGTGAAAAGGCTCTATGTGGAAGGATTATTAATTATTATTATTATTAAAACAATAAGAAAATTGACCAGGAAAATAATTCCATTTAGCAGCAACATGTCAAATCCCAACGCTCAGGAGTTAGCTCCCCAATGAGGTGAGTTCATGGTTGCTGAGAGTAAACACAAAGTAAACACAAAGTGAGAACGTCCTGTGCAGATGAAACAATACGTGCAGGTGAGTTAGTGACCAGAAGTGAAGGGAGTTTTTGTGGGTTTGCTATAACTCATTGACCCACAGAAACTTTTTGTTTCTGCACTCGCCTTTAAAAAACATAATTTTTTTTTACTTTATTAAAATCCTCACACACACAGCCACAAACAGAGGCACCCCGCCATGTATTCCACTGCCCCCAATCGTAAGACTGAGATGTCACAGACAATGTCATTTAATGATGGCAGAGCATGAAAATACCTTTCTTTTGAGTAAGTTGAACCCAGGTCCTGTTTGCGTTTGATGTTAAAGATCTCAATGCGCTATTCAAAAAGAGAAGGTAGTTGTCCAGGACAACAAATGCCCTAAATTAAAAAATGGTCACTCAAAAAAAGATCTGTTTGTGGGACATTGCCGTGCGTAGAACTGGCTGCCACGTTTCACCCACAAAATACATACACAGTCACTCCAGTTTACAATATATCCTGTGAAGCGCTTTGAGATTTCTCGATTACGTGCTAAGGCACTATTATGGAATGCAAGGATTATTATTATTCCAATATAGTTTATAACCAAAGTTTTATATAATTTTAAGGCTACCTCCCTACTTTTCTGGCCTAACCTACGTACGTGTCAGCCATGTAGGTGTCTGACACCGTGCTCAAGAGTATGCAAACCAAGCCGAGAATTCCATGCAACCGACCTACACGTGGAAATCCACACAGGTAATTGTTGGAATGGAGCGCACACTCTCTCTCACTGGAGAGACATGCACAGGGTTGTTGCTATAAGGCCTTGGATGGTGCAATACAATATACTTGTAGCTTAACAAGGCGTCACTCAGGTATTCATGTAAACAGGCCTGGTGAGTTGACACAGGGTTAACCACGAACGGAAGCTAAAACTGCACTCCTCTTATTAACATTACTGACACCCGAAGAGTGCCCTTAACCACATGTTAACTAAGCACAAAAATTGCTGTTTACTCAACAGACTGTTAGCACACCTGTATCTCAATAACAGAGGCGATTCGTTGCGAGCTAACTAACTATCTGGTTGGGTCTCTTGTGACTGGCAGGGATGGGGTAAAATCCATGAAAATTACCAACGAAAACAATCTCCCCACCCCTCAAACTCCCAACCTCCCCCACCACAAAAACGAAACGAAACAAAACACAACACAATGCGTTGCAGGAAAAGACTTGCGTCTGTTTCGGGTGAGGTTTCAAATAAAGGGGTTGAGACAGTTTACCGTCTCAGTTACTGAGACAGTAAACCCAGACCAATACCATCAAGTGTGGCTTAAGGAAGCAGAACAAGAGAGACATTGGGTTTTAAAGAGGCAAAGAGCTGATTTCAACCTAGGCACCAGGAAGTATTTCTTTATCCAGAGGGGAATTAAGAACAGGTGCTCAGGGATACCAGGGGGCTGTGAATGGGGTTGTCGGAGGGGCAAAGATTCTGAAGAGATAAGATTTTTTTTCGCGGCAGCCTGGTGTGTGACGCATGCCTAAGAGTATCCAAACCCAAGCTGAGAATTCCATGCGTCCCACCTACACATGGAAATCCCAGTGATAGATTGTTGGAATGGAGTGTTTTGTTGTTGTTGTTGTTGCGATCTTGTGATTTCATCAGGAATCTGTGGTCTGAAATTCCACCTGATTTTAGCCTACGAGCCAGTGCTGCATTTGGTCATCTTCCTCCCCACCCCTCCCTGGCTCGGTCCCGGGATCCGTTGTTGTGAAGCGCACTGAGATGCCGTTCTGTGTGGAGGGCGCTGTGTAAATCAAAGTTGTTGCCGTTTTCAGCACTTATGGGTGGGCGGAATACTGAAACATTGTTTAATAGTTCCTCAATCCGAGTGGCATTTTTCTTTATACAAACAGCAGAAAAATAGATTCCAAATTAGGCCTAGATTTTAGGCTTCTCCACGATTCTACACCACCTTAAATTAGAGTATAATAATCATAATAATGATGGCATTTGATACAATGCCTTATTAAGTCTAAGAGATGCCTAAAAGCGCTTCACAGGATATACTGTGAAGTGAATTGACTCTATATTTTGTGGGCTAAGTACAATAATAGCCTGTTTATCCGGCACCCTGGCCAATGCTGGTTAAATGACATGCCGGGTATTCAGTCAGATCCGACACGAAAACCCAACACAAATTTTTTTAACTTATTTTAACACATACCATATTAGTAATAGACTAAATAATAACAGATAATAACAGACCTTTGTTATTCACCTAAAAATTCACCTAAAAATCACCTTTGCTGGCAGATGCCTTGTTTGAAGCCATGATGCTGGGGTAGAGGTGTACAGTCTATCCATAACTTCTGCAATGGCGGATGCCACGCGAGGGGAAAAAATGGCAGCGCGACTTTAAGGCTCTACTAGCGGCAAACCAAAATACCTGGACGATACTCTCGTGTGACAATCGATTCATTAAATGTGCCATCGTGATTGTGCCGGATAACATCCGGTTAATCGGATGGGGACTTTTTTTTGACGTACCGGTTATACGGAAGTTCGGGTTGATTGAGTGAAGGATAAAGAAGCTTTTACTGTATATCCAAATTAGACAGAAAATTCCATGCCCTCCTCCTATATTCTCAATAGGAAGCTTTGTAATTTCTTTAATGTCACGCTGCGTCAGACATCCGGCCGACTAAAGATAAATCTTAAAACTAGTCCTGCCGGTTGAGACTAGGTGGAATTTCAGGCCTCGTTACCGAGCATTGGGTGTGGTGGTGAATTTGGGAGATCATTTCCTCTTCCATTTCTCTCTTTGTCTCTTTTATTTTCACTTATTTCGAAAATATACTTCCATTGCGTACAGCATAGCCAATTGGCAGGTCAGTTTATAGGGATGGGGGGTGGGGGTGGTAATAATAATAATTTGGTTACTCAATCCATGACTGGTTTAGGACACTGCTATGCACAAATGGCTGCCACGTTTCGCCCACAAAGTATATACAGGCAATTCACTTTATGGTATATTCTGTGAAGAGCTTTGAGACGACTCAATGACATGTGAAGGCACTATATCAAATGCAAGGATTATTATTAATATTATTATTATGGTGCCTTGCACATTGGGAGAACATTATGGATGGAGTGTCTGATAATACAATACCACCACCCAACAACAACAACAACAACAACAGATTGCATCTGTACATGTTTATGTGAGGCATAAACATACATCTCAGAACCCTTAACATGACACCCAGCCGGAGAGAGAGAGAGAGAGAGAGAGAGAGAGAGGGAGGTGGTGGCAAAAGAAAATGACTTCAGGTGTGATCCAAAGGCAGGCAAGAAGGGAGGAGAAAGGTGTACGTTGCAAAGTCTTCAGGCGTAGTGGTTCAAAGCACGGCCACTGATGTAATAAGTTTGATAATTTGAGATAGCGCCTTATCACATCTTCGAGACTTCTCAAAGCACTTCACAGAATATACTGTAAAGTGAGTTGAGTGTATATTTTGTGGGGATGGTGGAGTGGAGGGGACGAGGGACTTGCAGAAGAGCGGAGCCAGAGGAGCGTAGATGGTGGTGGGTAGATGAGTGGGGGGAGTGAGCAGATCAGAGAGGATGGGGTGCTAAATCCAGGGTGGAATTAAAATGCGTAAACACAAGTTTCAGATAAACTGAGGGTCGAAAAAACACTGACCTACTTTGCAGAGACCAGGCTGCAAGTAACAGTGACTTCATTGTGTCAATTGTCTCAGAAGCTGAAGTTTCCAAGAAAAGATCTCGTTAAATGATTCCATTGAATGACATAAAGGTTCATTTTCTGAACTGAGGTGACTGCAACATGTCAAAGCCTCTTCAAATCACGTTTAACAGGTTTTATGGGGGGGGGGGGGGGAGGGAAGGGTTCTGTTGAACGAGTTAATTACATAGTTTTACAAAGTAATGTTACAATAACAATAATAATCCTAGCCTTTCATAAAGTGCCTTCCATATCAGGAGGATGTCTCAAAGCGCTTCACAAGATAGACTGTACTGTAAAATGTCTCGACTGTGTGTTTTGTAAGTGAATCCTGCAGCCAATTTGCACTCAGTTACGTCTCCACAAACAGCCATGAAGTACCTGATCCGATCAATTGTATCTGTGGGATTTTGGACCAGGACACCGGGAGAGAGAAACTCCCTTCTCTTTTCAAGTATCCGTGTGGGATCTTTAACCTCCATCTAATTGTGCTCAGGCAAAACCATGGCGTAACGACGCATCTCAGCCAAGTCTGTAATGAGCTCAAAGTCCAAAGTCCCCAATGCGGGACTTGAACTCACAAACTCCTGACTCAGAAATGAGTGTGTTACGATCTGAGCCAGGCTGATACATCTACTGACTGTATTCACCTACAAAATTCACTGCACTTTACAGTATTGTATACAGTGCCATATCAAATGAGAGATTATTATACCAAAGGTAAGGATTATTTATTATTTTATCAAATGTGTGTGTGTGTGTGTGTGTGTGTGTCTCCCCTGCTCCCACCACATTGAATTTAACCCCTCCACGACCCTCTTTCACTCTATCTCTGTGACCTCCTCAATCCCTACTTTCCCTCAAGTAGGGATTGAGGAGGTCACCCTCTCTCTCTCTCGCTCATGTCCCACCATCGGTGATTAGGCCTTCAGCCTCCCTGCCACCACCCTTTGGAACTCCATCCCGCATTCTCATCAACTTGCTCCCTCCCTTGCCTCCTTCATGGCATGTCTCAGGACCCTCTTCTTGAAACACACCTTCGGTCACCCTCCTACCCCCAATCCTCCCTGCCCTCCACCCATCCTGATCCCAACCCCCGGCTCGGGTCTACATCACTGACTGGCCACCGCTTTGGCACGTCCACTCAAGGCTCTGTGTAAATGTAATTTTGTATTGTATTATATGTCCCACTGCTCGAATAGTTCTACCATCACCACCAGGGGGCGAGCTATCAGCTATTTCAGCCCCCGCTATCTGGAACTCCATCCCGGCCTCCTCCGCACCTCGCACTCCCCCCGCCTATTGTTAAAGCCCACTTATTTCTTTCGACCGCGCTCTCGGTCATCTTTCAATACACAACCCCAATGCCTTCCCCTCCACCCTCTGCCCCTCAAGTGCCAAACCAGCTTTAAGATGTCCTCCCAACGTGAAACACTCTGGATTGCTTTCCCCGATGCCTCCTGTAACTCAACCAATGCAATCTCAAGCCGCTCATACCCCCATTGAAAGCTTAAGATGCCAAATGCCCCTGTTATAATTTATAACCAAGCGACAATTAATATACATTGCTTTCACCCCCAAGATGCTGGGCAGATTAATATTGAATAAATAACCTTTGCATTTGCTATATAGTAACTCATTACATTGTTGAAGGGTCTCACAGGATTTACTGCGAGGTGCAGTGACTGTCTGTTTTGTCGGCGAATGAGGCGAGCAATTTTGCGCCCAGCGATGTCCCACAAGTGGAGTGACTGGCCAGTTTTATTGGAGGGATTGTAGCAGTTTGGGAGAGAGAAGCTTCGGCTTTTGCGCGGTGCTAGTGGACTCTTTAAAGGTCCACCTGAACTTAGGCGTACGTATCCAGGCGAGGTTTAACTGCTCATCTGAAAGACAGCAGCTGCGACAATGCTTCAACCCACAGCCCTGCCATCAAAGGTAAATGTGCTGCCAGGCTGAATCAAACCCAACTCGACAACCTTAACTGCACACTCAACATAACATCTATAGCTTCAAAACATCTCAAAACCCTTTACAGGTAATTGAGGTACAGAGAGTAATAACTGTGTATTTTTAGCAGCTCATTCGGGGCACTGAAATGTGCTACAATTGGGCCTTGCTGTGGGTGTAAATTGCCTAGACATAGGCTCCTGTACGATCGATAGCAAAAGCGCTTTTGGAGATGTTTTGAGGGCACAGGCACTGTTAATCAAACGTGAGGGTTTACTGTTACTGTGAATATCAGCTCAGGCCCCAAACGTTTGACAATGGCACAGTGACCCATCCCCGAAACAGCAGGTTCAACAATAAGGCTGGAATGTCCCTTCATTGCAGGAAACCACAGAGCTGAAATTAAACAGTCTGTCAACTGCACTCAAACACACATAGACACAAACACTCACATATGCAGAGACACTCACACACATACACTCATATATACACACACTCTCTCACACACACGCACAAATACACTCAGACACACCCATTCATACATTGAGATACACTCGCACACACTCATACATACACACACACACATTCACGCATATACACAGGCATACAAACACACATCCTGACAGACAATTCTCCCCCCCCACCCCACAAAATAAAATAGTTTATTCACACCATGGCTGTTTGTGGGGCCTTGCTGGTAAATATGTAAAATACAGTAACCGCACTTGAATTCCCGTGCAACATTTTTCTCAGCAAAGTCTTTAAAAAAAACTTTTTTTTTAAAAAAAAGGTGTACCAAACGCAAGATTTATTTATTAATATTGATATTATTACCCACTCCAGTTCCAGGGCAGAAGAAACACTCCATAACATGGTTCTGCAGCTCTGTGTTTATCTTATAAAACGAATCTTGTAAGAAAATAAATGAATAGGGGTGGGGCGTGGGGGGCAACGGGGGCTTGCAGCAGCTTGGACTTCAAAATGTCGGGCCAACAATGAAATGCAATACAATTCCACATTATGTTTCCATACGACAACAACAACTTGTTAGAGCACTGGAATGCCATGCCTGAAAAGGTGCTGGAAGCAGATTCAATGTAACTTTCAAAAGGGATTTGGATATTCACTTGAAAAGGAAAGATTTGCAGGACTATAGGGCAGGGGCTGGGGTTGGGATTAATCTGGACAGCTCTTCCAAAGAGCCGACACTGAAACGATGGGCCGAATTGGCCTCCTTCAGTACTATAATATTCTACAATTCTATGAACAAATTGTATTTATATAGCACTCCTTCAGATAGCCTCTCGGAGCCGTTAAACAGTTATACATTCCTGCATTTGGCTTTATTGAGTGTCAAGCTGGTGATAATATAAAATTATTATTATTATCCTTGCATTTCACCTAACGCTTTTCACATCTACTATCTAGACATCTCAAAGCACTTCGCAGAAGCTACTGTAAAGTGAATTGACTGTACATTTGTGGGTGAAACTTGGGCAAAGCCAATTGCGCACAGCAGCGTCCCCCACAAACAGTCGTGGATTGAGTGACCAAATTATTATTGTTTTTCTTCAGTAATACGATCACTAAAGGGTTGGTTCGTTCGTCACTGAGCCAGGCTGCGCTGCAGGCCTTCATCATTGTTTGCGTGCATTTCTGTCTCTTATCAGTGCTGAGGGGAGCGTTGGGGAGTGTTTACAGCACACAGGATATGGGTAAATAGAGGTCAATCTGTGGTCAGCAGCCTTGTGGGCATACTGGGTTACCTGGCTTTAAATGCGCCCTCCCCCCTCCTCACCCCTCCCACACCTCTCCTCGCAACCCCGCCACCGCAACCTCCTCCCCCACCCCCACAAATCGCCGCTGAAAAATAAATAATAATAATCCTTGCATTTTATATGATGGTGATAATAATCTTGATTTGATACCACAGTAATAAACCTTGCATTTTTATACAGTGCCTCAAAACTCGTCACAGAATATACTTTAAAGTCAACCGACTGTACGTATATGTTTGGATGATAGTGAGATGCGGTGGGCAATTCACGGAGCTGTGTCCCACAAACAGTCGTGGATGTAAGTAACCGATTTCTTATTAACCCAGAAAAGCGATCTGTCAATCGACTAACACGCAGGTCCCTACTTACTGCTAGGTAAACCGAGGCTTGTGGAGTAAGGAAACTGGCATTTTAGCCCTGCCAGGCATCAAATCCAGGTCTCTTACTTGCGAGGCGAGCGCTCTAACCACTGAGCTACAGGACTCCATAGCATACTGTAAAGTAAGGTAAAGCATCCATCGATTTGAAATCTTTCAAAATACTGTAGATGGATACAAAATGCACAGTCAATCAACTTTGGTGTGCATGTGTGTGTGTGTGTGTGTGTGTGTGAAGCACTTTGAGACGTCTCGACTACATGATAAGGTGCTATATCAAATGCAAGGACTATTATTATTATCTCCGAGATCGAGCAATTTGGGTCAATTACATGTGGAGCCTCTAGTAAACATGCCAGGCCTCCTCCCTGTTGTATAGGGAGGCAGTTCTTCACTTTACACAACGCGATTCACAAAGAAAGCCTTTGTGCGACTCCGACCAGCCTCGCCTTGTCCCCTCTTTACAGGGCGTATTATTGTTCAGAATGCATGGGCTCCGTTCAAGACCGCTTTTTACTGAGTTGCTCTTTCCGTTTCAATATCCCTCAGCCCAACGGCAGGCCCCGTGGACCACTGTCTGCTAGTAAAGGAGACATAACTGTATGAGCGTATCTGTGTCTCTGCGCACTGTGCAGAGACACAGATCTTCTGCATTCAAATGGCCAAATGGAGTTGGATTTCAGTCTAGATTGGGACGTATTTCTGTCCCCATCAGATGGCAGGGTTTGCAGTCCCACTCGTCTCCTCATTTCCTTGTATGACAACCCTACATGGAAAGGCATAATAATAATTCTTGCGTTTGATATAGTGCCTGCTCCTGACGTGAATGGTGTGATATTGTTGTTGTTGTTGTTGTCATCACGTCGTTGAGACGCGTCACAGATTATATTTGAAAGTGAATTGACAGTGTATTTTGTGGACGAATCGCGGAGGCCAATTGCTCACAGCAACGCCCCCAAAAAAACAGTGTTGGATTGAGTGATTCCAGTTGCTTTGTTGTCGTCTTCCAGATTAAGGATTAAACCAAAGGAATCTCCCTGAGCCTGCTCGGGTGTTCAGGACATTAAAGTTCCTATTTTTTTAATGAAATAAAATGACATAAAACATAAGTGACATCAAAGCCAGCTATTCGAAAAAGAGAAGGGAATTTCTCCTCGTTTCCTGACCGACAATCCCTCCGACAAAATGGCTCACTCACTCCGCGGCTGTTTGTGGTACATTGCCGTGCGATTATCAGCTACAAAATACACAGTCACTCCACTTTTAATAGCGTGTTCTGTGAGGTCCTCCTGACCTGAAAGGCGCTGTATCAAACACACAGTTTATTTTGAAAGTCCGAATGGGGCTATCAAACCCACAACTCACTGCCTGAGAGGCCAAATAAGCTACAGACTGAGCCAGGCTGACACCTGATAATTATTGCTGCTTGTTCATCGCCTCACCACAAAGAATTTTGCTAACATTGGTTCAGGATCTACACCCACAGGTGTAGATTCGCACACTCTTAACCTATCTCCCTCTTCATCTGTTTCCCACCTAAAGTTTGCTCTGAGCACCTCCCGCCTTTTGCACTTAACACATAATGTATGAACAGCCTCTTCCTCTTCCCTCATGTTAAGTGGTTCCTGAGAGATGGTCATTAAGATAAGAAGTTGACTTTAATTGATATATAATAGCAAGCAATGGGACTGCCTGGTTGTCAGCGAAATACAGCAATAATATGGAACATAGTGCGTGTGTTTCTCTCTCTCTCTCCCCGCAACACACACACAAACACAACCAGACAACCTGCTTAGCTGTTTTACATGTTCAGAAACTCAGGTTAGTTTGTCTCAGTCGGTAGCGCTCTCACCTCTGGGTCAGAAGGTTGTGGGTTCAATACCATGATTGGGACTCAATGCACAAAGCCTAGGCTTTAATGTTCCAGTGCAGTGATGGGGGGAAGCATTGTATTGTCAGAGATGCCATCCTTCGGATCAGTCTGTACCTGTTTAGGTCAACATTAAAGATTCCACGGCAAGTGATTATGTGAGCAACTTTGAGAGATCCTCCTGACACAAAACGCTCCTGAATAAATGTATAAGTTGTTGTTCAAGGAGGAAAGAGGGAGTTTCTCTTCAACTGTGTCCTGTCCAACAATCCCCCAAACAAAAATTGGACATTCACTTCATGGCTGTTTGTAGGAAGGCGACATGTCCAAAATTGCCTGCTGCGTTCATCTGCAAAATGCATCGTCACTGGATTTCACAATACAGTGATAAGAATAATCCTTGCATTTGATAAAGCTTCTATCAAGTCGGTTGAAAGTGTGGTGACTGTATGTTTTGCGAGCAAACAAACAATTGCACAATTGATGTTAAGTTTTTAATAATACTGATTATCTTTGCCCGTATAACATTGTTGAGAGCTTCACAGAATATACTCTAAACTGTGTATTTTGAAGGGGAAAAATGGTTTTGCTTAAATATTAGTGAAGTCGGGGTGAGTTATTTTTGGGTGTTGTGGGGGTGGAGGGGGGGGGTGGGGGGTGGGGGGGTGATGGGGGGGTGTGGGGTTTGTGAGGTTGTTTCTCGTGCATAGGTTTTAGTTGCCGTGACCTAGGCCCGGCTCCAAACCTGGGCCCTGTTTACTCTGAGGAAGGAACCTGTCAGCTCTGTTTGCTCACAGTAAGCCAACCACAAAGCCTCTGATGGATTTTGGGCAATGGTAACAAAACTAGGAGGCTTAGATCAAGTGTAGGAAACAAGAAGCTTTGCAAGAGGATTAGAGCTGCCCTGATAAAGGCGATCTCTGGCTCTCTGGCTCTCACTGTTTGCAGAGAAACCCGACTACCATAATAAGCCTGTGTGTTTCTCTATCGCGGGAGTCTGACGCCGATCCTCTATCCTGAGCGACTCTAAGGCTCCAGTCCACTGGAGTTTGTTAACAGGGCATCGAGTTTCTATTCTGCAACTGAATCTCTCTGTCTCGTTTTTCCTCTGTCTCTCTCTTTATTCTTTTCCCCCCCAAAAAAAATTTGCATTCCCGCTTCATTCACCCTGGTGAGTTTCCTACGCCGCCCAATTTCTGCCTGTGGCTTCTTTCTCCTCATGCAACTACAGTCACTACACTTGGCAGCATAAATTTCTGTGCCGCGTTTTTAGAAGTTTTGATGAGGAGCTAAAGGCACAACAGTAAATGCAGGGATAATTATTATTATTATTATTCCCTCCTCCCTCTCTCCGCCGTTTCTGAGATAAATTCTCAGAGTGAATTTGAGTTGAAAGGAAGGCCAACTAACTGAGAGAGCCACCCCACTGTACTTTGAAATAGTGTTGGTCAGCTCAAACAAATTGAGATTGTGAGAAGACAAAAGAGAGAGAAAATGTAAAGGCGGGACAGAGAGAGAGAGAGACAGAAAGTGAGAAAGCGCGAGAGGGAGACTGTGAATGAAAGAGAGTGTAAGATAGTGAGAGGGGCAAGAGGGGGAGAGAGAGAGAGAGATAGTTTGTGAGAAAGAAGGCAAGAATAGGCGAGAGAGGGTGAGAAAGAGGGTGGGAGAGTGAGAGAGCAAGTGCGAGAGGGAGAGAGAGAGAGAGCAAGTGCGAGAGGGAGAGAGAGAGAGCAAGTGCGACACAGAGCGAAAGAGAGGGGAAGAAGGAGTGAGAGAGTAAGGGAGAGAGATAGAGACTGGAAGAAAGAGAGTAAGAGAGAGTGAGACAGAAAGAGAGAGGAAGAGAGAATGAGAGCGAGCGAGTGAGAACGAGTGTGACACCATTAGTTAATTTGCAGCATACCTTTGCGAGAACTCTGATTGTTCATGTCAATTTAATTGAGAGTCTGAATTTCTTCGATGACAAATTAATTCCTCTGTGCTCCAGTGATTCACCTCTGTGCCTGTTTACCAGAAAGTAAAGGATTCGGCTTTTACCCTGACCTCTAGTGAGGTAATAATAATAATAATAATAATCCTCGCATTAGATATAGTGCTTTTCACATCATCTAACATTTCAAAGTGCTTCATAGAATATATTGCAAAGTGAATTGACTGTATGTTTTGGGGGAAAACGGCGTAGCCAATTGCACACTTCAGTGTCCCACTAAGTCTTGGATTGAAGTGGCCACATTTTTTATGGTCTTGATGTGAGGTTTGACATCACCACCACAAGAACAACAATAAAATTACATTTACAGAGCTCCTTTCACGTCAGGAGGACGTCCCAAGGCACTGAACGGTCAGGACGGGACCCGAGCAAGGGAGAGGCGCAGGGTAGTGTGGGACGAGCAGGAGAGAGGTAGGACTGGAGGGAGAGGTTTGGGAGGGCAGCAGAAGGCACGATCGAAGAGTAGAGTCTTGAGACCGGCCTTGAAGCAGGTCTCAAGACCTGGAGCAGGCTGGAGCCCGCTGAACGGAGGGGGCGGGGAGGTTTATAGGGGGACAACAGGTCAGAGAGGTGGGGGAGGGAGTCCAGGCCGTGATTGGCCTTGAAGGTGAGGACGAGGATCTTGAATTCGATCCCCTGAGGGATGGGGAGCCAATGGAGCCGGGTGAGGGTGGGAGTGATGTTGTCGTGGAGCTCGTAGCACAACCCTCTGACTCAGAGGCCACGAGTGCTACCATCTGAGCCAGGCTGACACACGCATTACTTAAGGAATGCTACGAATGTTATCCCACAGTAGTCATCAAAACCTTAAACAATGGGAAAGGGGAAGTGGGGAAGGGGAGGATTGGGGGAGTCTGTATTCACCAGGGATCGAGAGCGTATGTACTGTAGTAGCATTGTTGCACTCTTAGAGGTTAAATAGGAAATTTCTCAAGGGTGAATCAGTAGACAAGTCCGGTAGACTGGAGGTTAGCATGTTCACCTCGCAGCCGAGAGGACCCGGGTTCAATTCCTGCGCAGAGTGAGACCTTAGGCGAGTTTCCTTAATCTACATGGCTGTTTTCCCAGCGGTAATTGGGAACCTGCTTGTTAGTTGATTGGCAGATCGATTTCCAGGGAACGAATCTCGGAAGAAAACAAATCGACAAGTCAATCCATGACTGTTACTCTGCATAAACAACTACTGAGTTTCGCCCACAAAATACAGTCAATTGACTTTATGGTATATTCTGTGAAGCGCTTTGAAATGTCTCAATGGAATGATAAGGAAGTATATCAAAGACAAGGATCTATCTAAGGATATCTATCTGTCTGTCCGTCCGTCCGTCCGTCCGTCCGTCCGTCACCTCTTTCTCTTTCTCTCACCCTCTCTCACCCTCTCTCTCTCTCTCTCTCACCCTCTCCCTCACCCTTTCCCTCACCCTCTCCCTTCCTCTCTCTCACCCTTTCCCTCACCCTCTCCCTTCCTCTCCCTCACCCTTTCCCTCACCCTCTCCCTTCCTCTCTCTCACCCTCTCGATCCCTCTTTCCTCCCTCTCCAATTTGAGGTTGGCTCCCTGGTCAGTGCTGTCAACTGGTTTCAAAGACAGGTGACCAGCAAGGAAACCAATAATAAGTGCGAACACTTGCTATCCCACCCACAGAATGAATCACTACCTTGAAGCCGGGAATAGTGTAATTGCAACATTCAAGGAATACAGATGACTCAATGTGCAGCAAATTAAAGCAAATTCTTATAAAGGCATTTGTAAAACCGCTAAAGAAACACCGGTGACCTTCATTGAAGCATTAGTCAGTTTAATAAACTAAATCAAAGCTCAATTTCATCTGGCAGATTGTTGGCCGGAACCCCGGGAGAAACTCCATTCTCTTTTCCCAATAGTGCAATGGAATCTTTCACGTTTACCTGAACAGGCACGGGCATGACTCGGGTTTAATGTTTCCTCCGCAGGATGGGACCTCCGTCGTAGCTGTGTCTCCATCCTGTCCAGGCTTGACGATTCCAATATCCCGTCAAACTTGCCAAACTCCCCAGCCTCACAAGCGAGAGGACCCCGGGTTCGATTCCCGGCCAAATTGTAAACCTGAGGCAAGTTTCCTTACTCCACACACACACACATACATTCCCCCCCCCCACCCCCTCTGTTTACCTAGTAGTTAAGCAGCAACCTGGTCATTAGTCGATTGGCGGATCACTTTTCCGGGGGGGGGGTCGTTCTCCCTTCAATGAAACACACAGATGTGGTACCTCATTCCACTGCTTTGTTCAATTAATTGCCGCGCTCCATCCACAAAATATACAGTCAATTCACTTTGTAGTGTATTTATAGTGTGAAGCGCTTTGGGATGTCTCAATGATGTGATAAGGCGTGATATCAAATGCAAGTATTACTATTATCTCAAGATGTATTTCTTTACCCCGTCCCCAACCTTCTTATGTCTCACACACAACATCCATCCCTCCCACCACCACCAGCCCCCCCACCACCCCCCAGCTCAGGTGCCCAGTAGATGTCCTCCTGGTGTGAAGGGGACTGTACAAACATGCGTTGCGTTGCATCGAGCGGAGTTAAGTCAAAATATTCCCACTGCGGGAAAAACATTGGTGTAATTAGTCAATAAAAAACAGAGAGCCAGACTCCAGATAAACTGTGTAGTGGGAGGGCAGGAGGATAATTTAGCCAGAAATTCAATTAGCTGAAGCAAAGTAGCGTTTAGTAGAGTATCAACAGTATTTCCTCATGGGGTTGTGCGGAGTCTGTGCTTTGAAATGTGTTTGCCGACAAGGAAATTGGCCGAGGTGGGGCTCGAGCCTAAACCATTTTGTCTGTGTGCTATTAGCCCTCGGAGAGATCAAAGGCGATCGGGGAATGTTCAGGCTGAACGTAACGAGCAGATACCAGCCTCAGACATTGTGACCCAAGCTTCGTTTACTACGTGCTGTAACACAGAGGGGAGAGAAGTGGGGTGGGGGGAAACACACGATATCAAGTGCAAGGATTATTATTAGTCATGTCATTACTGGTCATATCATTCACTTTACGGCTGTTTTGGGGACGTTGCTGTGTCAGCATTCACTGAAGCGTTCATCTCTTTGAAATATCAGCTCCTTAAGACGTCCTCCCAACTTGAAAACTGCTATACAAGTGTAACATGTTGTTGTTGTTGTCCGGCCGAGGTGAAAAGTGCTGTATTATATGTGCAAATGTATTATTGTTAATGCAAGTACACAAATTATCATTATTGATCATTATTGCCATTCACCCACAAAATGCAATGTCAATCCACTTTCCAGTCTGCAGTATTCTGTGAAGCGCTTTGAGACATCTCAACCAGCTGATAATGCAAGGATTATTACTACAGTATTATTAATATCTGGCTGCCATTGAGAGCTGACAGAGGATCACGGTGAACTTGGTGACTTTCTCTTTTATTGATGGAACATATGGCCTGTTTGTTACAAAGATGATGTGACAACTGTCCTAGCTCCATGGCTGCAACCTCAAACATTGTTGACAAAAGAAAATGAAGGCAGCAATAATAATTTTAATATATAATATAATTATAACGATTCTTAATATTACTATTACTACCACTTAGAAACTACCACTACAGGGTCATTTAAACTGGAATAACTTCATATTAATTGAACAACAACAGTTATTAAGCAATTGTTATTACTAATAATTAGTACTATTTCAGAGGCAGAGGTCGCTGTTAGTTTCAGGAGGGAAGTAGACAGCTATACAAATTTAAACTGTGAGGATTAGTATTCGTATTTATTGATAATAATAATCCTTCCATTATTAAATGGAAGGATTATTATGAAAAGGCGCCTTGATGAGGCGCCTTTTCACGTCCGGAGGATTCCCGAAAGCGCTTCACAGGATATATTGTAAAGTGCAGTGACTGTGTGTTTTGTGAGCAGCCGAAGCTGACAGCAACTTCCCCATAAAACAGCCATGAAGTGAAGGACTGTTCTAAAACTCTTCTGGAGTCTCAAAACGCTTCACAGAATGTACCGTAAAGGGAATTGAGGGTGTATTTCTGGGTGAAACAAATGATCTTTTGTTGCATTTTAGAAGAATAGTAATAAAATAGTAATAAAACTACTCTTTAAAGTAGTTTTTCAATTAGAGTGAGACTGTGCGAGACAGACCGACCGTCCCACTCTGTCTGTTCTGCTCCCCACAAAAGCTTTCGATATTTTCTCTCGAGGACAGGTAGAAGGACAGGTTGAGACATTGAGAATCAGTGTTGGAAGCCCAACGAACGATTTAACATTGACTGGCGTCACGGCACAAAGTAAGTCAGTTGCTGCAAATTTGACGTCATCTTAAAAAGGCACGTTTGTGTAACTTATTCTGCGGAAAGAAAATATATTGTGATCTCTATCTTTCACAATTTCACATTTTCTCTCTCTCTCTCTCTCTCTCTCTCTGTCTCTCTCTCTCTGTATCTCTCTCTCTCTTTCTCTCTCTCTCTCTGTATCTCTCTCTCTCTCTCTTTCTCTATAGCGCGCCCATTTAATTCGCTGCAGTTTCTGGGTCGTGAGTGAGTGATGAGTGAGTGGCATTGTGGTGCAAGTTCTTTGAACACCTCCCACTAAACCGGCCTTCGTTTGCGGTTTCTTCTACGGAGTGTGTTTCTCATTAACTGCACATTCAGCTGTTTTGTGCAGCACTGAGGTTAGCAAAATAGAGCGTAGTGTTGGCGTGGCCCTGACAGTTCCGGGAGTCACCCCCACACAGCCATTGCCCTACACATATAATTATGGAGAGGCTTCCTTAAAAGGCATGACCCCCTTTTTAACCCTCAGAGGGTCACAATAACAATAACAATATTAATCTTTGATTACAGTGCCACACCACTTCTTTGAGACATCTCAAAGAGCTTCACAGCATATACTGTAAAGTGAGTTGACTGTATATTCTGTGAGAGAAATGTGGTAGCCAATAGTGCACAACAGTGTCCCACAAACAGTTGTGGATCGGATGAATGAACATGTTATTTTTTGAAGGAATTGTTGCCCCTGGAAATGTGTACTGCCAATTGATTAACAATCAAGTTCTTACTTACTCCTAGGTAAACAGAGGAGTGTGGAGCGAGGAAACGCCACCAAGGTTTTACCCTGTCCGGGATTCAAACCCAGGTCCTCTCGCTTACGAGGCAAGTGCTCTAACTACTGAGCTACAGGACTCCACAGGTAGTGAATGCACAGGTAAGTCCATAGACACATCTTTTAATTAGTTTGCCTAATGTAATTGTAATGATTTTAAAAATATATACCTGTGTATATCTTTATTTAAAATCATAGAATCATAGAAATGTATAGCTCCAAATACTGTACCGTTCAGTCCATCGGGTCTGTACTGGTTCTCAGAGCAAGATGTTCATTTAATCCCACTTCCCTATCTCCAAACCCTCTTCAAGCCTCTATCCTTCATATAGCTGTTTACTTCCCTCTTGACACCCATAATGGTTTCTGCCTCCAGCACCTTACTTGGCAAGGTATTCCACAACCCAACGATGATAACCACCACAACAACATTACATTTGTACAGCGCCTTTCACGTCAGGAAGACATCCCAAGGCGCTGGACACTCAGTGTTACCCGACCCCCAAGCTGGGAAGTTGGAGGGAAAGGAGGGGATTTGAGGGACCTATGGGACCATCGAAGAGGCGGGACTTGAAGGAGGCCAGGGAGGGGCCGAGGCGGAGGGACTTGGGGGCAGAGTGGCTGACGGCTCGCCCGCCGATGGTCGGGCGGGTGGGTCGGGGGGACATGGAGCAGGACAGAGCCCACTGAGCGGAGGGAGCAGGCGGGTTGGTAGGGGGTTTAGAGGTAGGGTGGGACAAAGCCATGGAGGACTTTCAAGGTGATAATAATCCTTGCATTTACACGTCTTCTAGCCCTCTCAATGCGCTTCACAGAACATACTGTAAAGTGAGTTGTCTGTATATTTGTGGGCAAAACATGGCAGCCAATTGTGCCCAGCACTGTCCCACAAACAGTCATGAATGGAATTTTTTTAAAAAGATTATTATTAGGCATGTGGAGTAAGGTAACTTGCCCAAGGTTCGTCCTGCTAGGAATCGAACCCAGGTCTCTCGATTGTAAGGCGAGTGCTCTAACCACCGAGACACAGGACTCCACAAAAGTGTGGCATCCTTCGAGCCATAGTTAAGACATTTCGAACCGTTTCACAGGATATAATATCAAGTGAATTGCCTTTGGAGTTGAAGTATAGATCAGCTACAATCTCATACAATGGCAGAATAGGCTCAAGGGGCTGAACGGCCTACTCATGTCCCTATGTTCTTATGTATTTTGTGAGCAAAACTCCACTGTGTTGAAAAAAAATCTCCTAAACTTTCCTTTTCTATTCATGACTATCTTCTAAGTATTGCCCTCTCTCCCCGAGTGCAATACAGAAATGCAGAAATGTACAGAAAAAAATGTCAAACCAAACAGAAGGTTATATTTAACCACAGTTTTTCCTTCCAAAGGGTCACACATTAGAGTTGTGAGACTCCCCGTCTCGAAAAGCCTCTCTGAATTTGCATTCCTCCCCCCTTTTGTCTTGAACTCTCAGTTCCTAATAAGACACGTCCCTTCTGCCAATGAATAAATCTTCCCACTAGCAGCAATCTAAGATCTCTTCCGCTCTTGTTTGTCTTCCAACCCACCTCCACCACCTTTCCCCACCAACCTCCCCCCACCCACCACACCACCACCCCCCTCCCACCTTCCCCCCGCCCCCCCACCCCCACCCCCTCCCCCCCCACCCTGGCACATGCCTAGACTGCAATATTTTTTATCAACCAAACAACTGTGCCAAGCAACAAAGAGGCTTCGTTCCTTTGTTTGTGCGACTCACTGTGTGTGTTGGCTGCCTCGTGTACACACAGATAATAAAAATCTTTGCGGTTTGATGTAGAGATCATCTTCCCAAAGTTTCAGCAAAGTGTAGTGGCTATACATTTGAGCTGTTTCGTAGTGCGCGCAACAAATGAAATGCTGAATTATTATTATATTAATCCTTGCATTTGATATAGAGTTCTACAATGTCAACGAGACAACTCAAAGGGCTTCACAGAGTATGCTGTAAAGTGTAGTGACTATATTTTGTGGGCGAAACACGGCAGCCAATTGTGCACAGCACTGAATATGACGTAATGAATTATATAATCGTTGGAAAGTTCAATTTGTAATTCCTGTTTGAAAGATCAACTTTGTATTTAAAGGAAAGCGGCACGGTTGTGTGTTGGTGTGTGTGTGTGTGTGTGCGTGTGCGTGTGTGTGTGTGTTGTGTGTTGTGTGTGTGTGTGTGTGTGTGTGTAAAAATAAGAAGAACATAGGACCACCAATAAAAGGACGTTTCAGACCTTTTTTTTTTCTCGTTAACACATTTTGTTGAAGAGAAAAAAACGAATTGTTGTGGTCATTAAAACAGAAGGAGCCTTTTTTTTTCAACCCACAAACAAACCAGTAAACATATAGATTAACTTGAGGTGTCTGTTCACTGTTTGTGGGCTGAAACACACCACAGTTCTAGTCTATAATGCACACGGAGTCCTTATTACCGCTTTTCCTACGAATAACTCATGACTAGAACTGGGACAGACGAGGTTGGCAAGATAACAGGCAGTTTTTGCTGCAAACAGGTGGCGTCCCTGAAAGACAAACCTGCCTGTCTTAATACTTCCAGCCTCGTCGCATTGAAGCGTTCTAAAAATATGTTCAATGCACGAGTGCTGTTGGGGCCCGTTTCGAAGTGTGATAATTTGCTTCTCGGTCTCCCTCTGTGTCCCCAGCGATGCCGCTCAGATCTGAATCTGTGGTTGACCACTGTCATGTGAATGACTGTCAAACCTGCACTACCGATTAAATGTGCAGAGTCCCGAGGTGCAAATGATTAATGCGTTCGGCCTCCCAAGCGAGAGGACCTGGGTTCGATTCCTGGCAGGGGGTAAAATGTTAGGCAAGTTTCCTTACTCCGCACGTCACTGTTTATCCAAGCAGTAAATAGGAACTCATTGTTAGTTGATTGGCAGAGCATTTTTCTCGGGATTATAATCCCTTCAAAGTTTTAAAAATAATTTTGTCGCGGCGCCCACGCCTTTTTGAGGGACACTGGTGTGCGCAAGTCACTGCTGCGTCTTGCCAACAAAATATAGACTAGATTACACTATATTTTGTGGGTGAAACACAGCAGTATATTCAGTGAAGAGCTTTGAGATGTCTTAATAACATGATAATAATACTAATAATAATGCTTGATAGGGCGATGTATCACATGCAAAGATCATTATTATATTATATAACGTGCTAAAACATATGAATATTTCTGAAATATTTTTGGAACAGACTTGAGCACATTTGTGGAGCTCCTGTAGCTCAGTGGTTAGAGCACTCGCTCGCTGTACAAGCGTGAGACTTGTGTTCGAATCCAGGCAGGTCAGGGCGAAACCTTGGGCAAGTTTCCTTGCTCCACACGCCTAATAACAATCCATCCCCCCAAAAAACCATAATAATAAAAAAGTGGTAATTTTAATCCACGGCTGTTTGTGGGGACGTTGCTGTGCGCAATTATTATTACTCTAATCCCATTTCCCATTGCCTTTGTACTGGCTATTTCCCTGTTCATTCCCCCATAATGCCTGTGTTGGTGAATGTAAGGAATGCTATTTGTTCTCGAACTACTTGCCCGTTTTAGTCTCTTAGTTCCTCAGCACCCGTCAGAACCGTTAGTTTACAGAATAAAAGCATGGGCAATCTCACACCACTTCCTGTCCTCATCTTCAGTCTTGTGGGGTTTAGAATGTGTTTACTTTACAAAGTTGGTCTTGAAACTTTCAGCTTGGCTCAGTTGGTGGCCCTTTTCATAGAATGATAGAATCTTACGGCACAAAAGGAGGCCATTCGGCCCATCGAGTCTGTGCCGGCTCTTTGAAAAGAGCCATTCAATCCCACTGCCCCAGCTCCCTCCCCATAACCTCGCAAACCCATCCTCCCCAAATAAATGTCCACCTCTCTTTTAAAAGTTGTTATCGAATCGGCGTCCACCACCTTTTCAGGCAATGCTTTTGCCTCTGAATCCAAAGCGTTGTGGATTTCAAACCCAGGTCAGGATTGTAGGATGGGGAGTGGAACTGGCTTGTAAAATCCATACTGATAACATTGAACCTTCACCTGCGAAGAAGCCAGACGAGTTTTGAAACCTGAATCAGAAACAGACATCGCTCTGAACAATCAGCGGGTCAGGCAGCATCTATGGAGAAAGGGAAAGTGAGTCAACGTTTCAGGTCCTGAGTTCTGACGAAGGGTCGTGGACTCAAAACGTTGACTCGCTTTTCCTTTCTCCGTAGATGCTGCCTAACCTGATGAGTGTTCCCAGCCACTTCTGTTTGTGTTTTCAGCATCTGCACTACAGGTATTTTGTGTTTTTGGAAGTCTTGCAACCTTCTGACTTACTCATTTTCCACGCGATATTTCTTTCATTACGACTATTTGCAGCCAACTTCAGCAACTTGCCTCCAAAGCCATAGGCCATCAACAACCCTTTAACTTTTCCTTCCCTCCCTAACTGCTAGGCAACCTCCTATCTGTGTTACACTCAACCTTGCCAGAGAGACGACCCGGGTTCAATTCCCGGGTGGACTGAAACCGGTTGTTAGTCAATTGGTGTATCGCTTTCCGGGGGGTAAAAACCCCTTCAATCTTTTTTTTAATTAAAAAAAACAAATAATTTTTTTTTAAATTAATTGGTCACTCCATCCACGGCTGTTTGTGGTTCACTGCTGTGTGCAATTGTTATTCTGCGGATTATATTTTGAGACATTTCAAAGGCGTGATAAGACGCTATAGTAAATGCAAGGATTATTATTATTCAATGCAATTATTATTATTATTATCATATTGTCAGCAGAATGGGCGGGATTTCAGGAGTCTGCTAAGAATCGGGGGTGGGGGTGGGGGTGGGGGTTCCAAACACCAGCAGGAATGACCGCATGAGGAACTATCAAGAACATTTGGTGTTTGCAAGCCTGAAGTGGGGCGAGCTGTTAAGATTCTCAGAAATATTACTGTTAGTCAACGGAGTGGTGCAATCATGCTGTTCGGTTCCTGACACGTCTATTTTCAGGCACGTTGCGCTATTGGAAGACCTATTGTAGTCGCTCGATGCAGTTTTTTGATGACAATAATAGCTTGCAGTTGTTTAGTGTCTGCATGAAGAGGTTCGTAAATAGTAACCGATTACAAATTATATAAACGGGTCATTCTCAAATTCGGAGAATGTAACCAGCGGAGTGCCACAAGGATCAGTGCTTGGGCCTCAGCTTTTTACAATTTATATCAATGATCTGGACGAGGACATCGAATGTAACGTGTCTAAATTCGCGGATGACACTAAACTAGGTAGGAGAGTCGGCTGTGAGGATGATGCAAAAAGATTGCAACGGGATATAGATAGGCTAGGGGAGTGGGCAGGTAGGTGACAGATGGAATTTAATGTGGGCATTGGCAAGTGTGAAATTATTCACCTAGGTAGCAAAAATAATAAAAAATATATTTTCTAGATGGGGAGAGGTTAGATAGTGTTAATGTACAACGGGATTTTGGTGTCCTTGTACACCAGTCTCAAAAAGTTAGTTTGCAGGTGCAGCAAGCAACTAAGAAGGCAAACGGCATGCTAGCGTTCATTGCAAAAGGTTTAGAGTACAAGAGTGGGGAAGTCTTGCTGCAACTATATAGGGCTCTGGTGAGACCGCATCTCGAGTATTGTGTGCAGTTTTTGTCTCCTTATTTAATAAAGGACATACTTGTCTTAGAGGGGGTGCAGTGTAGATTTACTAGGTTAGTTCCTGGGATGAGGGGACTGACCTATGAGGATAGGTTGAATAAACTAGGGCTGTATTCTCTAGATTACAGAAGAATTAGGGGAGATCTTATTGAAAAATATAAGATTCTTAAAGGGATAGATAAAGTAGACACTGAGGGACTGTTTTCCCTGGTAGGAGAATCTATAACCAGGGGTCATAATCTTAAAATTAAGGGTCAGCCTTTTAGAACAGAGTTGAGGAAACATTTCTTCACTCAGAGGGTAGTGAATTTATGGAATTCACTACCCCAGAAGGCTGTAGATACTCAGTCCTTGCACGTTTTCAAGGCTGAGACTGATAGATTTTTTTAAAAAAATTAGAGGGATTAGGGGATATGGGGATAGGGCAGGTAATTAGAATTAGGTCAGAAGATCAGCCATGATCTTATCAAATGGCTGGGCAGACGTGAGGGGCTGAATGGCCTACTCCTGCTCCTAATTCTTATGTTCTTATGTGCAATGAGGTTAATACAGGCAATTATGACCGTTTATCTTCACTCATTTTACTGCTGTTTATGTGAACATTTGCCGCAAATTTGCTGCTGTATTTGCCGATGAAATGGAATACACAGTCACTCCACTTTACGTTCGGACACATTTCACAAATCTCAGAAGGGCGAAGGCTTAGGTAGATTTGACCCGACCACCTCCTTTCAGTCATTACGGTGAGTGCGTATCCAACTGAGCTAGTTAGGACAGTAGTGTATGAGTGAGAGACAGTTGTTGAGATATCTGAGACCATAATATTATGATTAATCATCCAGAATACTGAAGCTCGTATCCTCTCACTCCACGATCCCATCATACTCGAGTTAAAAATTCTCATCTTCACCTTCATGCCTCTCCATGGCCTTGCCCTCTCCTTCCTCTCGAACCTGTTAACCCCTTATCAACCTGTCCTCTCTCTCCATTCAACAGGCTCCGCTCTGCCCTCTCTATGTCCCCCGCCCAGCTCAGCCTGGCCCGGCCCGCCATCGACAGTAGGGCCTTCAGCCTCCCTGCCCCCATTCTCTGGAACTCCTTCCCACATTCCCTTTGCATCACATAGCACAAGACTCTCCTCGTCAATCATGACTTCTGCCGCCCTCCTGTAGTCTCTGCCCCACCCCCACTCCCCCGAAACCCATCCTCCCCCCACCCCCACTTGGATCCTAATCCCTGACTGTTCAGTTGAGATGTCCTTCCAATGTGAAAGGCACTATACAAATGTAATTTTGCCAGACCCTTCACCGAAAACCATCTAGAAACTACCTCTATAGAGTGATTTAAATTGTAACAACATAATAACAAATAATAATAGTCCGTGTATTTGATATAGCACCTCATCATGCTGTCTCAACATTTCAAAGAGCTTTAGAGGATATACCATAAAGTGGATCGACTGTATATTTTGTGGGAGAAACACAGCAGTCAATTGTGCACACTGCAATGTCCCACAAACAGCCATAAAGTTGGGTGACCAATTTATTATAGCTTCACAGGATGTACAGTGGTTGTGAGCAAACAAGACAGCCAATTTTGCAAACAGCCAAGAAGAAAATAATCAAATTTATCTGGAGGATTGTCAGCCAGGACACCAGGGTGAGAGAATAGTTTCCTGGGAACATCTCACCCGAAGCCATGCTAATCAGGTTGTACTAGTTGTAGTGTCTGTAAATGTATGTGAAAAAAAATAATAAATTGGGTACTCAATCCATGACACTTTGCAGTATCCTGCAAAACAGTCGTTTCAAAATATAAACATAGAGTCGATTCACTTTCCAATCTATTCTGTGACGCACTTTGAGACGTCTCGAATACGTCATAAGGTCTACATCAAATGCAAACATTATTAATATTATTATGCACTGAGCTTTGGTGAGATTGTGAGATTTGTGTGTTTGGCAGATTCCAAGAGCAGTGATTAGAGTACTAGACAGCTGATGCAATGCACCAGATAGGAGAGAAGTGTTCAACCATTGTCGGAGAACTTTTGTCAAGATGCCACTTAACAAATGTAACACTGTTAAAAACGCTATACTTCGAACACTTCAAAAGCCATCTTGACCATTTTTATCTATTCTAAGACAATGGGTGTCTCTCCACAACGCCGAGGTAGAAATTCCATCCGGGCCTAGCTTTACTCTGTTTTCGATTGGAAAACTAGAACAACAACCACAACAACTTGCTTTTATGTAGTATCCTTCACACTGGACGGCGTCTCAGAGTGGAGAAAGCAAAAGAGTTAATTACTCAGCGGATAGAGTGAAAGCCTGTTTATCCGATACCCGATCAACCGTAACTTCCGTATAACCAGCATTGCAAGAAAAGGTCCGCATTCAATTAACCTGAATTTATCCGAAAAAATGCATTAACTTTTTTTTGTTTTTGTTTGCATTTTCATCCCAATATCCACCGACTGACTCCACGGGAGGCCCGCGCTTGCCTTTTTTATTGCTGCCTCGTACGGTTTTGCCATGGTGAGCGATGAGTCAACTGACATGCCTCGATCTCTCAGATCCCCCCTTGTTGATTTCAATCCCAGCCATGGAATACATGTGTTTCCTATTCTTACTTCCGATATGTAGTGTACCTTGCATCTCTCTCTCTCTCTCTCTCTCTCTAAACGTCATCAGGTTGTGTGGGTATGTTTCAATAGCATTTCCATCTGTTTAGGATTATTCAGAGTGCCTGTAGTTGCACAATGGTTTGGACTGTGATCTGATACATTGTGAAATAGTGCTGGTCGCAAACTGAAAATGTAGCAAACTGCATTTTTCCCTCTCCTTTTAGAGCTACAGATCGATGCAAATTGTTGTTGCTATTATGAGTGATTTGGAGTAACTGCTGGAGTCACAGCCCAGCCTGGCTGATCGGCAGGGCCTTGGAGGTCAGGTAGGATGACCCTAGCTGGATAAAGAACAACAATAACAACAACATGACACTTGTGTTAGCAACCTTGCCACACTGTGCTATCAATGGCAAGCCACGCGGTTTAGCTCCGCCCCTCAGGATGGACATAGGGTGCCATATAAATGCTAGTTGTTGTTGTTGTTGACGTTGTTGTTAATACTAACCCTGGCATTTGACATACATAGCACCCTGACCCATCGAAGAATGTCTCAAAGCGCAACGTGGTCTTTCACTGTGAAGTGTAATAGTGACTGTGCGGGTTTTTTTTATGGGCCAAATGGCTGTGACGGAACTTACAGAAGTTTAAAGAAAGTCAACCATCGACCATCTCTTATTGCCTCCTTTCTTCTTCATTTCACATACACACACACACACATACACACACACACACACACACACACACATACACAAACCCTTTGTGAAAAGAAGCTGTTTGAACGATGTTTGATATTGGGAACACAGGTTTACCATTTGTGTTTGAAATGATTAACTGTCTTGACATATCAACTCTATCTTCGCCCGACCACACAGTTGAAGAACTCCAGTAATTTTTTCTGTGTTTGGTTGTCTCACCATTTCCTGTCTCGGAGAGCAAGTCTCTCTCTCTCTCTCTCTGTCTTAACCAAGTCTAGTTGGCTGGTTTCATTCTCTCATGCTCTTTTTCTCTCTTCCTCCCTCTCTCTCACTCTCTCTCTCACACACACACACACATACACATACATTCTGTAATATGCTTTTTCACCTCGATTGGTGTTAAAACCCAGGATTTTCTTGGGGGTGGGGGAAGAGAGAAGTTACGAAGCTTGGCAAACTAACTATTTCTCATCTCCCTTGACAATGAACGATACAGGGGCCGGTTGTCAGGAATGGTGCCTTCAGAAGGCAGTTCTTTAACAAGGTCAGGTTAAAAATACGACTGCGGCTTTCTTGCTAACTTTGCTCATCACACCTTCCTACTCAGTGCATGACACCCACACAGACTGTCACGCTCAAAAAAAAAACTACACGACAAAAAATATTTTCCGTGCCGTTTTTACCACAAGTCAGATGTACCCATCTATTTACTTTTCCTTTTTCCTAACACTACCCCCACCCCCTCTCTCCCCAACCCCCTCATCTCCCCTCCCATCTCTCCTCAACCCCCCCCCCCCCGCACCCCCTTTTCTCTGTTAATATTTTGACGTGTCTATTTAGGGCGCAGATATTTTGATATTTTACGGGCGAGATCGTATGCGCAAGAGTTGCTGTTATCTGAAACTCGGAGATCTAAATGATCTTACAGGCAAAGGCTAGGAAGAATCATGAGGCCCGGACTTCAACATGAAAATGTCAAGGCCTTAACTTGATCATAATGATAATAATAATAATAATTCTTGCATTTGATTCCGCGCCTTAACACGTCATTGTTAGAGTATACTGTAAAGTGAGTTGACTATATTTTATGAGCGAAACTCAGCAGCTAAATTGCACAGCAGTGCCCCACAAACAGACATGGATTGAGTGACCAAATTATTTTAATTTATTTTGACTTATGGTAGAGTGAAAGTATCCATGCCCCAACACTAGGTTGGTCTGCCATCAGAGCTTGATTCTGAAATTCCATGGCCTTGGAGCCAGTTCAGCTCTGTTCAGTTCTACCCTGCGTGCCTGCTTTCTCTTATGTGCAAGGATAGTCACTCACGAGTTGGGACCAAATGCACTAGCAATATTGCATCAACATGTCACTGTCACGCATGAAGCAAAATGGTAGTGAAACCCGTCTCTGCTCTGTCTGAATACAAGTCACGGATGTCATTGTGAGGTGATTGCTGGAGCTGCCACCTGTACTGGGTTCAGTATCAGGGTTGAGGCTGGCCAGGTTCTTTTGCCTCTTCTTTCAGCTGCTGTGTGCAATTGGCAGTAGTAAATTACTATAATTTAATTAGTAAAGTAGTAACTACTTTACTAATTAAAGTAGTATTAAAATACTACTTTAATAGTATTTAAAGTATTTAAACACTTAAATATTTAGTATTTAAATACTAAATACAGTATTTTAGACTGTGTATAAAATACACACTATTTTCTAAATCAAACTAAATCTTCACTTTGTAGTATATCCTGTGAATTGCTTTGAGACGTCTTGACAAAGTGATAAAGCCGCTATATCACATACAAGGGTTATTATTATGATTATTATTATTATCCAGTCAGTCCCTGGTACGCGATGAAAGCAATTAACACTGATGGCCATTACCTGCTGTGAACTGTGTCTCTGAGTCAGAACAATGAACTTTGACTTGAGTCAAGTTTATTCGTTACCACGAGTGGGTGAAGCTGACATATTTTCCAACTCTGATCAGGAGCTCGGGCAGCGGCAAGAAAAGTCGATGACATCTCACGGGCACGTTGCAAATTATTTGCTTGACGACATGGGTGCAAAAGAGCGTATTATACACACAGTGTTAACTCTCCGCTTCCTGAGAAGCCAAAGGCAAGCAGGCCCTTTTGCATGCAGCATTGTCCTATGAATGTTACAGTACGGAAGGAGGCTATTTGTATCAGCTTGGGCACATTCTCGCCTCTGAATCAGAAGGTTGTGGGTTTCAGCCCCCACATCAGGACTTGAACTCACACAGTCTAAGCTGATGTGGCTACACGACGCTGGAGATGTGGCTGAGACGTTAAAATCAAAAGAATGTCTGCCTGTACAAGTGGGCGTTAAAGATCCCGTGGCGCGGTGTTTTGGGGGATACTGCTGGGCACAATGGACTACCAAATCATGCCCACAAAATATGCAGGCAATCCACTTTAGAATATATTCCATGAAACACTTTGAGACGTCTCAACGAAGTGATAAGGCACTATATCAAATGCTGTATGATTATTATTATTGTTACTATTAACCCTCCACGGGGGAACCAAACCACATGTTGGATATTGCCACAGATGTGAAAATAGGCAAACTCTGCACAGTAATGTGTGAGATTAAATTTGTTAGGAGAACATGGGATTGGGGAGGTGGGGAGAAAGGGACAGTGGAATTTAATTTGTGGAAGGAATTGGACCCGATGGGCCAAAGTGGGTGTGTGAACGTGTGCGTGAGAGGGGAGCACTTTTAAGAAGAACTGAGCCCGCATTTGACTTTCAAAGACATTACAAGGCTCTGTTGCTGTTGGGCTGACTGGCTGGCTCATAGCTGGTTTATGTCACGCTCACACAGCCAGACAGGCATACAGACTGCTTTGCAACGCTTTGACAGCTCATTTCAGCTAATGAGTCACCCATCGATCAGTAGTGGTGGTGATGGGGTGGGGGGGGGATGTGAGACGTTGTGGGTGGGAGGGGGGGAGTGGGGTGGGGGCTATAGAGAGAATCATAGCTTTAGTTGCGACGCAAATCTTAACCCTATTCAGAAAACAAGCGCATTCCAAAGCTACACACTGAATGGGCAGTGTAACCCAGAATGAAGGGAACAAAACAGTTGGTTTCAAAAGCTTGAGATACCTTCCTTTAAAGCGTTATTCTTTCACCGCCTCTGGCCTGTTCGAAAATACACGCCGCAGCCAAAAATATTATATTTCAGCCATGCCGGCAGCAGAATTCTAATAATACTTCACTTTACCTTAACGCGTTTTCTTATTCCTCTGGTGTGACATTCAACCCCGCCTACTCATATCTCTGGACGGACCCATAGGTTTGAAACAGTGCTACGTGATAGACATACGTGGGACACTTCTGTGTGCAAATTGTCTGCCACGTTTTGCCCACAAAATACGCAATCGCTCCACTTTCACAGTACTGTGCATTCCACAAAGTTCTTTGAGACATCTCAAAGATATGATATCATCAAATGCAAGGATTATTATTAGCAGTGAAGCTTTTGAGTTCAAGGCAGTTAGTTTATATAATAATAATCCTTGCATTTGCTACAGCTCTTTTCACATCCTCTAGACATCTCAAAGCTCTTCACAGAATATACTGTAAAGTGAATTGACTGTATATACCTGGGCGAAACACAGCAGCTAATTGCGCACAGCAGTGTCCCACACACAGTCATGGATTAAAATTACCAGTTTATTTTTGTTTTTTTGGAGGGATTTTTATTAGGCGAGTGGTGTAAAGAAACTTGCCTGAGGTTTTACCCTGCCTGAAATTGAACCGAGGTGTCTCACTTATAAGACGAGTGCTCTAACTACTGAGCTACAGGACTCCAGTTTTATGATCCCTCCAGTAAAGTCTCACCCTCCAGTGCAGTGCTGGGGGAGCGGGCAGATTAGTAGGGGGTTAGGAGGTCACAGACGTAGTGTGGGGAGAGGCCATGGAGGGTTTTGAAGGTGAGGACCAGGATCTTGAGTTGAATCCTCTGGGTGAAGGGGAGCCAATGGAGTTGGTGAGAATGGGGGAGATGGGTTCATGGACCTCGAAGCGGTAGAGCACACAGGCTGCAGAGTTCTAGATGATCTGCAGCCTGTGGAGGGGAGGAATTGGGAAGGCTGACAAACAACGAGTTGGCCTATTCGAGTCTGGATGTGATGAAGGCATGAATGAGAGGTTCAGCAGCCTGAGGGGTGAGGTAGTGGCGGAGTCGGGCAATGTTGCAGAGCTGAGGGAAGGCAGAGCGGGTCATGGCTTGGATGTGGGAGAGGAAAAACATTTAAGGATCAAACAAGACCCCTAGGTTCCTGACTGGCTTGGTGAGGTTGAGTGAACAACCATGGAGGTTGATGCTGCCAGGGCCTGAGGTGTGAAGGTGCTGGCGCGAGCCAATTAGGAGGGCCTCGGTCTTGTTGACATTGAACTGTAGAAAGTTAGCTCTCATCCAGGACTTGATGTCTGACAGACAGTCTGTCAGGACAGCAGAGGTCCTGGAATCGAGGGTAGAGGCAGAGAAATAGAGTTGGGTGTCATCCGCATACATGTGGAATTTGACTCACTGTCTGCGGATGATATCGCCAAGTGGGAGCATGTGGGTATTGAAAAGTTGGGGGCCAAGGGCAGAGCCCTGAGGGAAGCACAGATGATAGTGCGGGCGCTGGAGGAGAAGCCATTGGTTGCGACAAAGTGAAGACAGTGAGAGAGGTATGCGTCGAACGAGGCGAGGCCAGGTTCATGAAGATTGAACTGGGAGGAGAGGGGGTGTGGGAGGAAGGAGTGGTCGACAGTGCCACAGGCACTGAAAATCCAGTCGCACTATCTGAGAAGAAAAGGGAATACTTATTCCATTCAGCAGTTACTTAGAAAATGGCTTGGAGTGTCGGCCACTCAGTATCAAGACTCCAAAGGATGTTCCCATGACATTGCTAATTATAAGCCAACATTGCCATGGGAATTTCCTCACGATGTTAAGAATAGCCTTCTACAGAGGCAGGCTAAGCAAGTGATATAAAAATAATTGCTTTATTTAGCCTGAATTTCCTCAAATCCCAATTTGGCTTTTGTTCGTATCCGTTATATAACAACAACAGCTCACATTTAGTTAGAGCCCTTCAGCCCTGGCTGTGTCTTGGATCGCTTAAGAGTGGAGGAGCTCGATGATGTACCAGGGGGAAGGGCAGGGGAAAGGTGACCGATGGCACGGTCAAAGAGTTAAGATCCAAAAATGGGGAGAGAAAGAGGGCAAGGTGAAGGAATTGAGGGAGAGAGTTCCACAGCTTCCTCAGGGGCGGAGTGGCTGAAAGTTATACAGTTACATAGATTGATATAGCACAGAAATAGGCCAGTCAGCTAACTAATCAATGGAGGTGTTTATATTCTGCACAAGCTTCTCTGACTCCTTTCCGCTCTACTTTATCCCTCCATTCCCCTCTGACATGAAAGTCACAACACAAATGTACTTTGTTGTTTTATTGAGACTGATTGTTAAGGGAGGGGATGGGACAGAGAAGGACAGGGAGGGATGTCCAGAGGTTAGGGATATAGCCACTAAAGGTTTGGTCACAAATGGTGTGGGGGAGAGAGACGGAGACATACTCGAATCCCAAGTTATCTAAGTAGAGCTGTGACATGAACAAACAGAGGAGTGGATGTACTCGGAGATGGGAGAGATAGGGAGCTACTGCAGAGTGGAAGGATTTATAGGTAAGACTTGGGTGGGCGGTTGGAAAGTCAGCCCAGTTGCATTCCCAAGCTCCTCACACCATAGGCTTAATATCTCAGGGACTGATGATCCAACAAATAATTATTTGGCATCACAGAGTTTCAGCCCCACCCTAGTCCTCCTACCACCCACCCAACCGCCTCCGCACCTTCCAATATGTGTCCAATGAATTGTTCTCGCGGAAGTAGGCACACTAGAAACAATGTGATGAGGTGCTATGTCAAATGCAAGAATGATTATTAGTTTTATTATTAATATTATTATTAGTATTATTACGCAACATTTAGCCATTTGCAAATCATTGCAGCGTGCAAAATCGAGTGTCGCGTTCACCCACAAATGCAGCATCTTTAGTGACCAAACGTTAAATAGGAACAAGTTGTCAGGGTCTCGGCTGGACATCTCATTTGAAGGGCAGCAGCTCCTCTCCTGGCCTTTTGAGCGCAACAAACCATTCAGTTCTCACCAAACCTAATGTGATGCCTAATGTATTAATACAAGAACATTCAAGTAATAACACTCTGTCTTTCTGATGCTGGCTGCAACTATAAACACTGCACTTTGCTTGAGGCGCTATTGGAGGAAACAATGAGTCCACTTGTTCCTTTCTTGGGTGCAAAGTCAACAGTGCAGCATTATTCTGTTGTATTTAACTCAGAGTTAGCACATCAATGTCTCGTGGGACTCGGGAGGGGTTGATGTTTTGGGATCAGTCGGGTGTCGGACAGAAGTGAAAACCCGACGCCGTGTTTACGAGTATCTGAGTGTCAGCCTGGCTCAGTTGGTAGCGCTCTTTCTCACGTCTGAGTCAGAAGGCTATGGGTTCAAGCCCCCATGGAACCACATTATCTAAGCTGATGCTCCAGAGTAGTGCTATGGGGGAGAGTAACGTTGGGGTCCCATCCGGCTATTCAGAGAGAAGAGAGGGAGTTTCTCTGTCCGAGAGACCTGGCCAACAATCCCCCAGATAAGATTGACCATTTGCGTCATGGCTGACTGTCGGATGTCGCTGTTTGGCTGCGTTGGCTGGTGCGTTCGCCTGCCTAAAAATATGACAGGTTACTATTATATGTTATGAAATCTGAAATTAGCTTCCAATATGGTATTTTCCAGTAGGTATGATTCTATCTTGCAGGGCTATGGGGAGAGTTCGGGGGAATGTGATTAATTTGGAGATCCCTTTCAAACAACCAGCACAGACATGACAACCGGCACAGAATGACTTCCTTTTATGCTGTATATTTCTACAATTCCATGTAAGTGACTCTGAAACTTTCTTGGCAGTAACACTTTAATACATTTGTTTAAAATTACACATATTTCAATATGATTGTCACCTATGGGACTTTACTGGCTGTTTGAATCATAGTTTCCTCTGAATTTGACATTAGAGTCCCTCCTTACATTGGTTAAAGGCCTTGTTGATATATTTTCTTGGCACTAAGAGTGAGGAGTCTTAAATACAAACTTAATTACCTTGAACTTTTTCAGCAAATAGAATCATGTTTCAACATGCACAGTTGCTCTTAATTGTACAACGAACACATGTAACAGGATTTAGAAGTGACTTCTCTAATCCTTGTCTACATCAACCCAATTCAGTCGGTAGTACTTTCACCTCGGAGTCAGAAGTTTGTGGGTTGAAGCCATATTGGGCCTTTGAACTCACACAGTCAAGTATGGTGCTGTGTTGTGAGGTATGCTGCGTTGTCCTTTGGAGACATGAAGTCAATTTGTGCAAGGTAGTTACCTTGAACATATAGTGTCCCTTCTGCATCTAATCTTAGCCCTGTTTTAGTGAAGTGTAAACCGTGAAGTGAACGGCTAATTTTATTTGGGGGGAGATTGTTGGCTCAGAGAGACCGACCAGTAGAGAAGAACTCTCTTTTCTTTTCAAATAGCGCTACGGGAACCTTCGACACTTGAACTCGGTGTAAAGTCTCAACTGAAGCACGGCACCAGTGACAATGCCACACTCCCCCAAATGAGACAACAACAACAACAACAATTTGCAATTATATAACGGGTTTCACGTCTGGAGAATGCCCCGGGCTTTCAGCCAAGCTAGAGATCAGATGTTGGGGTCCCCAAGTTTTACCTCTATGACAACCTGGGCCTAATTCCTTTCTGGAATTAGGTTAGTAGGGTGTGTCCCTCCAGGGAGAGAGAGAGAGAGAGAGAGAGAGTGAGTGCCCTTTCCATTCCGATAATCTATCTCTGCGATTTCTTTGTGTAGGTGGGATGCCTGGAACCGCATTTGTCAGACACTAGGGTGACGAAAAATTGCCACCAAACCCCCCCCCACCCCTCCCACCCCCCAAAAATTGTTGCAGTGCACTTTTCTGCAATCTCCTTCACCGCTTACCATACCTCCCAGTTTGAGTTCAAACTCTTGACTTAGGACTCTCAACACCACCCCCAACTCCCAGACCCCAGCCCCAGCCCCCACCCCCACACCCACCCCACACCACACCATGATCTGACTCAGAGGCAAGAGTGCTAGCGGCCGAGCCAGGCTGACACACAGACTGAGACTCCTGTGTTTTCTTTGCTGTGACAAAACGTATTTACCACCAAACATTTGAAAGTGCAAGAATGTGCAAAGCTTGTCGTATTACAGAATCGCCCATCGCTCCAAAAGCTCTTGTGTTACAAGGCTGGGTTGTATCTTGGGACACTGCCAAACAGTGCGTAGATTAGCTGCAGAAGAGACATTATGTAAATTCACAATCATCCACGCTGGCTGCTGTTTTTAAAAAAATAAATACCAACGTAAACTTTCACATTTGGATGAAAATATTTCAGGCAAAGACATTCGGAATCACCGCAAAACATGCCTCCATTGGGTCTCAGCTGTCTCCCTCTCAGTTAACGTACACAGTCTGCACGTCAATTTAAAGCATAGTCTCCAAAGCACTTGAAAGGAATTATATTAAACGTTGAGGATTATTACTATTAAAATAAAATGCAAAATACTGGAAATCTGAAATAAAAACGAAAAGTCGCTGGGAACATAGACCTGACCTGCTGAGTGGTCCCAGAGACTACAGGATTATTATTAGGTTAGGATCAAGTCAACATTCTGTGATAATAATAGTAATAATAATAATAATCCTTGCACTTGATATAGCGCTTTTCACATCTTATCGATGTCTCAAAGCGCTTCACAGAATATACTGTAAAGTGAATTGACTGTATATATTTGTGGGTGAAACGCGGCAGCCAATTGCGCACAGCAGCGTCCCCCACACACAGCCGTGGATTGAAAATGACCCAATTTTATTATTGTGTGTTTTTTTTGGAAGGGTTTATTATCAGGCATGTGTGTGTGGAGTAAGGAAACTTGCCCAAGGTTTCGCCCTGATCTGCCTGGATTCGAACACAGGTCTCACGCTTGTAAGGCGGGTGCTCTAACCACTGAACTACAAGAGCTTCACTCGTCGATAGGACTTGGCAGGACGGATCGGACACTGGAAACACTGGATTCTTCCCGCTCAGCTCCTGTTCACCCTGCCCTGATCGGGAGGGTGGTTGAGATTCATAGCTTTAGTCTCACACTGAAACCCAGGGCTGACACGGTGCACAAATCAACCAAACATAACACCAGCTCCTGCACATTTCAGTCTCGGTTTCAACGCTGTGGTTGGAAGTGAGATTTGTGGAGTGGAAATAAAACACAATAATGAACATACAATAGTCCTCGCATTTGATACAGAGCTCATCACATTATCGGGACATCTCAAAGTACATTCCATGAAGCACAGCGCCAGATTAAATACAAAGATTATTATTATACAATTACACTATAATAATAATGAATTCATTTTGCAGTATATTCTGTGAAGAGCTTTGAGGCATCTAAATGACGAGGCATCAAATGCAATTATTATTATTATCGTTATTATCCCAAAGTCTTCTTTCAAGCCTGAAAGACAATAAGTGGAGGAAGAAGAGAGTGTGACACAGAGAGAGACACAGAGAGAGAGAGACAGGCAATTTCCACACAGCAATGTCCCACAAACAGCCATGAGGTGAATGATCCCTGTTTATTGGGAGCAATTCTCTTCTCTTTTCAAGTAGCACCAAGAGATCTTTAACTGAGGTTTAACTCAATCTGGAACTCCATTCCACAGTCCCTCTGCATCGTCTCCACCCTTACCCCCTTGAAGGCCTGTTTCAAGACCCTCCTCTTTGACTGCAGCTTTGACCACCCTTCTAACCCTCACCCTCCCTCACCCTGCTTGGATGAGGCTGTGACAACACACTTATTGTACTTTCTTTGCTGTGACAAATTGTATTTACCACCAAACATTTGAAAATGAACAAACCTCCACAAATTGGTGGAGAGGTTGGCAAGTCTAAACGTTTATCGGCAGGTGTCCAAAGAAGGAAGGTTCCTTCGACGTAAAGAAATGGTAGAACAATTTCAGCGTGAAAGGCATAGCTACAATTTGGGGAAGGCACTATTTTGGGGTTATCCGGAAGTCTAACACATATGGAAACCCATCACCGTGCTTAACGGCATCCAAACCAAACTGAGAATTCCATGCATCCCACCCACACCTACACATGGACATGGAAATCCCAGAGGTAGATTGTTGGAATGGAATCCACCCTCTCTCTCCCTGGAGGGACACATCCAGCGAGTATTAAGCGCAGAGTGGCAAGAGCCAATGCTTGGGAGGGGGGTGGGGGGGGGGGGGTGAGGGGGGGTGGGGTCCAGAGTCTGTTGTGGATAACTGCTAGAGTCTAATCAACTAAAAACCACACAGCCTGCCATTGAGAGAAGCATATCACTGTCTGCATGCTTCTCCACTGTTTGTCCAGCTAAGACCACCCTACCCATTACGGCTTTGGTTTACAGGGTTAACAGCAGCCAAGTGGGATGTCCTTGCCTAGAGCCACCAATCTGCTCCTCCAGGCCCTGTAGACAAGCCAGATTATTGGCTGCTCTTTCTTCAGCTGGGCTACGGAAATATTTGCTGACACACCCGGTTGGCTCAGGAGTCAGACAAGCGAGATGGCCACAGCAGGTTGACTCGATTCTTAAATCCCCATGTCAAGATCTCTTTGATAGGAGACCCCCGTTTACCTTCCCCGCGCCCTCCCTCCCCACCCCACAACTGCCCACACTTCTAAGGCGGATAGCCCCCTGGGTAGACTGGTTAACAAGTGCACAACCGAAGCTGTTCTGCTTTTTAATAATAATAATCCTTGCCTTTCGTATGGCGCCTTCTCACGTCTTCGAGACGTCACAAAGCACTTCGCAGAATATACTGTACTATAAAGTATATGGTGACTGTGTATTTTGTGGACCACTACATACCATTTCAGCTAAATTGACAGGTGAGAATGTGTGTTCAAGCTCGAATACAGCAAAGTTACTAATCTCCTCTCCTGAAGACACCCGAGTCAGACAAACAGGTATTTGAGATCCAGATTCGCCCTCAATCATGTGAAATTTCAGCCAATTTAGATGGCAATATGCAAGTCCTAATGACTCTGCCCTGGGCAGGCAAACATTACAGTGTTATTAATGGGCTCTGTGTTTTCTCCGAGGTTGCCAGAGGACACTATTTCACAGACACTGGGGCTGTGCTCAGTGTTGGCGTACACTTTACCATGCTCTAGTCTGGAATTCAACCCGTGTCAATAACGCATTTGCACTTCAAGTGGATTGAGAGCAAATTGGGAATCACATCAGCAGCTCCCCCGAGTACATGCGACTGTATATGGGACATTGTGGTGCACAATCGATGGCCGCGGGTGTATTGACAGTATACTCTGTGAAGCGCTTTAAGGCATCTCAACAATGTGAGAACAACAATGTGCTATTATCAAATGCAAGAATATTTAATATTACTATCACAAGCACTGTTGGAGTCCCTGTAGGGGACTCAGTGGTTGGAGCACTCACTCGTTTTACAAGCGTGAGACCTGTGTTTCGAATCCAGGCAGGTCAGGGCGAAACTTTGGGCAAGTTTCCTTACTCCACACGCCTAATAATAATCACTCAAAAAAAATAAAAAAAATTGGTCATTTCAATCCACAATTGTTTGTGGGGGACGCTGCTGTGTGAAATTGGCTGCTGCGTTTCGCCCACAAATATACAGTCAATTCACTTCACAGTATATTCTGTGAAACATTTTCAGACGCCTAGAAGACTTGAAAAGCGCTACATCAAACGCAAGGAATATTAATACTATTAAATATACAGATTCTTATTTTTATGATTATTGTTAATCTTTGCCTTTCATGTTATTAAGAGATATTAAGCATATGTTGTCAAATTCCAACATGAGTGGGGGGGTGGGGAAGGCTGATTTCTGTTTTACGCTGAGCTTTCTGTCTCTTTTTTGTTTTGTTTCTTTCTTCTTCTGGCACTGTTCCTGGGGTGCAGTGTCATTGTGTTTCCTGACCTGACACCATATGTCTGCAACCCAAAGTTACCAACGCAAAATGCAGTGTGGCAAAGGGGAAAGTTGTGTTAGCCAACCCCACCACCCCCCTTCCCGCCTCTCCCTCTCGTTAAACAAACAACAGAATAAATGAATGAATGAACGAATGAATGGACGAACGAATGAATGGGCTGACAGATGCAATAGAGTCACTCAAACTCCGCACAACAGCTTGGCAGCAGAGGAACTCTGGCAAATCCATTACTGATATAACCGTTGACTTTCAGAGCATCACTGGTGACTTGCCAAGCAATCAATCCCAAGGCAATATTTGGGGAGTTTACCCTCCTCCTCATGCAAGGCCACGTTGGCCCGCAGACAACAAGGTCGATCCACTTTACAATAGATTCATAGATTCATAGATTCATAGAATTTTACGGCACAAAAGGAGGCCATTCGGCCCATCTAGTCTGTGCCGGCTCTTTGAAAAGAGCGATTCAATCCCACTGCCCTGCCCGCTCCCCATAGCCTAATAGACCTGTTCTCCCTAAATAAAGATCTAATTCCCTTTTAAAAGTTGTTATCGAATCAGCCTCCACCACCTTTTCAGGCAATGCATTCCAGATTCGAACAACTCGCTGAGTGAAAACATTTCTCCTCAGCTCCCCTCTACTGCGCCTTGAAACTATTTTAAATCTGTGACCACGAGTCACAGATTCACCCACGAGTGGAAATAGTTTTTCTCTATTTGCCCTGTCGAAACCCCTCATGATCTTATAAACCTCTATTAGGTCTCCCCTCAATCTTCTCTGCTCCAGAGAGAATAACCCTAGCCTATCTAGCCTCTCCTCATAGCTGAAGTCCCTCAATCCTGGCACCATCCTAGTAAATCTTCGCTGCACCCTTTCCAATGCCTTCACATCCTTTCTGTAGTGTGGTGACCAGAATTGAACACAGTATTCCAGCTGAGGCCTCACCAAAGTCCTATAGAGGTTAGTCAGCACTTCCTGACTTTTGTACTCTATACCCCTATTTATAAAGCCTAGTATCCCATATGCCTTCTTAACAGCCTTGTCTACCTGTCCTGCCACCTTCAACGAGTCACTAACACAAATTCCCAGGTCTCTCTGTTCCTTCACACCATTTAAAATTGTACTATCTAGCCTATATTGCCTCCCTTCATTTCTTCTCCCAAAATGCATCACCTCACACTTCTCTGCATTAAACTTCATCTGCCATGTGTCTGCCCACTTTACCAATTTGTCTATATCCTCTTGCAGATGGCTACTATCCTCCTCACTATTTACTATTCTCCCTAACTTAGTGTCATCTGCAAACTTGGAAACTGTACTCCGTACACCCAAGTCCAGATCATTGATGTAGATTACAAACAGCAATGGTCCCCAAACCGATCCCTGTGGCACACCACTGCTCACTTCCCTCCAATCTGAAAAACAGCCGCTCACTACAACTCTCTGCTTTCTGTCTCGCAGCCAGTTGTGGATCCACGCTGCCACTGTCCCTTTTACGCCATGGGCCTATGGCGTAAAAGGGACAGTAAAGGGACATATATCCTATGAAACGCTTTGAGACGTCTCAATGACTTGAAGAGGCACTATATCAAATGCAAGGATTACTGTTATTAATTGCACTGTGGCCACAGTGGCAGACACTGTGATTAATCTTCGTGAGACTGGCATTAATAATAATAATAATAATAATAATCCTTGCATTTAGGATATAACGCTTTTCATGTCTTCTAGACGTCTCGAAGCACTTCACAGAACATTCTGTAAAGTGAATTGACTGTATATATATTTATGGGCAAAACGCGGCAGCCAATTGCGCACAGCAGTGTCCCACAAACAGTCGTGGATCGAAATGACCCATTCATTGATCTGTTTTTGGAGGGATTATTATCAGACGTGTAGAGGAAGGAAACGTTACCAAGGTTTCGCCCTGACCTGGAATTGAACCCAGGTCTCTCGATTGCAAGGCGGGTGCTCTAACCACTGAGCCACAGAACTCCAATGCCTCAAGCAGCCATTTGGGTGCAACAGTGTGTGAATTGAATACTATTTCATGAGAGCTACAGGGAGTTCACAAAGTCCTATTACCTGTTTAATTTCCATGTCTGGTACTAGTAACTTCTTCCTCACCCCATCCACGTTACAGAAGATGTCACGGTGAGCACAGCCACGTAGCATTGTCTGCCCTGAAAATGATGGCACCCTAAACCACTCGACAAGCCTATATATCAAACACAAGAATGAGTTATAACATCAGCTGATACTTTGGGTTACAGGAAACAGTGCTCGACGGATCAACTTTAATTTTTTTTTTTTCTGTTGACCAGAATCCGAGCAAAAAACCAAATGTAGTTTGTTTACTCTCTGCAGCAAATCCCTGTTCAGGCCTGCCACAGGTATGTAATGAGATACACACACATACTGTAAACCTTATTTTGCCTTTTCTGTTGAAATGCCTTTGGAACTGGTAGGAGGATTTATAAGGGCTTCTTTCACAACCCTCGCCCATCTTGAAATGCACAGAGACAAGAAATCAAAGGCTATTATTATGGCAAGGTGGTGCGTCACGCTTTCCTCGTGTTGAATTCGGGATGAAACCTTAGCCTAGTTTCCTTACTCCACACGCCTCTGTTTACCTGAATGTTAGTCGATTCGTGATTGGCTTTTCTGGGAGTAGTAATTCCTTCAAAATAAATCAAAATAGTATAATGTGGTCACTCAATCCACGGCTGTTTGTGGGGACACAGCTTTGAGCAATTGGGTAGCCATGAAATACATAGTCACTACACTTTACAATATGTTCTGTGAAGCACTTTGAGATGTAATAAGGCGTTATGTCAAATGCAAGGATTATTATTGTGATTATTTTTATTATATTATTAATAATTTTTAATTGTTCCATCAGAGTTTGGGGGATCTTTAACTGTCGCCTGAACATACAGCAGGCAGCTAAAGTTGACGTTTATATAAGGCACCAATGCCGTGTCCCACACACCCCACACCCCTATTCTCGGAGCATACAGTTCAGCAGGATATTTCAAATGACTGTGTTTTGTGGGAGAATATAGTAACCGATTAATAATAATAATAATACCAATCCTAGCATGTGTTATAACGTTTCATCACGTCTCAAACCGCTTCCCAGAATATACGGCAAAGTGAATTGACTGTGTTTTTGGTGAGCAAAATGTATGCACAGCAAAGTCCCACAAACAGTGCGGAGGGAGTGACCAATTTCATCCAGTGGCCAGAAGATCATGAGAGAGGAACTCCCTTCTCTTTCCTCATTGAGGATGGGATCAGCGTAGACTATACGAGCTCCACATCCCGACATAGGGCTTGAACCCACAACCCTTACCTCCTTACCTCAGAGGCAAAGTTTGCTGCTTTGCTGAAACACGCTGATGTGTGATATATTTGATATGTCTGAAAAAAGGAGACAGGCACTGGATGGGACCAGGATGTTATTCACCGTGTGGGAGGATTGGTAAATCTGAGTAGCACTCTTCAGTCATTGCAGTAATTCTATGTGTGTTTCTCCTGTCTCTGTGATTTGTGGGGAGTTGGTTGGTTTCATTCACACAGCAACAAACGGGGGTGAAGATGCACCAAATTTGCAAAGAGATTAAACGACACCGCTTCCCTTCACATGCGTTGTGGTCTTTTCGCGCTTTCAGAAGTCACAAATCTCTTGCACAGTTGTGTGTACGGGAGCGTTGCAAACCTTTTTTTGGAAAAGTGAGAATGAACACTCGTTCGTTTGGCCCTGATGCGAATCAGGGTAAAGTGTAGGCCTGAATCGGCGGGTTGCGAGTTGCCAGAAAGGTTGTCAGTCCCAACTCCCGCATTTAGGATCTTTGAGTGGACAGGCCCTGTCTCTCCGACCTGCTTACTCCCAAATTCTGTTTACCTCCCATCGCTTCCACTCGACTGGCTCCGGCCTCCTGCTTGTCCATCGTGTCCTGCGTTCCACCATCAGCAGCGACACTTTCAGCCACTACACCCCCAAACCCTGGAAATCTCTCCCTCAAGTCCTCCGCCTTGCCCCCGAGGCAGAGTCAGAGTCAAGCCAGCCCTCCGTGGTAGTCTTTAGTCCAGTTCCTGAGTCAGATGGGTCCACAGTATTCCAGGGCACTGCTGATGACAGCACAGCTCAGCCTGGCTGTCCAGACTCTGGAAGGGACAGAATAGTCACTTGGGAGCCGGGAATCATTCCACTCAGCTCCTGTTAATCCTTCAAGGCAAAGCTTTAACAGGTAGGGTGCTCCGAGCTGGACAAACAGTGGGACAAGCTCGGCAGACAGTAGGATTGGGTGATGGGGAAGGAAGAGTTCGAAATGGGTCAAGGGGACATCTTCAACCGAACCGAGCTGACAGTCTTAAATTTCGAGTTAAAAAAAATAACGGTCTCCCAGTCTGTGACTAGGTGGAATTTGGTGTCTGGTGTGGAAATGAAATCCTAGATTTGCAAAGCTCAGACGGTCATTGTCCTATTGTCCCTCAAGGCCCCAAATTACATTAGCAGATGATTCGGTGGATATCCAGACAAGCCATATGTCTCTTCTGCAAATGTCTCCGTTGTTTTTGTTCACTCTCTCCGGGTTTTTTTTCTCTCTGCGTTCCCTGTGTAATATCCTCACGAAGACCAGATCGATTACCCAGGGATTCTTCACCAGAGTTAGGATATGAGAAGAACATGATATCCAACAAAGGAAAAGTGCGAGCGGCTCAAGAACATGGTCCACTGGTCTCAATGTCTCTGAAGTTCAAGGGCCAACAGTATATAATAATAAGAATAATCCTTGCATTTGATATAGCGGTTATCACATCTTCTGGATGTCTCAAAGCGCTTCACAGAATATACTGTGAAGTGAATTGACTATATATTTGTGGGTAAAACACAACAGCCAATTGCGCACACAGCGTCCCACAAAACAGCCATGGATTGAGTGACCAAATCATTATTTTATTCTTTTCTTGAGGGATTATTATCAGACATGTGGAGTAAAAAAACTTGCCCGAGATTTCGCCCCATCTGGAATCAAACCCAGGTCTCTCGCTTGTGACGCGATTTCTCTAACCACTGAGCTACAACAATCCACAATACTGTATATATAGGTATTTGTGTTGTATGTGTATGTCGTTCTCTCTCTCTCACTCACTCTCGTACTTCCTTTTACCATGGTGCCTCTGCCTTATCGTTTGGATTCTGTGGCTAATTTGAACACCACAACACTCCTCTTCAGTGCAAAAGTTAAACGTTGCTAGTTAGTGGAAGGACAGACACCTTATTGTAATGACAAATAATTGTTTTAAATAATGGTATTTAATAAATACTGCTCTGAATTTATTTATTAGTTCATAATTATGATTCTGGACTCATGGAGTCCTGTGGCATTGTAGTTAGAGAACTTGCTTTGCAAGCGAGAGGACCTGGGTTCAAATCCCGGGCGATCGAAAATCTAGGCAAGTTTCTTTACTCCACATACCTAGCAGTAAGCAGGAACCCAGTTGTTAGTCAGTTGGAGGATCACTAATAATCCCTCCAAAATAATATTTTCATCAGTCACTTCACGACTGTATGTGGGACACTATTGTACACAATTCACTAATGCATTTCACCCACAAAATATACAGTGAATTCACTTTAAAATATATTCTGTGAAGCACGTTAAGATGTCTCAACAACGTGATAAGACACTACATCAAATGCAAGGATTATTATTATTACTTTTACCACCGGTCCCAACAAAGCAGCAAATTTGTCTTCAGTTCTTCCATTCGGACAACAATAAAATATTGGTTAAATATCAGTTAAAGCTACAATCCAGCATGTCAGCAATTATTCTAGAGAAGGTTGATGGTGAGAGTAGGGGTGTGTGTGTGTGTGTGTGTGTGTTTGTGTTGTGGGGGGTGGGGGGGGGGGGTGAGGCAGGGTGGGTGGGGGGGGGGGGGGGGAGAGGCAGAGGAGGATCAAGGGTCAGAATGCAGACAGAAAACATTCTTGTGTGACTTACGCTGAGAAATGGATCTTCACTGCCCCGGGGGTATGCAGGTGATGGCGAAGTAAGCTGTATTCTGCTTTTTGTCAAGAGACATTTCCCCACCCCCCCCCACACCCCCCACCCCCCCCCCCACCCCCCCCCCACTCCCTTCTGCACCCCGGAAGGTTTAAAATCGTAGCTGGTATCAGAGTGTGGCAACCAGGCTCAACTGGTCACACTCTCACCTCTGGGTCATGACATTTGTGGGTTCAATCCCCCAATTTGGGCCTCGAATGGTCTCGGAATCTAGGCTAAAATCTCAACACCATCATAATCAATAATGATCTTTGCATCTGACAGCAGCGCCTTATCACGTCTTCGAGATGTCTCAGAGCGCTGCGCGGAATATATCGGCAAGTCTCTGCGAACGTTGTGAGAGAAAACGCGGCAGCCAATTGCACACCACCCCTACAAACATTCGCAGATTGAGTGACCACATTTTTGGATGTATTATTATCCCTGGAAAGTGATTCACCAAGCAATTAGCAATTGGGTTCCTACTGACTACAAGGTGTGTGGAGTGAGGAAATTTACCCAATGTTTCGCCCTGCCTGCGCGCGTGTGTGTGTGTGTGTGTGAGTGTGAGTGTGTGTGTGTGTGTGTGTGAGTGTGAGTGTGTGTGTGTGTGTGTGTGTGAGGGCAGCAGAGTGGGACTAAATAGAGAGCTTTCAGAGTGTTGGCAGGGGCTTAATGGAACCAAAGTGGTTGGCCAGAAACCTTACTGGGGGAAGAGAGAGAAACTGTCTTTGGGACCTCAGTTTAACATCTCATCCAAAGTACATCTCCGACAATGCAACTCACTCCCAGCACTGGATCAGCTTAGACTGATTCAAAAATCCCGAAGTGGGGCTGTTACGTACGGAATGGCCTTGACAATAATACGGATGATTTTAAACTCGGTGCTCTGCTCAAGAGTCCAGCCCTGTTTATCTTGCGTTCACAGAAACCTTCATTATTCATTTTCAGTCCCAAAAGTTATTTATAAAGCGTCTTTCTTTCAGCCTCGTTCAGCATATTCATGGCTGGTATGTTTCTGTGTATGTGTGTGTGTGTTTGCGAGGGTGTGTGTGTGTGTGCGTGTGTGTGTGTATTCGAATTGTGTACTGAGATTCAGCGCTTCAAGATGCTGCCCCACACTAAATAATCTAAGTTGTTGTTGTTTAATAACTCGAGGTCCTGTCTGCCTGTGCGGGTGGATGTTAAAGATCCAATAGTGTTATATAACCTTTCACGTCAGAAGGGGAATGTCTCAAAGAGCTTCACGACATATGCTGCAACACACAGAAACTGCAATTTATATAAATATTTATACAGTAATAATAATCCGTACATTTGTTATGGCGCTTTATCACGACATTGAGATGCCTCAAAGACCTTCACTGAACATATTAACAATAACAATAATAATCCTTGCATTTGATATAGCACTTTTCACAACTTATTGACGTCTCAAAGCGCTTCACAGAATATACTGTAAAGTGAATTGACTGTATATATTTGTGGGCGAAATGCGGCAGCCAATTGCGCACAGCAGCGTCCCACCCACACACAGTCGTGGATTGAAAATGACCAATTTTTATTGTTGTGTTTTATTTGGAAAGATTATTATTAGGCGTGTGGAGTAAGGAAACTCGCCCAGGATTTCGCCCTGATCTGCCTGGATTCGAACTCAAGTCTCACGCTTGTATGGTGAGTGCTCTAACCACTGAGCTAAAGAGAGTGGATTGACTGTGTATTTTTTGTGGGCAAAATACAGTAGCCAATTGTGCACAGATGTGTCCCATAAACAGTGGTGGATTGAGGGAGCACAATATTTGGGGGGGGGTTTGTTGGGGGGAGATTATTACCCTCAAAAAGCAATTCCCCAATTGACTAACATCCAGATCCCTAGTTACTGCTTGTCAATTCACTTTACAGTATATTCTGTGAAGCCCTTTGAGATGTCTCATTAGACATGAAAAGCACTATATCAAATGCAAGAATTATATTATTCTACGGGACTCCGGGAATTATTTACTGCCTTAAAACTAAGGAAAATTTGGAACGTACTTAAATTCGGTGGTGATTTTGAATCCCGGTTCTCCCATAAATATTCAAATTGAAGGGAAAATGGCCTCAAGGCTAAGACCATCAGACATTTCAAGCCTCCACATACCAGCCACATACTGGAGGAATTTTAAAATATTTATTTTACTGCAAAAGGTTGGGGTCTGAAAGGCGAGTTGCAGCAACAGGGATAACATAAATACTGGATCCGGATTGAAACAGGCTCGACCCTATGAATAATAAGAATAAAGTAATAATCTTTGCGTTTGACATAACACCTTTCACGTTGCGATGATGTCTCAAAGACCGGCTGGGAAAGAAACGGAAAGCTTTTTTACAACAGCAACAACAACAACAAAATTACACTTGTAATTTTTCACCTTTCACCTCAGGAGGACGTCCCAACGTGCTGGACAGTCATTGTTTCAGACCCGAGCCTGGTAAGGGGACAGGGAGGGTAGAGGGAAAGGGGGTATTTGGGGTGACCGATGGGACTGTTGTAGAGGAGGGTCTTGTGGCGGGACTTGAAGGAGGCCAGGGAGGGGGCGAGGCAGAGGGACTGCAGGATGGAGTTCCAGAGGTTAGGGGTAGAAGGATGAAGGATCGCCCACCAATGGTGGAGCGGGTGGATCGGGGGACGTGGAGCAGGCTGGAGCCTACTGAGTGGAGATGATAGGCAGGTTGATAGAGGGTTAGAGGGTCACAGAGACAGGGTGCGGTGAGGCCACGGAGGGCTTTGAATGTGAGGACCTTTTAAAAGGATGTTTTCAAAAAAATAAATTGGGAAATGTAATCAGCGGCTCTTTGTTCTCCTTCTGTCTGTGTGTCAGCCTGGCCTAGGTCGGTAACTCTCTCGCCTCAGAGGCAGAAGGTTGTGGGTTCAAGCCCCCATGTTGGGACTTGGAACGCACACAGTCGAGGCAAACACTTCAATGCAGTGCTGGGGGCTAATGGTTCTATTGACAGAGCTGCCCAACTGATCTCATTCCACCAGAACACCATCCATCCATCCATCCATACATCCATACATACATACATACATATATACATAGAACCTAGGTACTCTTGTTTTACTGTTTCTCTGTATATAAGTATAGATCCTGCATTCCTGTAGCTCAGTGGATAGAGCACTCAACTTACAAGCGTGAGACCTGTGTTCGAATCCAGGCAGGTCAGGGCAAAACCTTGTGCAAGGTTTCCTTACTCCAAACGCCTAATAATAATCGCTCCAAGAAACACCACAATAATAAAATTGGTCATTTCAATCCACAACGACTGTTAGTGGAGACACCGCTGTGCGCATTTGGCTGCCGCGTTTCGCCCACAAATATGCAGGCAATTCACTTTACAGTACATTCTGTGAAGCACATTGAGATGTCTAGAAAAGCACTTTATCAAACGCAAGGATTATTATTATATTATTATTACATAATATGCATAAACAAACCAACAAATAAATGAATCAATCAGTCACTCAATCGGTCACTCACTGGATGACTGTTTGTGGGACACCATTTGGCTGAATGGCTGATATATTTCAGCCACAATATATAGTCATTCCATTTTACACTTTATCCTGTGAAGCGCTTTGAGTCACCTCAACAATGGGATAAGGTACTATATCAAATGCAAAAATTATTATTATTATTGTTGCAAAGTCTTCTTTCAAGACTGAAAGACACTAAATGGAGGAAGAAGAGAGTGTAACAGAGAGAAAGAAAGAGAGAAAGAAAGGGTGCTTGTGGGATGGGGGGGGGTGTGGGGATGGATGGATGAGGACAAGATAAATTCAGGGACAGAGTAAAAGATTTCTGCTGCACTCCACCACCGACCCACCCACCCATCTACCCCAACCAACAAGACAAACGCTTTTTAATTAAAAAAAGTTACTGCAAATGTTTATGTGTTTTTTTTTGAAAACAGGTTAACAGAACCACACATGCAATGTGTAAATCGAAAGAGTGGGAGCCAGAGAGAGAGAGAGAGAGAGCGCAAGAGAGCGAGAGAAAGAGAGAGAGCTGTTGTTAGCATTTCTATCTAACAGCCCCTTTTTTAATGAATGTTTTACTGTCCTGATAACATGTCAGGGTTAAATGCTCTGTTAATCCTGCGTTCTCGCAGCATCAAGCTTCCCAGTGTGGGTAAATGGTAACCTTTGGCATCCAACACAATGAGCCAAGCTTCCCCTTTTCACTTTATACCTCCAATTAATTGATGCCTCTCAAGCTGTGATGATTTGGAGGCGACCTGGCTGACGATTAAAACTGCCTTTCACCACTCGCCTAGGACTCTCCAGAGAGAGGTGAAAGGCTGGGAAAGCTTCAACCCAAGCCTGTTCTCTAGAGAAAGGACAGCAACAATATCCTGGGAGCCTTCTCAAAACATATCAGTGGGGATTTTCCTGTTTGAGAGACAATCAGTGTGGCTTTCTCTCCCACCCCTCCCATCCTTTCCTGTTCCAACAAACATGCCCCCCCCCCACCCACCACCCACAGTCCCCTTCATCTCCATCTCCAAGTCCTGGGGTACCAGAGATACAATACAGAACAACTCGTTTTTTTTCCTAACAGAACCCAAATCGAGTCTTTAATGATAAGAATAATAATCCTTGCTTTTGATATAGCACCTCTGCTATAAGGGGCGTCTCCGGGACTTCTCAAAATGCTTCACAGGATGTTCTGTAAAGTGTAGTGACTATGTGTTTTGTGGGTGAAACGCTACCAATTATCATTATTATGTTGTTGCAGTTTATAGATCAGTCCACAATAGTACAGTAATAATAGTCCTTGCATTTGATATAGCGCTTTTCACGTCTTATCGACGTCTCAAAGAGGTAGTTTCCAGTGGTTTTCAGTTGTGGGTCAATAATGACATCAACAACGATTATAAAATTCAATTCAATTTCACTGTGTCTTTCACGTTAGGGGGACATCCGAAGACGTGCCAAGATAATGCCACTTTACATTTTAACGGATGTTGCTTGTTTTACGCCGTTTGAAGTTTCCGAAGTAACTGCCTTCTGCCGGAGGTTGATATTTTGTTCACCAAGGTGTCAACAACACCAACAACTTGCATTTATATAGCCCCCTCCACTCCAGGTAGCGTCTCAGAGGGTGGGAGGAGGGAGGGTTTTGGTGGGAGGTGGCCGTAAACACAGTTGAAATACGCTCGTTGTACCATATCAAACCATTTCTGAACAGTCTTACTAACAGTCCCACCATTGATTGGAGGAAACAATAATTTTCTTGTACCACCACACGCTTATCACTGTTATTATGAGCAGCGTTTGATATGGTATCTAACAGTGGAGTCCTGTAAAAGAGTATTGGTTACAGAGGAACTCAGGTTCGCTTCCCAGACAGGGAAAAACATTTGGCAAGTTTCCTTACACCACAAGCTTCTGTAGTGTAAGGAAATGTTTACCTCGCAGTAAGTAGGAACCTATTTGTTTGTCAATTGGCAGATCGCTTTCTGGGTATAACAATCCCAAACGCGGTTACTCAATCCACGCCTGTTTGTGGGACATTATTGTACATTATTGACTGCCGCCTTTCATTCACAAAAAACATATACCGTCAATTCACTTTACAATATATTCTGTGAAGCGCTTTGAGACGTCTCAACAATTAGATAAGGCTGTATCCATTGCAAGAATTATCATTATTATAACACATCAAAAAACATCTCAAAGCCCTTAAGAGGATAGTTACTTTCAAGTGTAGTGACTTTATTTTTAGGGAAGCATCCCCCCCCCAACCCCCCCCCCCCCCCCCCCCACCCCCTTCTGTCTCTCTCTCTCTCTCTCTCTCTCTCTCGCATGATCTCTCTCAGCCATGGCTGTAGTGGCGTCTCCCTCTTTGTTGTGTATGAAGTCCACTGTAATTTCATGAGCCTTTCTTTAGCTCGTTGAGTCCTAGACGGTAATCCACTCTGTCTCCTCCTAATTAAAGCAAACAGCCCTTGCTTACAATAGTGGCTGAAAAAGGCCTGGCTCGCCACTCCCTCAGCACCACCAGCTAATTGATTTTAAATGACAATGGTGTTTACATTGGAGAGCCAAAGCCCTTGTATTCAACGTCGGGTCGCCCTCCAAACGCTGCAAGCTTCATGAATATCAAATGGCCCAAACATGCTTATTGTGGCGTTGTCCTGAGTGTTGTCATGCCAGAGATTCTTGGCGTCCTGGCCGTCAATCCCACCCTCCCTCCCTCCCTCCCTCCTCCCCAAATAAAATCGTTTGTTCGACTTGTACGGCTGTTTGTGCCGTACTGCGATAGCCCGCCCACTTCGCCTGCAAAACATACTTTACACGCAAGAATGGGGGCAGCACATCCGAATTTCAGGGATGAAACGAGGGAATGGCGAGAGAGGAGAAAGGAGCGAAGCTGGGAACCAACAACTCGTTCCAGGGCCTTAGAGAGGAATGGGAGGTGGGAGATGGGATGGTAGCTGGAGAGTAGGGATCGGTTCAGCAAAGGGTCTTTCAGGGTGGGGGTGATGACAGCTGTTTTTAGAGGGGGTTGGGAACAGTGGGGATAAGGAGAGTTTGATGGTGTCAGTTAGGACGGGAAACTGGGAGATGAGGAGAGAGGTGGGGATGGGGTCGAGGGAGCAAGTGGAGGTGTTCAGGGAGATGAACAACAACAACAACAAACTGAGATGGCTTTGTTAGTGATGGTGATGTCAGAAGCGGTGAGGCCTGGTGACCAGGTCAAACGGGTGGCTATAGATGTGGGTGGATGTGAGTAAACGTGGAGAGAGAGATCAAGGGAGGTGGAGGTGGTCACCGGAGATAGAGCAGGAGGGCGTGAATTATAATTATTAGCGTTATTATTCTAAACCACAGGCAACTTCCTCTACTTGACTCAGTTTGCCCTTGCGGAATAAGTAGGAACCCGGTTATTTGACAATTGGCAGATCGCCGTTTGTAATAGTCAGTCAACAACAAAAACAAGTTGCATTTATTCATGTAGCTCAGTGGTTAGAGCGCTCACCTCACAAGCGAGAGGAACTGGATTCGATTCCTGGCAGAGCGAGATGTTGGGCAACTTTCCTTTACTCCCCATGTCTGTGTTTACCCAACCAGTAAGTAGGAACGTGGTTGTCCTGCCCACAAAATATACAGTCAATTCACTTTACAGTATGTTCTGTGAAGCCCCTTGAGAAGTCTTGAAGGAGTGATAAGATGCTATATCAAATGCAATGATTATTATTATATGGTGCCTTCCACATCAGAAGGACATCCCAAGGTGCTGTACAGTCAAGACTTTGTACCTGAGCTGGGGGTTGGATTTTGGGGTGGGGGTGGGGGTGGTGGGGGGTGAGGGATGGAGACAGAAAATGACGAAAAGCGCAGTCAAAAAGGGAGGGTAGACAGAGGCTGCGTGTCTGCAGTTTACAAATCCTTTAGCAATATGTTGCATATTAGACCCTATTGTTAAATTACTCAGAAGTGTCACAAATAATAGGCATCAAAACAAGCCTAGGATTAAGCTTCTGTCAAATCGCGTTGGTTTTCACCCTGTGTTCAGTTTGCTTTAGCAATTTTTTTTAAAAAAAGAAGGTAATTGTAGCCCTTTTCTCTGTGTTTATTTAAAAAAAACTTCTGTACCCAGACCTGCTGAACCAGAAATTCCGGACAGCATTCCCGCAATCTTGTCCCCAGTCATCCTGACGCTAGATCCAGTTCCACTTTTAATCTACCCTCCTCTGGAAAAGCTTCCAGGGTTCCTTTGGTACTTGTATTGGGGGAAGCGAGGGGAAGTGGGGGCTGGGGTTAATGCGAGATTGTGGATGGGGAGGGGTGGAGGGGGGGCAAATCTAATAGACGTTTTAGTGGTGTGAATATAGACAAATTCTTCTCAATGGCGAATCTGTGATTTATATTTATGTTGGGACTGTGGATTTTGTTAGCAAACATCACAATGAATTTGTGAACGGCAATGTCCCACAAAGAATCTTGGAGTCCTGTAGCTCTGTGGTTAGAGCACTCGCCTTGCAAGCAAGAGACCCTGGTTCAATTCCTGGCAGGGTGAAACCTTGCCCGAGTTTTCTTACTCCACACACCTTATAATAGTCTCTCCATAAAAATAAAACAAGAATGATTTGGTCATTCAACCCATGGGACGGTTTGTGCGCAATCAGCTGCCACGTTTTGCCCACAAATACACAGTCTCAGTGCTTTGGGACGTCCTCCCGATGTGAAAGGCCCTATATAAGTGTAATTTTGCTGTTGTTTTGTTGTCTTTTCACTTTACAGTAGAGTATATGCAGTGAAGCGTTTTGAGACGTCTAGAAGACGTGAAAAGTGCTACATCAAATGCAATGACTATTACTATATTTCTGCGCTATTATTATTACAAACAGCCATGAAATGAATTGACCGATTTTATCTGAAACTCCCTTCTTTATTACACCTAGGGCCATGTCCACCTGAACAGGCACAGATGCACAATAGGCAGAGGTTACCTTACCTCACCCACCAGCCCATATTCAAACACTCTGGGACTCTACTCTGCTTGAGGGATGCCAAGTTGCTGTTGTTGTTGCTGTAGTGTCAGCCCAGCCTAGGTAGAGCTTGATCCTACAACCTTCTGGCTCAGAGGTGAGAGTGTGACTCACTGATCCTGGCTGACACCTAACTCTCCCTGGATGGCTGCTCCATCCAGAAGTGATAAGCCCACGTCCCATTTGGGCCTTTCCACGTTGCTGATTTCTCTCAACCTCTTCCCTTATGTTTCCATTCATTCTGTCGGGTGACTTACTGCTCGTCTGCTTATGACTGATAAGTCGGCAACAGGAAGTTTAGAGCAGCCATAATTATTTCCTTACTCGGTGGCGTCCAATATGTTAAGAGCTGGAAATTTTAATTCCTGATGACAGGTCAATTCTTGAAATGTTTTCAAGCGAATTGTTCTTCTCTTGGCTACTTGCCTCCACCTCGCTCTCCCCACTTTTAAAGCCTGTCTTTCTCCTTACGCAGTGTATTTGGTCATCTTCCAACCCCAGAACCTCCCACACCTCCCCCCACACGCACACACACACACGTCTCCAGCTCCTCTCCACCAGCCAATGGTAGCTCTACAAGGGAGTTTAGGAGAAACTTCTTTACGCAGAGGTGGTGAGAGCGTGGACCTCACTGGCAGAAGCTACAGTTGAAACAGAATACATCAATGTGTTTAAGATGATGCACCCACATGAGGGAAAAGGGAATACGGTGGAGCAGGAGAAGGGAATAGAACATAACAATCATACTATAATAATCCTTGCATTTCATTTAGCGCCTTATCATGTCATTGAGATGTCTCAAAGTGTCTCATAGAATGTACTGCAAAGTGGATTGACTGTACATTTTGTAGGTGAAACTCTGGTACCAATTGTGAACAGCAGTTTCCCACAAGCAGACATGGATTGAGTGACCACATTTTTTTTTAGAATCATAGAATTTTACGGCACAAAAGGAGGCCATTCGGCCCATCTAGTCTGTGCCGGCTCTTTGAAAAAAGCGATTCAATCCCACTGCCCTGCCTGCTCCCCATAGCCTAATAGACCTGTTCTCCCTAAATAAAGATCTAATTCCCTTTTAAAAGTTGTTATCGAATCAGCCTCCACCACCTTTTCAGGCAATGCATTCCAGATTCCAACAACTCGCTGAGTGAAAAAAATTCTCCTCAGCTCCCCTCTACTGCGCCTTGAAACTATTTTAAATCTGTGACCACGAGTCACAGATTCACCCACGAGTGGAAATAGTTTTTCTCTATTTGCCCTGTCGAAACCCCTCATGATCTTATAAACCTCTATTAGGTTTCCCCTCAATCTTCTCTGCTCCAGAGAGAATAACCCTAGCCTATCTAGCCTCTCCTCATAGCTGAAGTCCCTCAATCCTGGCACCATCCTAGTAAATCTTCGTTGTACCCTTTCCAATTTCTTTTATAAATTGTAGGGATTATTACCCCCAGAGAGAGAGAAAACCAACAATCGACTAACAACCGGATCCCTACTTACTAGTCGGTAAACAGGTGAAGTAAGGAAACATGCGTAAGGTTTCTCTCTGCCCAGGTTTCTCTCACTTGCGAGGCGGGTGCTGTACGCTACAGGACCTCACATAGAGGTGACACAGGGAGAGACGATTGAGCTCACTGAGGCTGTTCCACTGGTTTACAGGAGGAATGCAGAAGCCTGTGAAGCATAAATAGTGGCATGAGCCAAATGACCTCTTTCTGTGCTGTATGAATTTGCATAATTCCGTCCTTCCTTCATGATCTAACCTTACCACTGTGGCGTTGTGCCTGATGGAAACATGCCAAACGGGTATTGGAATCTCTGCTGTTTAGTTAGTATTTGTTGTTACTATGGCAATAGAAATATTGATCAGAACTAAAGCTCAGTCCTTTCCCCTCCTCCTGTAATCCATAATATTGATGGCCAACACATCTGGAAACCTGTTCCTGAATAAGAACTGTCCCACTGCTTAATAATAATAATAAAAGGACAAAAGTAACATGAGCACTCTGGGACGTTACCCTGTATGAGGGTAGTTGATGATGTTGTTGTGATAATATTAAACGTTGTATTTATTAACATGTTATTGTGACGCCTCAAAGTGTTTCACAGGATACAGTATATTGTAAAATTAATTCACTGTGTATTTTGTGGGGACGAAAGCATCAGCCAGTTGCGTACAGCAGTGTCCCACAAACCTGGATTGAGTGACCAATTATTTTTCGGGTGGGGGAGTGATCGTTAGCCCAAGAAATCAATCCGCCAATCGACCAAACACCGGGACCTTACTAAGTGCTAGGGAAGCAGGCAGATGTGAACTCAGTTTAACAACAATAAAACAACAAAATTTAATTAATCGGGAGCTGAACAGTCAAGTCAGGACCCGAGCAAGGGGAAGGGGCAGGGTAGGGGGGGTTGGGGGTGGAGGGAAAGAGTTGGGAGGGCAGCAGAAGGGACGATCGAAGAGGAAGCTTGAAGGAAGCAAGGGAGGAAGCGAGGCGAAAGGACTGTGGGATGGAGTTCCAGAATGTGGGGGGCAGAGAGGCTGAAAGCCTGGCAAACAAGGGTAGGGCAGGTCGGGCGGGGGACCTGGAGCAGACCTGAGCCCACTGAATGGAGGAGGCAGGCAGGTTCACAGGGAGACAGCAGGTTGGAGAGATAGGAGGGGACAAGGCAGTGAATGGCCTTGAAAGTGAGGACGAGAATCTTGAATTCGAAACGTCTCATCCGAAGAACAGCACCTACGAAAATGCAACCCCCTTCCCAGCCCTGCATTGGAGTGTCATCTTACATCACGTCATTCTATGTCCCGATGTAGGGATTGAACCCACAATCTTCTGACTCAGAAGCAGGCAGACAGGCAGTGTAACAACCCAGCCAGGCTGACGCATAAAAACGTCAAACGTGCCTTGGCAGCTTTGGGTAAAATGGAAGAGAGCTTTTGTTTGCTTTCTTTGCTGGGAGGCAAGAGATGGGGGCACGGAGGGGTCAGGGGTGGTGGGGGCGGGGGGGGGGGGGGTTGGAATTTGTGGGCAAGATTGCTACCAACTGAGCCAGACTGACTAGGCACATGTATCAGAGGCATGTTAATGCTTGTGAATGTTTCTGGGTGTAGGTGTTGAAAGCAGCAGCTTGACTACTACTGGCTGCTCCTTCTAGGTCAACGCACAGAGTTAAAAGCTTTGGGTTTCTTCAGAACACCTGAGACATGAAGAAAACAGGATATGACATCTCGCACCCACAGCCGAAAAAAAAATCCCAAGGACACAGCCCTGATGTTTTTTTTAATTTCCTGCACGCTAGTCACTGTCACAAAGGCAGGTTACAGAATGAAAATCAATACTGTTTATCAGGGAATGGAACCTGGGTCCTCTCGCACTGACATGGCTGAGTGATCTAACCACTACATTTCCAAGACCCACAATTTCACATTTCACACGGGTGAATCTTCATCTTTTTATCGACCGTGGAAAATAACATTTTGTTTGAAATCTTTTCAGAAATCGTCAACGTGTTGAAGTGAAAAGGTTGCATGTGTGCATGAGGGAGTAGCAAAGAGAGGGGGTGTGGAGGAGGCAGGAATGGGTGGGTGGATACGTTGGAGTATAAACATTGGCATATAGACAAGTAGGGACTGTTTCCTTGACGTATCTCTCTCTGTCACTCTATATATGTAACAGTAATCATTTGGTAACTCCATCCACGACTGTTTGTGGGATGCTGCTGTACACAATTGGCTGCCGTGTTTCGCCCATAAAATATAACTGTTGATTCACTTTACAATAACAACAAAATTATACTTGTAGAGCGCCTTTCACATCAGGAAAGACGTCCCAAGGCGCTGGACAGTTATTGCTTCAGACCCAAGCTGAGGAGAGGGGGGGGTGGAGGGAAGGGGGGGATTAGGAGTTGCCGATGGGTCCATCGAATAGAAGAGTCTTGAGGCGAGACTTGAAGGAGGCCAGGGAGGGGCGAGGCTGAGGGCCTACAGAATGGAGTTCCAGAGGTTGGGGGCTGAGTGGCTGAAGGCTCGCCCGCAGAGCCTGCTGAGCGGAGTGGGCGCGCAGGTTGGTAAGGGGATAAGAGGTCACGGATGTAGGGTGGGACGAGATTGCGGAGGGCCTTAAATTAGTATTATTATTCTGTTTGCATTACCCCTCCATGCTTTTACTGCTCAAGTTTCTCTCTTAAATATCCTATGTTGATTCCACCTCTACATCTTCTGCGTCCCGCCCAGCAATTCTACGTTGGCTTTCGTGACTGGGAAACATTGCTGTGTGAAAAATAGTTATTTGCGAGTTTGCCTACCAATACCGAGTCACTACATTGGGCAGCAATTACCTGGGAGGAAGGGGTGGGTGCATTGTCAGACTTACTGTCCTTTAAATGAGCTGATTGACCAAGGATCAAAGGTCCCATGGCACCCTTCTTGAAAAGAGAAGGGAGTTTCTCTCAGTGCTGCAGATGAAATTGGCCATTGACTTCACAACTGTTTGCGGGGCCTTGCTGTGTGCAAATTGACTGCTAATGTTCCCTCTTTTTCTCAAGAAACTGGAGGCAAATACATCTCTATGGGTCTTTGCTTTGTTGGAATTGGAAATGGCAGACACTGAAGAAGGAATTTGCATTGTGCCTTATCACATCAAAACGTCCCAAAGTAATTACTGACTGTATTTAATTGCAGGCAACTGTTTTTGCACACAGCATTTTGACTACAACAGCAATGATTTGAGCGACCAATTTAACTAGGAGATTTGTTGACCTGGACCCTGAAACTCCCTTCTTTATAGGAACAGAAACATACTGCTCCTTTCAAATAGATTTAATAGATTTAAGATAATTGGCAAAAGAACCAGAGGGGAGATGAGATGAGATTGTTTTTTTTTTACACACACACAGCGAGTTGTTAGAATCTGGAATGTACTGCCTGGAAGGGAAAGAGAGTTGGATAATAATAATAATAATAATCCCTGCACTTGATATGGGACCTTATCAGGTCTTTGAGGCATCTCAAAGCGCTTCACAGAATATACTGTAAAGTGAATCGACTGTATACTTTGTGGGCAAAACACGACAACCAATTACACACAACAGTGTCCTACACACAGTTGTGGATTAAAATGACCAATTTATTATTTTTTTGAAGGAATTTTTACCCCCGGAAATGCAATCAGCCAATCAACCAATAGCCAGGTTTTTACCTATGGCTAGGTAAACAATCTATTCGCCCACAAATATATAGTCAGTTCACTTCAAAATATATTCTGTGAAGCGCTTTGTGACATCTAGAAGACGTGATAAGATGCTGAATCAAATGCAAGGATCATTATATATTATTATGGAATCAGAACACAACAGCTTTGAACGGGAAGTAGAGCAAAGGCTCTGCTTTGCTGGGTTTGTCTCTCCTTTGCTTTGTCTCGTTTAGAGAATTGTGGACACTTTAACTGGATCGCTGTAATCTACTTAGGCCCCTGCAAATTTAAGTTAGATCAGAAATAATTGTATCAATACCGGCCCTATCAGGAGATAAAGCATTTTGATTGTTTGCGGGATTTTGCGATCATTTGCAAACATAAGGCTTTGGGAAACTGCATTAAAAACCCATTTATTGTTCAAGGGGGAAAGGCAAAGTTCTAATCTGTACAATCTAAATAAGTAACTGATATCACAGCATGCACACTTGAATCACTGGCCATAAGCGATTTACAACTTCCCCAGATTGTATTTCAACTCAGAGTCTGATGTGTTTTAGGCCCCCAAATTCAACCCAGTCCTAGACTGTTGCACCATTTTCCCCTCCAGATTTAAAATTGCCTTCTGCATTCACCAACACGATAAACAATCACTACACTGTACAATTAAAAATGCTCCATTTAAGTGAAGACTCTTGCAATTCAGTCTTCACTTAAAAGGAGCATCCTTTCAGTGATGCCTACAAAATCGGAAATTCGGACTGGATTTAAGAATTTCCTTGCAATCCTGTGCAATCCTAGATCTTACATTATATCATGTGAAGCGCTTTGAGACACCTTGAAGACGCAATAAGGCGCTACATCAAATACAAGGATTATTATTACATTATTATGAAAGATAAATGGACTCGAAAGCTAAAATTAGTTGGAATTTCAGGTGTTTGTCGGTGAACTGCAGACCTTTGGGGTGAGATGTTAAACTGCCTGTTCAGTTGGATGATAAAAATAATATATAAACTACTGTAGCTCCTTTGGTGGGGAGGGAAGGTTGGGTGGGGCGAGGTAAACAGGGTCTTCTTGGGAGCTGAACTCCAATGCCTGCATTGGTTTCGCAATGGAATGGCCTAATCAAGCCAACCCTGTGTGACACTCGCTCGTCCAGTTCATGAGCCAGGCGGGTCCACAGTATTCCAGGGCACTGTTGATATGACTGGTTCGTCAGCAGGACACGGAAGGGCAGACCAGTCACTGCAGGGAAGGGAATCCTTCCGCTCAGCTCCTGATAATGCTGTCAGACAGAGCCTTTGAGGGTAGGGTGTATCTAGAGATTGACAACCTGTGCCTAAGGTTTTACCTGGCCCGGGATTCAACACACACAGATCCCCTTGCTTGCGAGGCAAGTATTCTCCAAACACAATACTTTGGGGGCAGGAGACAGACTGATTAAATGCATCTCTCTGGTTGCTGCCCTATTCATTAATGGCAGATGACAGATTGAAGTAGGTTGTGAGGCTGGTGTGACTTGTGTTTTTCTGCAGGCCCATCACAGCCCATTGTCAAGAGAAGCACTCAGCTGCCTTAGCCTCTAGGATTACCAGGTAAATAACAGAAGAGTACAGTCGCTTTAAGTGTAACACTGATCTCTTACACCGAGACAATCACTTAACAATTATACCTGTAATTTGCTTCTCTTTTTATATACAGCCTGCGCTGGGGTCAGCTCCTATTTTTTTCCATTGTGTCCATGAAGGATAAGCTAATTCAGACACGTACGCGGGAGGATGCAAAGGGAGGAGGTGGGGGTGGTGGTGGTGTGTGTGAAGATGGGTACACAGGTGACCTGTTTTGCTTTGTCTCACAGGGGTGCAAGGATCAAAATCCTTAGCCTGGGAGGGAAAATAATAAAAATTATAATAAATAATCCTTACATTTCCTTTGGTGCCTTATCACGTTCTTCAAGGTGTTCTCAGAAATGCAATCCACCATTCTATGTACTAACAGCCAGGTTTCCATTTACTGCTGGGTGAAAACAGGCAAGAGTGTGGAATAAGGAAACTTATATAACTTTCTCCCTGCCAGGAATCAAACATAGGTCATTCTCGCTTGAGAGGTGAGTTCCCTAACCACCGAGCTACAGGACTCCGAAAGAGTAGGAGAGACTAGTTTAAACCCAGATTGTGGCCTGAGTCAGTGTCACAGCTCAATACGACTAGATATCGGCATCCATCAAGTTAATGCTCCCTCACTGAGCCAGCCTGGTACTAGTGCAGCAAGCAAATTTGTGAACAGCAATGTCCCACAAACAGCCACAAAGAGAGTGACAATTTGATCTGGGGGAATTATCGGCCAAGACACCGGGGAGAATCTCCCTTCTCTTTTTAAATAGTGCCAGGGGATCTTTAATGTTATTGTAACTCGATTGTTAATTAATTTCTGATCGTTTTCTGGGGCCTAATAATTCCTTTGAAAAAATGTCACTCAATCCATGACTGTTTGTGGGACACTGCTGTATGCAATTGGCTGCTGGGTTTTGCCCATAAAACGTAGTCTAATCCACTTGGCAATTTCATCGCCCTGCACATAAAAGCCTGTTGTTGCCATTTAATTGATGGCCTTAACAGAATAGCAGAATATTGATGTCAGACCTGTTATCACTTGCTCAGCCTTACTGCTCACGTCAGCAGCAGCTAAGCCAAATCTCTGCCCTTGGTTGACTTCTCATGAGCCTGAGTACAAGGTGTGGGTTGGAATAGACTCAACAACAACTTGCATTTATATAGCGCCTCTCACTCATGGTAGCCTCTGCTCTGTGTGTGTGTGGGTTTGGGCGGGGGGGGTCTGGGAGGGTGTGGGTGTGTGATGGTGGGTTTGTGGGGTTGTGTCAGGTGAGGACAGGATCAGGTGAGTGCGTGATGTAACACATCTCACGTGAACTTGTTTCACCTTCAAAGCCCTCCTAACCCCCTACCAACCTTCCTGCCCTCTCTGCTCAGCAGGCTCCGCCCTGCTCCATGCCCCCCTTTCCCTCCACCCTCTCCGATCCCGACCCCAGCTTGGGTCCTCCCGACGTACACAGCGCTTCACAAATATAATTTTGTTATTGTGACGAGTGATCACCTGTGTCAGGTTACAAGACCGCAAGCAAAGTTTGGCTTCAAGACCCACAACCGACTGTGCGTAAATTGGCCTCCACACTCACCTACAGACATACTACACTCAACACCAATTTCCTGTAAGGTGTTTTGAGGGCATCAGGTTAGATGTAATATTGTCATTACCGTCACATGAGCTCTGGCAGCCAACAGAACTGAAAGCAAAGATACTTTTGGAACAAGTGTGAGTCATCACGGGATGCTTGTATAATTGGGCTCTTTTTTGTGGTCAAAAGGATTGAGCTCATTCCAGTGGTTTAATCAGGTTTAAATTGTCTCAATCCAATCGGTTACTATTTCCACCCCTTAGGCCGAATGAGGCTGATCTGGCATGGGACCAGAGGTAGAGAACAATCAACCCATTGCAGGCGATGGACAAGCTTCATTTTGTTGCCTTCTCTGTGGAGAAGCAACCAAACAATGAGTAAGAGGAGCTGGAGAAAGAGGGCTCATTTTGTCTTCTCTTTCATAAATTATGGTTTTGAGGTTATCAAGATGTGAAGTTAATCAAAGGAACGGATCTACCAAGAGATAGGTTACTGGGGGAAACAGCGAAATCATGGCATAGGTGTCCCAACACAGAGAATGATACGTCGCCATGACCACCAGAGTAGGGTTTGGCATCTTTAAAGAATACCGGGCAGATATTTAAGGCCTTGGCATCATTGTATTATTACTAATAATAATAATCCATTCAGTTGATACAGCACCTTAACACGTCGTTGAGACCTCTCCAAGCAGTTCACAGAATATACTGTAGAGTGAATTGACTGTGTATTTTGTGGTCGAAACGCAGTAACCAATTGAGCAAAGCAGTGTCCCACAAACAGTCGTGAGGGCGGGGACTGACCAACAAGCATGACCAAATTGGCCATATTTATTTTGCCATTAAATCCCCTAATTTCACAGATTCCCTGGCTTAATCCTACCGCCACATTCCCCCCGTTATCTTTAAATCCCACTTGAAGATGTATTTTTTAGGATCACACCAATCCCGTCCTCTTCTCCATTTCTCGGCATCCAACCCTGCCTCTGTGAACTGCTCTGAGAGGTTAATCTGCTTGAAGGATCCTACATAAGTGCTGTTGTTTCAGAGAAAAATTCTTAGGTCAAAATAAAATAATAACCATCCTTATATATGGTACAGTGCCTTTCACATCAGGAGGCTGTCTCAAAATGCTTCAGTGGATATACTATAAGTGCAGTGACTGGGAGGGGGAGTTGCCGAAATAATGGCTGAAAGGTCATCAAAGAGGCGGACCTTAAAGGAGATGAGGAAGGGGTGAGGCGTTGTCACTCTGGGATGAAGTTCCATAGGTTTGGAGGCAGATATGCTGAAAGCCGGAATGCCAATGGTGAAATAGGACGTGAAAAAGGCCGGTGCTCACTGAACAGAGGGAGCGAGCCGGTTGGTAAGGTTTGAGGAGTTCAAAGTACAGTAGTTAGGTGGATCAAGACCATGGAGGCATTTTAATTTTAGGTCGCGTATCTTGAATTCAATTCACTGGAAGATGGGGAGCCAGTGGAGCAGGGTTAGGATGGGGGTGTTAGGTTTACGGATTCTAGTGCAGGAAAAGACATGAGATGATTGAGGGAGAGGTGAGGAGTGGGGTTGGGAAGGAGGGTGGATCAAAAACATTTAACTGCAGGAGGCAAATGAACCCATCGGTTTTACAACAGAAAGAAAGGTTGGGTTTTTTTGATAAGGAAGCTATTGCTTTTTATAGCTGTCTTCTCCGGATTCTCCCACTCTCTCAGGCACCCAGTGATATACTAGTACTGATTCATTAGAGCCCTGTAGCTCAGTGGTTAGATCACTCACCTCACAAGCAAGAGACATGGATTAAATTCTCGGGCAGGGAGAAATGTTGGACAAGTTTCCTTACTCCACACGCCTCTGTTTAGCTCGCAGTATGTAGGAACTCGATTGTTAGTCGATTGGTGCATCACTGGGATTGGGAAATTGCTGTGCGCAATTGGTTGCCGCGTTTCGCCCACAAAAACACGGTCAATTCACTTTGCAGTATAATCTGTGAAGCGCTTTGAGACGTCTAAAAGATATGAAAAGCACTCTCTCAAATGCAAAGATTAGTATTATTGTTATTAGCAAGTTGCTGATACGCAATTAACACTGAAGGCTGGAACTCCAAACAACCCTGACTGGAGTTCCCCCTGTAAACTACATCCGCGCCTTGACCGGCACCGCCTATTTCCATCTGCGCAACATTGCCAGGCTCCGTAATTATCTTACCCCCCACGCTGCCGAAACACTCGTGCACGCATACATCACCTCACGACTGGACTATGGAAATTCTCTCCTAGTCGGCCTCCCCAGTTCCTCCATTCACAGGCTGCAGGCCATCCAAAACTCTGCAGGCCGTGTACTATCCCGCACCCGCCTCCGCGACCACATAACCCCCACCCTCGCCCGTCTCCACTGGCTCCCCATCTCCAGAGGATCGAGTTCAAGATCCTCGTCCTCACCTACAAGGCCTTACACGGCCTTGCCCCGCCCTATTTAACCGATCTACTTTCCCCCTACACGCCCACCCGGACCCTCCGTTCAACAGGACTTGGCCTGCTCCAAGCCCCCCGCCCGAACCGCCCCACCATCGGAGGCCGGGCCTTCAGTTTCTCCGCTCCCACCTTATGGAATGCCATCCCTCAATCCCTCCGTCTCGTCTCTTCCCTTTCCTCTTTCAAGGCCGGTTTGAAGACTTTCCTCTTCGATCGTGCCTTCTGTTCCACCCCAAACTCTTTTACCTCCCCTTCGTGTTTCACCCCTTCCCAAACACTCCCCTCCCAGCTCGGGTCACACGCCTCCTGTTCAGCGCCTTGGGACGTCCTCCCGATGTGAAGGGCGCTCTATAAATGTAAATTGTTGTTGTTGTTGTTGTTTAAAGCATCTTTTAGACAAAAGTAAATTAAAAAAACCCTCTAATTTACACACAAGTAGAGCAACAGTCCATATCCATAGAGAGGAGAGGTAGTGCTTATCCCGCCACGATCTCATCCCCCCACTTCCACCTCCCCCCGGTGAAACAAACAAACAGGTGTTAATTAACTTGTTTTCCTCAGCAACTGAATTGGCACAAAGTCAGTGCGATGTGCAGCTCAGAGTAAGTTGACACAGACTTCACTGTTTGTTCATTCAGTTCCTGCCCTCGAGCCATCCGCCCAAGACGTTTTCCTTGTAACAGTGTCTTTTTTGCTGAGTTCTGCAGGTAATGAACTATTTTGATTCCTTCCTGTCACGTTTTCTGAAGATCGTGAATGAATAACAACGATAAATAATAATAATCACCCTTGCATTTGACGTGACGTCTTTTCACGTCATTGAGACATGTCAAAGTGCCTCACAACAACAACAAATTACATTTGTAGAGCGCCTTTCACGTCGGGAGGACGTCCCAAGGCGCTGCACAGGAGGCGTGTGACCCGAGCTGGGAGGGGAGTGTTTGGGAAGGGGTGAAACACGAAGGGGAGGTCGAAGAGTTCGGGGTGGAACAAAAGGCACGATCGAAGAGGAAAGTCTTCAAACCGGCCTTGAAAGAGGAAAGGGAAGAAACGAAACGGAGGGATTGAGGGATGGCATTCCATAGGGTGGGAGCGGAGAAACTGAAGGCCCGGCCTCCGATGGTGGGGCGGTTCGGGCGGGGGGCTTGGAGCAGGCCAAGTCCTGTTGAACGGAGGGTCCGGGTGGGCGTGTAGGGGGAAAGTAGATTGGTTAAATAGGGCGGGGCAAGGCCGTGCAAGGCCTTGTAGGTGAGGACGAGGATCTTGAACTCGATCCTGTGGAGAATGGGGAGCCAATGGAGATGAGCGAGGGTGGGGGTTATGTGGTCGTGGAGGCGGGTGTGGGATAGTACACGGGCTGCAGAGTAATGTATGTTGCAAAGTACATTAACCGTGTTTTTTGCGGAGGAAACGTGGCAGCCAATTGAACATTGACATTATTACCCCCATCACATTGAATCATCTGAAAGTATTTTGTGGATGATTGCTGCAAAGTTTAGTGTCAACGGCCAATTTTGGACATCTGTGGAACCTTAGAACGTACAGGCAAGGATATAGTCGTTAAATGATTGCATTAAATTAATTTCAGGCCACTGCACGCACTCTGGCAAGATGCTTTTATCAAACACGATAAATATCACCTTCACCCTTGTTTCTGGGTGAATAATCTGGCAATTTTCCCAGCAATATTCCGAGCACCTATGAACAACAAAGACAACTTGAATATATACAGCGACCTTCACTCTGGGTAGCTGTCTCAGAGGGTTTAACACGAGTGGAACTTGACACCAAAGCTAGAGAGTGGGGGTGGGGGAGGTGGGCACGGTCAAAGATGAAACGTCTTCAGATGCGACGGGCAAGAAAGAGACAAGGTGGAGGGATGGAGAGTTCATGACTTATACCCAACGTAGAACCAGTTCTGTCTACAATACCTTTAGCTGTTGACAAACTGGTGAGCCCACCTGTGAGAAATAATTAACAAAACGCAGGTATCATCATGAAGTCCGCCCTATAAATCACACTTACATGTTTGTTCCAACATCCTTGAAACACAAGTGAGTGATGATATTCTGGGTTTCCTAATCTTCCTCTTTTGGCGCAGTGGGAGAATTTATCACAATGATTGTGCAATATCTTGTTCTGTTTCTGGATCTGAGATCCTTTGATGCCAAGGGTTGTGTGGGTGGGGGTTGGGGGGTGGTGCTTGTATATCTGTGTGTTTGTATATATATATATGTGTGCATGTGAGCATGTTTAGAAATTGGTGTGTCCACGTGTTAGTGCACATGTGTGCATGTATGCACATGCATGTCTGTCTGTCTTTTTACACTTTTACATTTATTCATAGCACCTCTCATATTGGGAGGAAGTCTCAAAGTCCCTGACATTGCTGACTGAAAGCCTAAACAGGAGCCATGGGTGGGTGGGTGAATGGCCGAGAAGAGGGGAAAAAGGGTGGTCAAACTCAAGGGTCAAAAACAAAGGACTCAAGGAGGAATTTGAAGGCAGAGAGTGGGATTTCCTACTTACAGCTAGGTAATCAGAGGCATGTGGAGGAAGGAAACATGCCAAACATTTGGTCCTGCCCGGGAATAGAACTCGGGTCATCTTGCTTGCGAGGCAAGTGCTCCAATTGTAAAATAATAATTCTTATTATTCCACAGAAACGCCCATGATTTGGAGAAAACTGGTCATTGTATTACCCCACCTCCCCCACCCCTCGACGATTTCCCCCTGCTATCACCAGGACAACGTTGAGCTCTACCCCCCCTCCACCCCCCCCCCTCCCCACTACCACCCCACACATCCCCCTGCCCTCCACGTCCACACTGAAACAAGTCAGGCTGTGCGAACCAACCCCAAACACTAGTCAGACGAGTCAGAAGAATCTGTGCCAAGTTTACTTGTGGCTGGCAACATTTGTTCACGCAACGTGTTGAAAGAGAATGGTGTGCAGCCAAATTTGCTAACCTGACCCTGATGAGCGTGTTTTGATAGCGGAGACAGCTGTCTGAATGGCTTGCGTCGGTGGTCGGCCGACACAGTGAAAGTTACACTGATTGGCACAATCGCTTCGGCTTTTAGTGGAGAGAGGAGAGACCTCTGAAAAGCAAAGGGGTCAAGAGGATTTGTGGCGGGGATCAGCAAAGGGCTGCGCAATTGTGCGGAGTGTCTGTGGGGGCTTTGGGTGACTGGTAGTATATTTTGCCTTACTGTCAGTCGGAATCACAGTACGTTTACAACACAGAAGGCCATTTGGTCCATTGTGTCTGAGCTAGTGCTCACTTCCCCCACTGGAGCTCTCTCGTCTAGTCTCATTCCCTGCTCTTCCTTCCCCCCCCAAATCATGTCTGTGCTGCTACTCGCTCCCCCACTGAAGTTCTCTTGTCTAATCCAATTCACTACTCTCTCCACATCGTTTTGTTGCTGGTGTTCTGAAAGGTTTTTTTCTTTTTAACACTCTTTGCTTCGGCAAATATTACCAGCAGCTACTATTAGTTCTCAAGCCTATTTCTCATCAGGCTGAAAGTTAGGCGTCACCCTTAAAGCTGAGTTAAACTGTGTTAATATCAGCTTGGCTCAGTGGATAGCACCCTTGCCTCTCTGTCAGATTGTGGCTTCAAGTTCCTGTGTCATATGTTGAACAGCTTGTGCTGTACGCCATCTCAACTTTCCATTAAGCCATTCATCCAGTCCTTAAAATAATCTTTGCATTCAACAACTGGCACTTATCCTTCACATGGGTAGCATCTCAGAGCGCTTATCATGTTATCTTAACCAGCGCCTTGGTTCAAAGTGCTTCAAAGTGCTTCACAGGATTTACAGTAAATAAATGTAGTGAATGTGCATTTTTGTAGGCGAACGAGGCAGCAAATTTGCACACAGCAATTTCCTACAAACAGCCGTGAAATGAGTGACCAAATTTAGCTGGAGAAATACCTCGGACTTTGATCAAATCCACGCCATCCCTGCATCATCTCAACATCGCTCATCTCCCTCGCCTAAAAAAACACACAGTCACTGCACATTTCAGATAATCTGGGGAAGTGCTTTGAGATGTCCTCCCACCAATGGAAAGTGCTGTATCAAATGTGAGAATTATGATTAGTATTATCATTATTTTGAGGCACAAGTTCCTCCCTCAAACCCCACGTACCCCTGTGAGTGCCCACCAGTCTTAAACTGAGCCTTTTGCTCAGTCTGTAGAACAGTTACTTAATTTGGGTTTTATTGTAATTATGGGAAGCGCAGTGGCTCAGCTATATTGTCTGAGCGTAATTGGATTGTAAATTCCTCTTGTGACATTAGGCTAATGCAGACGGGACCTAATGTTAAACAATCATTTTCCCTGTCTTGCCTGCCATAAAGCAAAGGTGGCGTGTGCTGTAATAGTGCCTGGTGCTTACAAGGGTCAAGCAACTGGGAAACAGGAATAGCAAGATTTTTTGGAGGGGGGAGTTGGGCTGGGGAGGCTGAGAGGGCAATGCACTGATGCTCACTGTAAATTCCCAGCCTCAGGGCCACACCACCAACAAACACTGCCTGAGCAAGGGCCAGACTCCGGAATGTCTCCTCTTCCACCTGCACCCTGCAATGATCGGCTATTTCGTCTGAGGCCCCACCAGGCCCCCAAATTCCTGCCGTTGTCAGCCTTAAGGTGTCAGCCTGGGCTCGATTGGTAACGCTACTTTCCTCTAAGTTACACTCAGACTGTTTTGGGGTTCGAGCCACCCCCAACTCTATCCCTCTGTAAATAATAAAAACTAATACTAATAATCCTTGTATTTCCTGTGTTCATAACCCTTCCTTATTGAGACTTCAACGTAACAAATAAAAATAAGAAGAATCCTTGTATTTGATGCAGCACCTTATCGTTGCTTTGAGATGTCTCAAAGCGCTTCACAGAATACACTGCAAAGCGATTTTTGACTGTTTGTTTTGTGGACAAAACTTGACAGCCAATTGCGCACAGAAGTGTCCCACAAACTGTCGTGGATTGAGTGACCAATTTATCATGATTAGTATTATTATTATTTGGGATGGAATTATTACCCTTATTATTAGCCTAATGGTATTATGACATGGCCGGCTAAAAGGGAAGGTTAATTTTCAACATTGCATCTCCCATTAAATGGAAATCATTGCCTCCAAAAGCAGGAAGTTGTTTTCTGTTGCAGGGACATGAGGCATTATGATCTCATTTCAGCAATGTTTTGGACCCATTCTTGGTCTGTCACCAGCATTGAGGCAATGGCTAGAGAAATGGAGGCTTTCATTCCATTAGTCTTTCATACCACTGGGTCCCGTCTAATAACATCATGGAACAGACGAACATTTTAGCTTTGAACCAGTTCCAAGCGTTTTGTTTCCTCCAATTTCAAGCATTATTGTTTCACCCTATTTTACTGTCATTTGGGTACTGGAGCTTTGCGTTCAAATGAAGGAATCCAAACGTAAAAATGTAAAAAAAAAGAACTGCTTTAATTCTCGTCTCAGCGAAAGAAAGGATTGGAGGAACATTTCGGCACATTCGGTAACTTTTTTCCCCAAAGCAACTGATAATTATTATTATTATAATAATAATGATAATCACGGTGATGAGATGTCTCAAAGCGCTTCACAGAATAACGTGTAAAGTGAAGTGACTGTATATTCTGTGGGAGAGATGTGGAAGTCAATAAATTGCGCACGCAGTGTCACACAAACAGTCAGTGATTGATTGAACAAATCATTATTTTACTTATTCATTTAATCTTTGAAGGGATTATTACACGCGGAAAGTGATCCACCAATCGAGCAACATCCAGGTCACTACTTACTGCTAGGTGAACAGAGGCAAGTGGAGTAAGGAAACTACAATATATTTGCAACAACAAGGCACTGGAATAAGAAAATTATAAATACAATGCCAATGAACTGTATATTTGTATAGCATTTTTCTCATTGGGAGGATGCCTCAAGGCACTGGGACATAAGAGAATACATACAAAAAAGCACAAAAAATAAATACCTGTTGGCAAAGTTACTATCAGTTGACCTCTTGAGCAGGTAAGGACATTAGGCCATTAATGAGTATATTCCCAAGTATATTCTGGAAGACACACACAATACAAGTCAAGGTGTTGTGAATTCAGAAGGACATGTTTTGGGTCCTTGAGTCAATAGACTTCAGGGGCATTTCCCCCACCATACCTTACCTCTCCAACCATCCACTTAGCAAAATACCGGCCTGCTCCACATCCATCCATCCAATCCACCCCACTATCGTCGGGCAAGCTTTCAGCCAATCTGTCACCACTCTCTACATAGAGGGTGTTCACAAAGTACTGTTACACAAGTTAATTTTTTATCTTACAGTGAATTTTTATTTTCTGTTGCAGATAGGCCGAGTGTAACAAGGTCTGACACCAGTAACTTCCTCCTCAGTCCATCCCTGTTACAGAAGATATCACACCGAATATGATGTCGGATCTGATCCATTATCTACCATGAAAACGATGGCGTTCACACACACATACCAATCCTCTGGACTTCTAAATACATTTAAACATTTGTACTGAATACAAATAAATACGTCTCAATACAGTTATTAGCATTTCTCCACATGTTTCTGTTGTTGGTCGGTGCACTGAAGAAAAAAAACATGGGGGTTACACAGGAATTTGTGGACATTCTGTAGACTCCATCCTGGAGTCCCGGCATCTTCCCCCCTCACACCCTCTCCACCTTAAAAAACATACCTTAAGATCTATATTTGGCCACATTTACAAGATTTTACAATCAATTGTAGTGACCGTGTATTTTTTTTAGGCAAACATAGCAGGCAATTTGGGCGCAACTGTTTTACAGCTGGTTACCCGCAATGCACACACTGGGGTCCCCAAGTCTCGGCTATTACTTTGCCCTAATAATTCCCGAAAACAGGTAAGCAGGATCCGTCCCTCCAGAGGGAGAGAGCGAGAGAGAGTGCCCATTCCATTCCAACAATCTATCTCTGGGATTTCCATGTGTGTATTGGGACGCATGGAATTCTCGGCTTGGTTTGGATACTCTTAAGCACGGCAATAGGTTTCCGCATCAGTCAGACACCCAGTTGACCCTAACACCCATCCCACCGCCCCCCCACCCACACACACAAAAAAAACAATTCAAATCCAAACTTCTCTGAGGAATATTGGCAGGAATGATTTTGAGTGTGCTGGAATGTATTTACTAGCGCAAAGTACAGAACCAGTTCAGTAAGGACGATGAGATGTTGGCAAAAATTGCTGGCAATCGGAGGGGAGGGAGGGAGGGAGGGAGGGAGGGAGGGAAGGAGGGAGGGTGGGAGCGAGGGAGGGAGGGAGGGAGGGAGGGAGGGAGGGAGGGAGGGAGGGAGGGAGGGAGGGAGGGAGGGAGGGAGGGAGGGAGGGAGGGAGGGAGGGAGGGAGGGAGGGAGGGAGGGAGGGAGGGAGGGAGGGAGGGAGGGAGGGAGGGAGGGAGTGCCAGCTGACATTCGTGTGTGCGCTCATTCTATTCAGGGAGATTCCTGGAGACAGGAAAAGGACGTAACATAAACTCCATTGTTTCAAGAAAGGTCATGAGAAGGAGCTGGAAACTGTGACGCAACTTGTCAATCATTGATGTTGCCGGGTCTCATTTGCTGTAGAGGACAACTGGTATAGGGAGAAGTGTTGGGGTGGGGGTGGGGGTGTGGGGTGGGGGATGAGGGTGAATGGGGGGGACTCTGAGTATATACTAGCCTCTGGAACAAACCCAAGCACACCGACTCCCATCTTCGGGAATGACACTGGGAGATACAAGGGAGTTGGTAAGAAATGGATTATAAAAATATTAACCCTAACCCATACCGTAGTGTAGTGGTTAGCACGCTTAGAACCCAGGTTCGATTCCCACACAGGGTGAAACCTTAGGCATATTTCCTAATTTCACACACACACACACACATAAGCCTCTGTTTATCTCGCAGTAATTAGGAACCCAGTTGTCAGTCGATTAGCAGATTGCTTTTCAGGGGGTACATTGCACAGAAAAAAAAATTGCTCACTCAACCCACGACTGTGTGTGGGACGCCGCTGTGTGCAATGGGTCGCCGCGTTTCGCCCACAAAATAAAGTCAATTTCACCGAACGGTATATTCTGTGGAGTGCTTTGAGATGTTTCAAAGAAGCGCTGCGTGAAATGCAAAATATTGTTATTGTCAGAAGTCAGTCGGGACCTAGGGTTCAACGTTGGATTGGAATGGGTAGTGCCTTCTGCCCACGCAGTCCTCCCCCCATCCCCTGCCCTCGACTGCCCAACACTGTAAGTTGGGTGTGTTGACCCCGATCACGAACATCGACAGCCCGATGGACAAAGAAGGGGTTGCAGGAATTAAGTCACAGGCACCGGGGGAGATTTGTGTTTATCAGTGCACGAGATCTAGACTGTAAGCACACAGTTTAAGAGATGTCAGGAGATACAAATGAGTCGCTTTCTGCGTGTGTCATTTTGAGAGAAAACATACATTATGTGTAATGTTAGCTAAGATTTTATTTTTGATACGACCCATCGCGGGAGCATGCCAAGGATAACGCGCCTTTGAAACACATGGACGCTGTAAAGCAGGTACCTGTACATTGCAAAACATGTTACTTTATACCTACAATGACTCCAGGCAAGACTTGAGTAATTTTTTGTTCAGTCCTGTTCCACACCTGTCTTATCTGAGCAGTACAAGAGCTCCCTGTCGCCTTTCCTCCTACACGCCCCTACCCCCACCTCCCACTCACTGTCCTTCCTTTATCAGCTCATATAGAATCATCCTTGCATTTATATGTCTCAGAAATGAGTAATAATAATAATAATAATAACTAAGACTCACATTTGATATAGTGCCTTACCACATCTTCGAGGCATCTCAAAGCGCTTCACAGAATAACACTGTGAAGTGAATTGACTCTGTATTTTGTAGGCAAAACCTACATTAATACAACAACAAGTTACATTTGTATAATGCCTTCTCCCTTTGCGAGGTCAACCCAAGACATTGAAGGGTTTGTACCTGAGCGAGGGGTTGGGATACAGAGTGGTGGAGGTCAAGGGAGTGTGGGGGTAGGAGGCGAGGTGAAGGCACAGTTAACGAGCAAAACTGTGGAGGGTTTTAAAAGTGAGGAGAGGGATTTCCAACTGGGTTTTATGGGGGAATCGCACGGACGGGCCAGGGATGTTTCCTCATCATCCAAAGGACGGTGTCTCTGTCACTCTACCTGGTGTTGTGATGGAACATTAGAGAATTCCAAGACCTGATGTGGGGGTGGGTGGGGGGGGGGGGGGGGGGGGGGCGGGGGGGGGGAACCCCGTGAACTCCTGACCTGGAGTGCAGAACGCCAACTAACCCAGAGCCCTGCGAGAAGCGAATGTGATTTGGAGCTGGGAGGCATCATGAATCACGTTTCGTCAGCTTCTACCTGGAGGCTCTTAAGGGAATGATGAGAATGACTGTCTGCTGTTATTTATCACCTGATCTGTCAATGGCCCTAGCCGAGGTACCTTACTTTACCTCCTCTGAGCTCATAGTCTCTCGAGTGCCCTGTGCCAAGGAGAGAGGTCACTGAGAGAGCAGAAAACCCTACAGATCTGTGGGCTCTCCCCCCCCCACTCCCTGTGTCTAACCCAAGCAGTCAAGAGAGCTCAGGAATGTATACTCTACCCCAGGGCAGGAAGGGAAACGTTCCTGAGACCGGGCTCCGGCAATCACACTGTTTACTTTGCGACCCGCGAGCGAGTGTTGTAGTTTGGGTGCGTGAGTGCCTCAGAGCTAGCTCCTTAACGCCATTTCCCTGGGATTGTGTTTCCGCCTTGCTCTGGCAGGAGGAGGGGGGAGTAGGGTTGTTGGGGGAGTAGGGTTGTTGGGGTATCGGGGAGTTGTGGGGCTGGCGAGGTGGGTAGAATAGGAGAGGGAGTTTTCTAAAAAAAATAAAAGCACATTGTTTAAACTTTCTGCTTATTTTTCTTTCAAGTCTCGAATCGCCAACTCCCCCAGGACACGTCATTTTCTTTATAAATTGAGTTCATTAGATGTCTAAGCTGTTTACTTTCGCTGCAAATGTTTTTGGCTGAAAAAGCCATTAGTGAAATGTAGCTCATTACTATAGCATCACAGAGGGTGTGGCACCGATGCCTGTTTGAACATTGTGTGCTGGGTGGGGAGTGGGGTCGCATATCATAGTAATAACACAATAATGTTCCTTGCATTTGTGAGTCCGGGAGCTTAGTGGTTAGAGCACTCGACTCACAAACGAGAGGACCCTGGTTCGAGTCTCCCAGCAGGGCAAGACATTGGGCAAATTTCTTCACTCCACACGCCTCTGTTTACTCCGCGAGCCACATCGAGGCTCGACTATGGAAACTCCCTCCTCGTCGAACCATCCCGACTCTTCCCTTCACAAGCTGCAGATCATCTAGATCGTCTGCAGCTCATGTCCTCTCCTTCACTAGGCCCCGCGACCACATCACTCCCACTGTCATCCAACTCCACTGACTCTCCACCCCTCAGAGGATGGAGTGAATTCAAGGTCCCCGACCTCACTTATAAGGCCATTCACAGCTTTGCCTCCAGATATCTCTCCGGCCTGCTGTCTCCCTACCAACCTGCCCACCCACTCCGTTCAGCGGGCTCCGGCCTGCTCCATGTCTCCCACCCGCCTTTCCGTCAGCGGCCAGGCTTTCACCCTCTCTGCCCCCACAGTCCCTTTGCCTCGCTTTCTCCCTTGCCTCCTTCAAGGCCGGTCTCAAGATCCTCCTTTTTGATTGTGCCTTCTATGACTGTTCAGCGCCTTGGGACGTCCTCCCGACGTGAAAGGCGCTCTCTAGATGTAATTTTGTTGTTGTATTTACCTGGCTGTAAGTAGGAACCCACTTGGTAGTCAACTGGCGAATTGCTTTTCTGGCATAATAATTGCTTAAACAAAATCTGGTCACTCAATCCAAGACTGTTTGTAGGACAATTGGCTACTGTGTTCCACCCACTTAATAGGCTGTCAATGTACTTTACAGTATATTCCGTGAAGCACTTTCGAGACGTCTCAAAGAGGTGATAAGCCACTCTATCAAAATTCAAGGGTTATTATAATCTGTATGATTATTTGGCTGCTGCGTTTCGCCCACAAATTACAGTCATGCCGTGTTACCGTATATTCAGCAAAGCGCTTTGAGATGTCTCAACAACGCGATAAAGCGTGGCATCAAATGCAAGGATTATTATTATTATTAACAATGTTTTTTTAGAATGAGCGGTCCTGATATCAACCACCATTCTTGGAAACCTGTTCCAGGCATTAATTAACCTTAGGGTAAATAAATACTTCCTGGTGTCTGTCCTGAAATTGTTGTTGCAACTCTAAACCTGGTGTCCTTTGGCTCTATTACATCTTCAAGTATTCTTCTGGGTTTCGTTTTTTGCACAAAATCTGATTTACCTCTTTAAGGTCACTGCTGCGTCCCCTCCTCTCAAGACTATAGTGTCCTATCTTACTTAACAGTTGCTTGGTAGCTCATTCCGCCAACAATGGGGATCATCCTCATCGCTCTCCTCTACACCGTCTCTAGGGTCTGGGCAGTCCCCGTATGTCTCACAAAACAGTCATAGAATCTTAGGGCACAAAAGGAGGCCATTCGGGCCCTCGAGTCTGTGCTGGCTCTTTGAAAAGAGCAATTCAATTCCACTGCCCCAGCTCTCTCCCCATAACCGCACAAACCCGTCCTCCCCACTAAATGTCTCTCTTTTAAAAGTTGTTATCGAATCGGCCTCCACCACCTTTCCAGTCAGTCCGTTAATATTAATTTGGTCCGCAGCCTTTCACTTTGGGAGGACGTTTCAGAGCGTTTCTCACAGGGTATATTGCAAAGTGCAGTGACTGTGTACTTTGAGGCAAACGTGGCAATCAGTTTGCAATGTCCCGCAAACAGCCATAAAGTGAATGAATTACAAATTCTTATTTGGGGGTGGGGGGATTGTCGGCCAGGACATCCAGGGGAGAGAGAAACTCCCTTCTCTTTTCTAACAGCGCCGCGGGATCTTTAACATCCACCTGAACAGGCAAACGGGACCTCGGTTTAACGTCTCATCCAAAATGATGCGTCTCCGATAATCCAGCAGACACCCCATCCCAAGCTGATACGCAAATACCAATCTCCCCCACCCCTAGACACACACACACACACACACACACTAATCCCCTCCCCCCCGCACTTGCAATATCCAGTGTTAAATCTCAAGTTACATAACTCTGTTGAAGCTGAGATGGTGCGTTATGAAAGGAAAGATGATAGTACACCCTGAGAACGCAGCACATTATCTCACGATCAGGATATCTGACACAAAGATATGTACAGTATTTACACGTCCATTAGCCCAGGCCTAACAAAGCTGAGATATGTAGATTCTCCCCACTGGGACCTGGTGTAAATCTCTTTATTGTGTGTGTAAAAAAAAGCACAGACAACTCTGTTCGACCATTCTTTTTTTTAGTAAAAATCCAAATAATCCTTGAGTTTCATCTAAGCGTCTCATCACTCACACATGTGAGTCAGCCTGGCTCAGTCTGTAGCCCTCTCTCTGAGTCAGAAGGTTGTGGGTTCAAATCCCACATCAGGATTTGAACTTAAATAGTCTAAGCTGATACCCCAGTGCAGTGCAAGGGATTGTCTTGCATTGTCCGAGATGTCGTCCTTCAAGTGAAGGACCTGTTGCCTGTTCCAGATGGCACTAAAGATTCTACGCAATATATTGTATATATACATATATTTTATTCTTTACAGAGTATGTTGCAAAGTGAATCGACTGTGTATTTTGAGGGTGAAACCCGCCAGCCAATTGCGTGCCGCAGTGCCCCGCAAACAGTCATGGATTGAAGCCATCACGTTATTCGTCCCACCCCACGCCCCCGAAAAGCGATCCGCCAATCGATTAACAACCTGAACGGGCCACAGCCATTGTTGCAAAGACAGTGTGAGTTTACGTTACGAGCTTCAAGCTCCCAACGTGAGGTTTGAAACATGACCTTCTAACCCAGGGAGGCAACAGTCCTGCCAACTGAACCAGACCGACACCGAGCGAGAAAATGGAACAAACATAATGAGACTGAGTCTTGGTTTGGGCAGTAGCCAAGGAATAATGAAATCAAACCCCCATTACATCAGCTTCCCCTCATTGTTGTGAACCTAGGATTATTCGGAAAACATGAATAATCTCCCAACACTTTTAGGCTCGGAAAGTTTTCTGTTGGTTATTAGAATAATAACAACATTCCTTTGCGTTTTGTTACAGGGCCTTTCACACCGGAAGTAACGAATGAATCGCTGGAACTCCATACTGGAGTCCCTGCCACTCGTCAGCCCTCTTACCTCGTTCAAGACTTACCTCTGTGATGGCATTGTCTCTTTCCCCCCCCCCCCCCCCCCCCCCCCCCCCCCCACCCCCACCTCCAACAACCACTCACCGCACCCCCACTACAATTCAGCTCCCGTTCGTGAGCGAGAGGACCCGGGTTCAATTCCAATCAGGCAAAACCTTGGGCAAGTTTTTCTTAAATAATCGAAGTTGATGGTCCGTTACAGTGCTGGGGGTGTATTGCGATGTCAGAGGTGCCATCCTTCAGGTGAGACGTTAAACCCAGGCCGGATCTGCCGGTTCAGGCGGACCTTAAATATCCCATGGCACTATTTTGAAAAGTTCAAGTAAATGTTAATCAAATGCTCCAAAGTCAGGCTGCCCAAACGTTTACACAGCCGCTTAGCTTGAGGTGTCAAAATAGATCATTTGCGATTATTCAAATAATTATATCCTACTGGGCAATTTCCTGTTGGTCTCAAAAAACCATCTCCCATTCACTTTCCTCCTCTCACCCCACATTGGAATATTTTACAGTTACAAGCTATGCACACCTGATAGTAAATATCTGTGGAGTCCTGTAGAGCAATGGTTACAGCACTCGCCTCGCAAGAAATAGGACCTTGGTTTGATTCCCTTAGGCGAGATTTCTTACCCCACACACGCCTTGATTTACCGAGTACTGGACATAGCAACTAGAAACCCAGTTGTTAGTAGATTGGCGTATCACTTCTCTAGAGGAATCTCTCCCCAAATTATAATATTAATAATAATTATTAAAAGAAATGTTACAAACATTGACTGCCATGTTTCACCCGCAAAATATGAAATTATAAATTAACTTTACAATATATTGTGTGGAGCTCTTTGAGACGTCTCAATTACGTGATAAGGGACAGTATCAAACACAAGCACTATTATAGTTGCGCAGAATATTGGAATATAGAAAGTGGGTCGGCCTAGATTAATAATAAAAATAATCCGTGCACAAAAACAGAAGTGGCTGGGAACACTCAGCAGGTCAGGCAGCATCTACGGAGAAAGGAAATGTGAGTCATCATTTCGGGTCCACGACCCTTCGTCAGAACTGGGGTTTGTTGGGAGGGAGAAGCTTTTAAGAATTAATAAGAGGGGGAGAGCAAGGGCAAGGAAGACAAAGGAGAAAATGGGGTAGAGGGCAGGAGGTGATCGGTTAAAGAAATGTTAATGTTCTGAAACAAAAGGGGGAATTACAACAAAACTGCAGAGAAGGGTGTTAATAAAGAGTGTTCCGAGCAACTTCTGTTTTTGTTCCAGCATCTGCAGTATTTTGTGTTTTTATAATAATCCTCACATTTGATATAGTGTTTTTCACGTCTTCTAGACAACAACTTGCATTTATATAGCGCCCTCCACGCCAGACGGCGTCTCGGAGCGCCTCTCAAGAGCGGGGCCTGGGGCCAAACCAGAGGGAGGGGGAAAGGGAAAAGAAGTCTCAAAGTGCTTCACAGAATCTGTAAAGAGTATACCGTAAAATTAATTGACTGTATATATGTGGGCGAAATGTAGCAGCCAATTGCACACAGCAGTATCCCACAATCCGTCGTAGATTGAAATGATCAATTTATTAATGTTCGTTTTGAGGGATTATTGTCAGGCATGTGGAGTAAGGAAACTTGCCCAAGGTTTCACCCTGACCTGCTGAACCCAGGTCTCTCACTTGTAAGGCAGGCACTCTAATCATTGAGCTACAGGACTAAATATTATTTAGACAATGTTTTTTAAAAAATTAAAATAAAACCAACCATTCACTTTGTGGCTGTTTGTGGCACATTGCTGTACGCAAAATTGGCTGCTATGTTGACCTGCAAACACAGTCACTCCACTTTACAGAATAATCCACGAAGTCCTGTTTTCTGTGGTTATGCAACAATCCAAACTCCCGTCTGAGTTGAGCATTAAGGATTCGCATAATCCTTGTTAGTGAAGAAAGTTTCTCCTAATGTCCTGGCCAACATTAAATTGGTCATGTATTACATGGCCATTTGAGGCATATTGCTATGTGCAAATTGCCTAATGTCTAGAATTTGGCAATTTGCTGAATTCAGCCTTGCACTTTGAAGCGGGTTTCTGTGCTTCGTAAAGAGAACTTACAGAACACTGTCTCTGAAGTGGAGACTGTTATTTAAGGATTTGCAAACCGCCGGACACGCTGAAATGCAAAATGAATCTCGCAAGTCTACAGCAGCAACAACAAAATTGCACTTATAGAGAGCCTTTCACGTCAGGAGGACGTCCCAGGGCGCTGAACAGTTAGGTCAGGGACCCGAGTGGTGGGGAGGGTGGGGGGGTTGGGGTAGGGGGAAGGAGAGGGGGGAGAGTTTGGAGGGGTGCCGAAGGCACGGTCGAAGAGGAAGGTCTTGAGACCGGCCTTGAAGGAGGAAAGGGAGGAAGCGAGGCAAAGGGATTGCAGGATGGAGATGGAGTTTCACAAGTTTCACAGTGTGGGGGCAGAGAGGTTGAAAGCCCGGCCATCGATGATAGTGTGGTTCGGGCGGGAGACGTGGAGCAGGCCAGAGCCCACTGAACGGAGGGGACGGGTGGGCTGATAGAGAGACAGCAGGTCAGAGAGATAGGCGGGGACAAGGCCGTGAAAGTCTTGGGTGGAGATTTCCCCCTCATCTCTTCCTCCCGCGAAATGGGCGTCATCCATGGCACTTACTCAACTGAAATCACTGGCTCTGTTTATGGTATTCTTGCCTCCGAGTCGGAAGGTTGTGGATTAAAGCCCTGTGTGGGGCGGGTGATGGGAGGGGGGGGTGTGTGGGGGGGGACTTGGAATCACATATTCTAGAGCCTGACGCTTTAATCAGGTGCTGGGGGAGTGTTCCATTGTCTGGAGGTATCGTTCTTGAAATAAGCCTTTAAAACCGAACGTCCTATCATTCCCTCAGGCCGGACATTAAAGGTGGTGTGGTACTCTCCAGAGAGAGATGTACCTTAGGTCAGAGAGTCATTATTATATTTAGCATTAGTATTATTATTATTATTAAACCGGCCGCATGTATTTTGAGAGCCACAGACATACTGATTCAAACCGATGTGTTTCTTTGTGTTCATTTATTAATGCAAGTAGCATAGTATTATCCATTCTTAACAGGGGATAGGAACAAAGGTCAGATAATATCTATTCACCAATAACTTACTTTTACCAGAAAAAAAGGAAATACTGTATCCTTAAAAGCTCCACAACTAAAAGGTACTGCAGTAAAGTACAAATAACTTAGAACCTTTTACATTAGCCTACTCTGCCAGTTCTCCACGCATATTGCACATCATTCGCTTTCCTTTTTTGGCCTAACCAGTACCTCGAAAACTATACATAGGACAGCAATTATTTTACAACAGAGAGGAAGAGGGGAGTGGGGGGGGGGCGAAGGGGGTATGAAGGGGAGGATAAGACGGGAGCGAGGCAGGAGTGGGGAGGAAAGGAAGATTTTTTTTAAAAAAACGAGAGGTGCAATGGTGAATCGTTTTGAAACAGCCGTCAAGGTAAAAACACAAGATATGTACTACAAGGCAAGAAGGATATAGGTCTTTTACGTCTACTCTGTGCTATTATTATAGGTGACCCTTGGTGAATAGCACCAACACAACAGTTTTGGATGGATCACAGATAACACCAGGGGTTTGAGTTTAAAAGATCAGCCCATTTGCGATCCCCCCCCACTCTCTCTCTCTCTCCCCCCACCCCACCCTCCCATCACCACCCTCCCTGGCTTGTTAAGTCCCACACATGTGTTGACATTTAATGAGCCCTTACCACTTTGTATTCCATCCCTTTTATTAACTTCATGTGGGTTGAGGTAGAAGAGAGCAATGGGATGGGTAGGTTGAAACGCACAATAAAAAAAGGTTTATTATTTTCGCGTGTAAAATCGGTAGGTGGGGGTGTGGGGGAAGGGAGGGGAGGGGGGGAGGAACAGAGGGGTTGCTTGAAAATAAAGCGGAGGAAGTTGATTTTTTTTTGTAATTTTTATTTTTTTCTATGTATAAAAAAAACTTAAATCTTTATATAAAAATTCAGCAGGTTAAAAGTTGAGCTCGGAATGCAAATAAGTTAAAAACACTTTGGAAATTGCCACAAAAGGGAGACAGGATTCTGGAAAGCGACTGGGATTTTTAAAAGGGCTGGAAGCTTTGTGATCACACTGTCAGGATTCGCTGTATTTTTTTTAAACCCTCGGGTAATAATTTGGTCACTCAGTCCTCGACTGTTTGTGGGACACTGCTGTGCGCAATTGGCTGTCTTAGTGCGTTTCTCACACACATTATAGTCAATTCACTTCACGGCATATCCTGTGAAGCTCTTTGGGAAGTCTTAATGACTATAATGATATAGTATGGCACTATATCAAACAAAATATTATTATTATTATTACTGTAATTTGTATATAATTTGGGATCTGTATAAATCATATAATCGCCTAAGTCGTACATATGCCAAAGTCCTATTTAGGAGTTTATATTCTATGCAAGTTCGACATAATGTGAGATTTACTGATTATTCTGCACGCACACACAGAGCTTTTGAATATCTTTTTTGTGTAGTTCAAAAGGAGGGAATTTTGCGAGCACCTATAATGTGAGCATAGAAAGTGATCCAAACCTTTCTTTTTTCCCCCCAAACCAAAAGAACGAAACAAAAATTGGGGGAGGGCGGGGGCGTGGGTGGGGGCGAGAGAGAGAGAGAGAATGAGAGAAGCCTGTTAAGCATCAACTGTACTAAGATCATCAACAACAATGAAAAAAAATTAAATCTAAAGTTTATTTTTCATATTAAAAAGAGGAAAATTAATAATAATAATTATAATAATAATATTATGGAGCCCAAAAAAACTTCAGCAGTCTTTTTTTACACTAGCAATTATTATTCTGTTTTAAGACATGTTATACAACTGTTTTGCTTGTATAGCATGTAATCAAATAATTCTTCCTACACCTTTCTAGTAGCCTGGATTACTTACATACAAAACAACAGTTTACAGGAACTTGTTTCACAATACATCTCAGCCAAGGACAATCACTGCCCAGAGATCTCCAAGGCAATATCCATGTATAACACGATTGCCTGAAACTGATAGAACTTCCTACGCAGTTCAGCTAAACAGCCTGCCTGCGAGGTAATGCATCAAATGATTTCTGACTGGCGTGAGTGAGGCAGTCGGAGCTGGGAGCTTTCTTTATCTCCCTCTTGCTTTGTCGTCCCCCTCCACCCCACCACCAACCCTCTTCCTCTTCCACATCACCTCCCCCACCCCACTCCTCACTGGCTCCCCGGCAGTTTTACAAGCTCGGAGGAATCAGTCAAACCTTGTCTCTCCTCCCCCACCACTCCCACCGCCTCCATCTGTCACCGTGTGTTTGTTCCACAGCCCCACCGCCTCTCAAAAAAAACCTTGTGTGCATTCATCTCCCCCCCACCCCACCTCCCCAAAACACATGCACACACACGCACGCACACACACACACGCACACATAAAAGTCTGAGGTACATGTTCCATGCACAGCTGATCACAGTCAACACAGAAACCCCAATTGATCCATTGTCCCTTGTGTATTTTACAAGTCACTGTCAAGTTGAATGAAGGCTAGGCTGGCTGGTCGATTGGTCGGTCGAGCTGGTGGTGCTGTTGTTGTTGTTGTTGTCATCGTTGTTGTTGTTGTTGTCTTCGTCAACACAGCACGAGATTGCGTCCCACTCACTCACTCACTCACAAGCAGGTGATCTGGATGAGTCAGGCGATGGCTTATAAACAAATGGTGGTCGAGGCTTGGTTGAGCCGTGCGGCACAGAAACACCTGACCCGATGAGAACTCCAGGAATTTAAAGCGGCGTCTTTGGGGGGATGGGGGGAGTTGTGGGCTAGGGAAGAATGTGGTGGTGGTGGGGTGGAGGGAGGGGAGAAATCTTTCCCATTGTCCAAGGCTAAGCCTTATTTCAACAAAAGCGTCAGGTTGCCTATGAACCCCAGCACCTCCCCCTCCGAGTCTCGTAGGTTTCTTGTCATTGGAAATCTTGGGTGTCGGGGTAGGAGGTAAGGGTGGGAGTAAGGAAAGGAGTGTGTGTGTGTGTGTGTGTGTGTGTGTGGGAGTGGGGGGGGTTGGTGGTGATAATGGGTGGTGGGGGGGGGGGTTGGGGTGGGTGGTGGTAAAGAAAGAGAAAGGGGAGTTATTTCTATCTATATATATATATATATATAATTCGTATGAAAAATGTCAATGCAAAGCCAATTCCACTCTGGCGCTCAGTTGGCCGCAGGGCAGGGTCCCACTTATCCCATCGCGGAGACCATGTTGGAGGGATGGTGGGGTCCGAAGGAGAGGCCGGATGAGGGATGCATGGGCGTCGGTGTCGACAGCATGTGCCCTGCGTGGCTGAAGTGTGGGATGTGGCCCATGGGAGACATGTGTCTTGAGAGCGCGGCGGGGCTGAAGGAGCTCGCTTTCTCCATCAGGTTCTTCGAGAACTCGTCCAGTCCATCGTGGCATTTTTTGGACTTTTTGGATTTGCTGGACATCTTCCTGTTCCTTGTCTGGATGCCTTCCTTCTTCATGGTCAGTGGTCGGTTAATCTGTGGGAGCGGAAAGACGGAGGGAGGGAGGGAGGGAGGGAGGGAGGAAAATATAGAGAGAGAGAGAGAGAGAGAGAGAGAGAGAGAGAGAGAGAGAGAGAGAGAGAGAGAGAAAAGCCACAAAGGGAAGAGAGAGAAAAAAAAGTCTAGTGAGGAAAGCAATATTTTTGGAAAAAACACACACACACACACCGCCCAAACATATCCCTTTATCCGACACAATAAAATTAGCCCAAATAAAGAAGGCCCCGAGCATAACGTTCTCAAATTGCACAGATTGAATGTGGCTCAGCCTTATTTACAATGTCATTATTCAGCCCAAGACGTTAAATACACTTTCTTATTGGTTAACGTCCAACAGCTGTCAATTGGCCTTTACAGGCAAATTAACAAGACCTACAAGGTGTTTAGTTGGGGAAGTTAAGGTGCCGCACTTCAGGTGTTGTGTGTTTTGATACCATTTTTCTTTTTTTTTATCCACAACATCCGTGTCTCAAAATGCTCTGGAACGTTTGCCGTCAGGGGCCGTCGCTTCTCGACGTTGAGGTTTGAACCTACCACCTCCTGATGGGGCAACTTCCAGCGGGAGGAAGGGAGGGAGGGAACAAGGCCATTCAGCCCAACCAGGCTGGTCTGCCGGGTTTGTTAGATCTACCCAGGTATACCAACAAATGCAAGGATTATTATTATTATATTGTTAAGTCAGTATCCCTCCCTCCCCCCTCTCTCCCTCTCTTTGTAGGCGAAACATGGCAGCCAGTTTGCGATACAATTGTCTCACACAAACTTCAAGTGAGTGACCCAATTTTATGGGGTGGGGGTGGTGGGGAGGGGTGGGGTGTTGACCAGGATGCTTGGAGAGAGAGAAACTCCCTTCTTTTTCCAATTAGCCCTACAAGATCTTTAATATCCACCTGAAAAGGCTGGTGGGACTCGGTTTAACATCTCAACCAAAGAACTGCCTAATTATAAATACTATTTTCAGTCGTTTGTCTCACTTTTCCGTCCGCGCGGCTCTCAATGAAGCTTTCACTGATTTAGGGTGAATTGACCGTGCATTTTGTGGGTGTCATACGCTAGCCAGTTCTGCAGTTTCTAGTTTCCCGCAGTCGTGGAATGAGTGAACAAATTTCTTTGACGGGAGGAAATTCTTTTTGGAGCCCCAACACACATGCACATACCCATTTAACCCAGCCTAAAGCACACTGCCTCCCTCAGAGCACAGAATATATATCATACCCCCCCACCCCCCACTTCCCCCCACCACCATCTACCACTTTCTCCATCCTTCCCCTCTCTCTCCCTGCCCCCCACCCACCATTCTCAGCTTCGTTCCCATCTGTAATTCTTTCTCACATCCAGTATGCATGGATATAAAACAAGAATGAATAACATTGCTGAGTTAACAGACCTCAACCAAAAAACAGTACTTGGGATAGCTGTGAAGTTTACAGTAGGGACTTCAAAAACACACGACCTGAATTTTTTTTAACACATTAAGCGAAATAAGTGGTGTTTACAGTGTGACTGTTGCTCAGCTTTTTGGGGGGGCTGCTCTGGTTGTAAACCGTTATCAAAGAAAGGTTTAGGTCTAAGGCATGTAATCGACCAAGTTTAAGGCACTTTCTGTTAACTGTTGTTCAAGCGACAGACAGTATCGTTAGGAGTGCACATATTATATTCATGGTACATAAACGGACAGATAGAGGCTGCTTATCCATATTATTATTTTAGCCACAAAATACGCAGTTAATCTGCGTTACAATATATTCTGTGAAGCGTTTTGAGACGTCTCAATGACAGGATAAGGCGCTATATCAAATAGAAGGATTATTATTATTTGATGCAAGGATTATTGCGAACGGAAGGAATATTATACAGAATAATAATCCTAGCATTTGATACAGTGTCTTATCACGTTGTCGAAATGTGGCATAGCCCCTACGTCACAAAGCCCCTCGCAAGTCTTATTGTACCGATAGCAACAGCGTACTGTATTTTGTTGACAACAAGCAGTCAATTATCACGTCATTGAGAAGTGACAATTGCTTCACGGGATTCACAGTAAAGTGGGTTGAGTGTATTTTCCCTCCATTATAACCAGCAGTCAGTTGAGACCGTCAGTAATTGGTTTTCTATGATTAATTAGTTACTATTTATCTTACTCTACCCCTATTAGGTCGTCCGTTAACCTCCCCGTTGTTGGGACAGGAGAAAAATATTCCCTTTCCTTCTAATGGATTTCATAATTCCTAAAGTGTTTTGAGATGTCAAATGAGATTTTTTTTGCTTTGAGATCGTTATTAATCTTACTCGTTTGTAAGACTGCTGTGAGAATCAGACTCAAAGCCTAGCGGGGTGATAGATACAAATGAATGATGCTTGGGGTGGGTGGGGAAGGGGGGAAACCCCAACAAAACAAAGGAAGAGAGACTGATACTCGACCCCTTTCCTAACTGAAAACAAACACTAGCGTAGCAGTGTGGAGAGATCAAAATAGCTGCTCAGTATAAACAGACCAGCGAGAAGCCAGCAGTTCCAGTTTAACACTTGTTTACTTACAGTACTTGCATCCTCAGTTACAAAGCCTTACTTAACGACAAACCAGTCAACAAGTTAATAAGAGATTCCCGAGCTTTGAGTGGATGTGATACTGAGCTCAACACCGTCTGGGCAGATAAGGTTAGAGTGAGTGTCCTTGTCGGACTTGAAAGGAATGCAATTATTCAGAATGCTCAATTATTTTTTTTGGGTGGTGGGTGGGGGGGGGGGGGGGCGGAGAAGGGGGATTAAAAATATGGTTTAACTTGAAAACTATGCCACAAATATTGTTTACGTTGCAGTTTGTAAAAGTTCAATCACCGCAGCTCTCTTTCCCTCCATTCTAGCCAACTCCCAGCGTACTGCACAGAGACGCTGCTTTGATGTTGTTTGGGTTTCTTAATGACTGGTTCTCACACAATGGGCTAAACTGCGTTACTTCTGCTCAACTCCCATGTCTTCAGGCTACTCCTCGTGATAGTTCAAGCCCGGGGAGAATCTCTTTTGTTAGAGCATTGGTTTCCATGTGAATTATGTTTTCTTTGGGGTCAGCCTGGTGTCTGACACACGAAGAAACCCATCACTGTTGCTTAAGGGTATCCAAACCAAGCTGAGAGTCCCACCTACATATGGAAAGCCCAGAGATACATTGTTGGAATGGAGTGTGCATTTTCTCTCTCTCTCCCCACTCCCCCCCGCCCCCCCCCCCCCCCCGCTAGCTAATTCCATAAAGAATTAGGCGCAGGTTGGTAAGAGCCAAGGCCAAGGGGGGCTTCCCATTGAGAATATTGTCTGAGAAGCTTTCGTGCTGTTTGTCCATTAGGAGTTTGGGCTTGCAGGGTTAATATGTAACCCTCTCCCACCAGTTAGGTTCAACTGGTCACTCACTCACTTCATGGCTGTTTGTGGGACACTTCTGTGTGCAAAGCGGCTGCCTACGAAATACACAGTCACTACACTTTACAACAAAATATGAAGGGTTCATAGATGTCTCACCGATATAGGCTGAATCTCAATCCAAGAATTATACTTTTTTTTTACTGAGAGCGCGTCAGCCAAAGCTAGTCTCTTCACATAGAAACCACAGCAGCACTGATCAGTTCTATGTAATTTTTAGGGTTTAAAAACCCTAATCACACACTCGCAGATTTAGATTATGTGATTCCAATTGCTGACATAGGCTTGAACCTTCTGACACTGAGCCGGGCTGACTGACACAAATTCCTGTTAATATACTGCTGATTCACCAGAGCATATGGTATATTCAATGTTATATATTTTAATAATAATCCTTGCCATTTGATACAGCACATTTAACGTCTGTAGGATTGTGAAAGTGTGGTGACCGTGTATAAATAAGTGTCCTGCTTTCGTTATTCACGGTAGCTATTCCATTTCATTCAACCTCACTCAAAATACCACATTCATCATATTCGCTAAATAAACCCTGCCAGATCCTATCATCCCCTGTGAGGTACTGTAATATTTCACACAATTTAAAGATTTTCCTTCAGAATTTGTTCTCAAAACATCTAGAGTTCCTGTGGGAGCTTTGAGGTCAAAGGGAAACACATTGTAACGCAGCCCAAATATTCTAAATGTCACAGCGGGACGACTGTTTGAGTGTTGAAAAATTCATATTAAATACGAACACAAGAAAGGACAAACTTCAATAAAGACCGAGCTCGCATTGGTGCCAAAATAATGTTAACAAGAGCAGCAAAGGGAATTATAATAATACTTGTATTCAATATAGCTCCTTTCACATTGTTGAGATGTCCCGAAGCACTTCACAAAATAAGATTGTGAAGGAAATTGACTTGACTATTTTGTGGGCCGAACGCGATAGACAATTGCCCACAGCCGTGGTTTAGGTAGCGTCTTTCAAGTCAAGAGGATGAATTATCGAATAGGTGAGAGATCTCAGAAGCTCTTTGCGAGATGTGCTGTGTTTAGGCTGTGTTACTTTGCTAGCAATGTCAATGAAAATGAAACCAATAGTAATAATTTGGTCACTCAATCCACAATTGTTTGTGGGGGAACGCTGCTGTGCGTAATTCGCTGCTGTCGTGTTGCGCACACAAATGTACAGTCAATTCACTTTACAGTATATTCTGTAAAGAGCCATCTCAAGTTGTTGTTATTGCCTCCAAGATGTGAAAAAGTCTTATATAAAATGCAAGGATTATTATTCTATCAGAAAATATAATGATGCAAGCTATTAGTAAACTCATTTATTAAAACTGAATTTTTTTAAAAAGAAATTGAAAACAGGGCAATACAACTGTGTGTGTGTGTACTCCCTTCCCCTATAAAATCTGCTCTAATGACAGGGAATGGACACTGGGATGGGACACTGTGAAACACCAACAAACCCGCCCCAGGAATCTGTGAGCTGGAGTTTAATGGGCAGCTGCTATGTAAATGCACACCAGATGAGATCTGTCCACACACAACTGATGGACCAATAAGGATTAATTGATTGAATTAGACTGGCGCCATTCACGTGACAATTACTAGAGTCCCTTAATCCTACCCCATAAACTGACAACAGTGGTGGTCTCTTTCTCTCTCTGTCTCTGTCTCTCTCTCTCTCTCTCCTGCCCTTCCTCAAACCCCAGTGCTCAGTCACATTTCACACGGACACAGTACTAAATCATGAGCAGCATTGGAGATTTTTTCGAAACACATTCAACAACAACTGAATTTGTATATACTGAATATAAATTGAAACCTGAGGGGGGGGGGGGCGAGATGGGGGAGGATTTTTTTTGTGTAACATTGGTGGCCCCCACATAGAATTATTGCCTCAATGCCACACACACACACAAATAAACACACTCACTTTTAAAAGCTAAATGCGGTAGTTAAATTATTGTTTCAAATTAAGTAAATTGAAAGAATTAAAAATAAATTAAAAACAACAAATTTAACATAAAATATTAATAATTTTACTACTGTGTCTAGCTCAAGAGTTAACTCGATTTTTTTTCAAAAAATTAAACCTACTTGCATTACACATCATTTTAAATATAAATCATACCGATTTAAATCATGTTATTTTCTATTCTATTTTCATTGTATTGCCTCGATGGGAAAAGTTTAATATTTTTAAAAAGTGTCTTTTTAAAGCTTTACTCTCCCACCTTTTAAAAAAAAGATATATTTGTTTTAAGTGTGAGTGGTAGATAAGCACCACTACTCGTTCACTACTCAGTCAGATTGATAGCTTGGATCACACGTTTTATATATATATATTACCTTGAAAGGCACAATACAAATGTAATTTTTCGGCTGTTGTTGTTGTTGTTATTTTCCTTCCAAAAACAAGGATTATTATGACTTGCCTGCCTTATCTCACCCCCAAGTCAATGCAAGATAGGCTTAGCGATGCAGTGCAGATAGGTGCAATGCGCCAGCAGCAACTCTACTGTACGTAGAAGGAAAACTCACGTTGTGTAGTTTGTAATACAATCCACAGGCGTTGCAAACAGGGTCTCCGTTGGCATTCCTTCTCCACAATGTGGTGGTGCTCGTTTGGCAGTTAGCACACGAGGTGCCCGCCCGCCTCGCAGCAGACTGCAAAGCAGAGAGAGAAAGAGATGGGGGAGAAGCGAATGAATAAAGAGAAGTTGATTGTACTGTATACCATAGAGTATTATTCGTTTTTATACTATACTAGTATTATACTGTATGCTATAGAGTAAGTTGCTTATCTCAATCGACGCCCAAAATTGACCCACCTTACCCCAGCACCAAACACCACACCTTCACCAATCTAAAGCCTTTAGCTATTTTTCCTAACTTAATTAATCAATAAATTAATTCACTAATTTCTGTGTATATTATATGAAATGGTCTCAATCACACATACACACACACACAAAAAGGCTGTGATACCATTAACATGTCTAATAAGTTTTAAGAATAACAGTTTTTTTAAGATAATAGTGTACTGTAATTATCATGATGTTTTGGTCATCCTGTATATATATATATACACACACAAACTATCTTCTCACCTTCCCTGTTAGTGTAATGTTTAAACACCTTTGTATGGGGGAGGTGAGTGTGTGTGTGAGATTGGAGTGTAAATAAAATAGTTATCTGGTTCAGACAGATATTAAACACCTTACAATTACTCTCCATAACAGATACACGATTAATACAGAGTTTACCACCCCACCCTCCTCCAAACATATCCTTTTATTGTCAACACATAACGATAACAATATTTCCAAATAGCAAATAGCAAGTCAAAGGTTCTCCCACCCCTCTCTCTTTCTCTCTCTCTCTTTTCTCCTCTCTCATTCCCCCTTCACCCCTTCCTCTCTCCCTCCCTCCCTCCACTGTCAACAAACAATGCTGATTTGGGGATTGTGATGACATCGACCTACTGATTTTTGAATATATAAAACAACACATGGGGATGTGAGGTATAAAAGCGCTTGTGGATAAATAGTGTGTAGCCTTGGTAAGGGTAACGTTATTGCTCCAATTCTCTAGTTCGGACCTCTCTACTATCAGTGATATTATCGCTGGTTACAGATAAAATCGTTGCACACGATGTAAAACGTGACGTTTTATATACAGTGTCAGCCATTTATTGCGGTGCCTGGAATATCCAGCTTCTGTTAAGACACCAAAAGTTGCGCATAACACACAAAAACACATTGTAACTTTGATCTTTCATGTGAATTACAATTTATATGCACACACACATTCGCACAAGAGACACTGATTTAACCCAGGTTTCTTCAGATCTCCATGTGATTCGCTAAAACCCTCAGTCAGGTGTGTTTTGAAGATTTGGGGGTAGATAATGCACTTTAGATTTTTTTCTTTATATATATTTTTAAAAACTTTTACCTCTCTCATTCGCCCTCTGCCTCTCTCTCTCTCTCTCTCACACATTTTTCTCTCTCTCCCACTCCACACTCTGCCTCCTCCCTCTCTATACCCACTTTCTCAATTAAAATAATATATATATAAAAAAATGAACAGAGTTCAGCCTGCAATCAAAATAAAGGGGGGGAAATGTGTATTCCCCTCCTCCCCGCCCCCCCACACACACACACGCATTTGACTGGTTAAGAGGGGAGATTAAAACTTCTATTTTTTAAGAACACCCGGCAAAATTTGTGGTTGAAATAAAAAGGAAAAATGAATTTATCTTGGCCTGGTCACAAAATAGGGTCCACATCTTATCTTGAAAAGTTGAATCCAAAGGGCAAAGTTTTTTTTCTCTAGGTTTGTTTGAAAATAAATTAGGAGTTTGTAATCCATTTACTTTATAACTGCAGAATCCACTCATTCCAAGTATCAAAGGGCCAGATTCAGTGAGGAAGTTTAATAGGATTCAAGTCATTATTTAGATGCCAGAATGGTAGTAAAACTTTTTTTAAATTGGAAAAAAATGCTGATTTTTTTCCAATTTAATTTCTTTTAAATGCTGCGAGGTGTACTATTTTCTGGTGATAAAATAAAATACATTGGTCAAGCCAATTGTGTGTCTGAACTCTCAGCAGAAATCTTTTTACTTTACAAGAATCTTAAATGGTCTCAAACACACATGTACACATATGTATGGATGAAAATTAGGCTATCACGATTTGTGATCACTCAGCATATATATATATATGTATATATATATATACACACACACACACCCTTCCCCTCTCACCTTCCCGTTTAGATGTAATGGTTCAAACAGCTTTGTGTTTAGGGAGAGGGAGGTGGGGAGAGAATAGAGGAGGAGTGGGAGGAGAGAGGTGTGTGTATGTGTGTGAGAGAGGGAGAGGTGGAGGGGGGAGCATTGGGTTGTAAAGAAAGTAGTTCAGTTATCTAGACAGGACAGATATCCGGTCTCCCCTTTTTCATAGGAAATTGGCTTTTCACATTAGAGAGAAAGAAAAAAAACAAAGTGTGTGTATATGTGTGTGTGTGTAGAAAACTGAAGGTTCATGTAGCCATGCCAATTGCAACTGCACACACGATTTTACATTATTCTCTGCTCCAAAGTCTGTCTGTCTACACAGTACAGGACTCTAACGAGGCTTTGAGAGACTGGAATCGCATTAAGATTGTCCCACTCACTTGCAAATCCACATGTTAACTGGAGGGCAAGTTTTCTCCTGTCCACAGTCACTCACTCACTGCTGTGATTCACACTTTTTATATTTAACTCCCTTTTCTCTCTACTCTCTCTCTTCTTCTGTCTCTGATCCCTTCTCTCCTTCCTCCTGACCCTGTCTCTCTTCACCTCCTCTCTTTCCCTCCTGTCTCATTCTCCCTGCCTCTTTTCTCTCCCTCCCTCCCTCTCTCTCTCTTTCCCATATCTCTCCCTCCCCTTTTCCCTCTCTCCTCTCCCTGCCCTTGTATTAAAAACACAAAGCGTTTGGACCTAATCTCACAGGTCTGTGTGTTTGTCAAAAATATATATATTTTCGAAACAAGAATGATATTTACTGTATTCAACAACAAAAAACACAAAATATTATATACTTGTGTTATACACACTCACACATTAGATTTTTTATATACACACACACAAAAACACACAAAGACACCAGATTCTGTAAATATTTTCTGCATTAGGCAAATCAGGACATAAGATTTGAGATGTAAAAATGTCTCTCTCTCTGTCTGTATATCTAAGGAATTTATTGATTGACAATAAGACAAGGAGAGAGAATTGTTTTAGGCTGATTTGAGATTTCCAGGTATGAAATTGTAACCTTTTAAAGTCGATGCATAATTTTATTCGACTTTGTTTTGCACACACACATTGGGGGGGGGGGGGGGGGGGGGCTACAAGAAAGGAATGGTGGCATAAAGTATTTATTTAAATGTTATTTTGTTTATTGTATACACACACAACACAAGTCCCCACCTCCATCTTTACCCACTGAATGGCTAAATAGAGATACTAATGAATATTTCCCTCCCCCCCCACCCACATACATTCTTCCTCTGTCTCCCCCCCCACCCCCCCCACACACACACACCCCATCTCCCTCCCTCCCCCCCACCCCTCTCTCTCCCTCCCTCTGTCTATCCCCTCAGAAACGTAATTTCCCTATCTCACATTTGCCTGGTGTGAGTGTGTGTGTGATATCAGGTCAGTTTGAGCTCTCAAACACTCAAACACAGAGAGAGATCTTACTCAAGATCAGGAAATGAATGGACTCCTGTTTGATGATGTTTATTCCTTGTCGTCGTCCCCCCCCCCCCCCACACACACACACACACAGACAGACACAGACACACACCAAGTTTGCTAACTCACCAATCTCCTCTTGGGTTTAATGAGAGGTCTGTTCTGCCCGTTCATCTTGTGGTAGAGACCACAGGCGTTACACAGGTAATGTCCAGTCCCATCCCTTCTCCACAGTGGGGTCGAGGTTGCACCACAATTCACACATTCGCGACCTTCTGGAACAAAATCACACCAACAGTTATCCCTTTGTCGCTTCTCTCTCTCTCCATATATATTTTTTTAAAACCTTGCTATTCCTTCACACACATTTTTTCCCCCCAAAAAAACATTTCACACACACACACACACACAGACTCTCAGCCTTTTGTGACCACACTCTCAACCCTGGCAGAATTTGAGCTTTGCAATTTAATCAACTGACAATATAATTAGTAAAAAAATAATATCAATTATAATCTCTATCTCTCTCTCTCTCTCTCTCTATATATATATATATATATGGAATTACTCTGTGTTGTGGATGTGGGATGCAAGCAAATGTTATACGTTTGCCTTGGGTCAGCCAATATATCATATTATTATATATACTGTATAATATGTGAATACAAGAGTTATGCCCCCAAAATTGTCTTATGCATTAGTTATTGCAATTCAACCTCAAGAGAGGCACATTATAGAATATGATTATATATATATATATTGTATATATAATGCCTTTCAGGTTAAATCTGCCGTCTGAAAGTCTATTAAACGCAAGAGTAAAAAGAGTCTACTCTAGCTAGGTATAGGTGAGCGTTTGCTCAATGGGTGAATGTAATAATCATGCAGAATAATGTCTTTTTTTAAACACTATTCCTGAAATATTACGCCCGGATGAGTTATAATGTAAGTTAGTGTATGTGTCTACGTGTGTTTAAGTGGTGGTGGGGGGGGGGGGGGGGGGGTAGGAAGAGAGAGAGAGAGAGAGGACAGTGAGTATAGCATTAAAAAAAACACTTGGTAGCACAAGCAATAACATTTTTAGGATTTCCTTGTGTATTTTATTCTGAATTTCCTTGGCTATGTTAAGGTATGCATTCCTCTCACTCACACACACACACACACACACATTCTCTCTCTCTCTCTCTCTCACAGACACACACTCCCATCCCAAGCCAGTGTGTCTAGTTACTATTTACTTTTTGTGTTGTCTAGATGTAATACACCGCCCTTTATTGCATATATATATATATATATCTATTATAAAAAGTCTTTTATTTGGGCGGCCTGTTTGGTTGTGAGAATCTCGTCCTTTGTAAATTGTCCTTTTCTATTTGATTTCTCTAATAACTTAAGTGACGCCAATGCCACTGAAAAAAAATTAAAGTACAATAAAATCGTGGTTCAATTACCCCCCCCCTCCCCTCTTTATTTAGTAGAGAACAAAGCAAATATTTGCAAGGCAATGATTGCATTAAGGCTAAGTGTATATTATGCTATCCTTGTTTGGTGTTAGTTCATCATCAGGAGATGGAACTGACTTAGTTAAATGAGCAAAACAAATTAGGCCACTTAGCACACAGAAGTCAGATTGTTTTCGCCATTTCTTTTTCACTCCTTCTGAATATTTTAAGTGGATTTTTTTTTCCTGAGCGACACAAAAACGGCAAGTTCACGTTAATCCAGTAAACAAGTCCACTACACGCTCCAATTGAGGCAACTACACACACACACACACACACACACAAGTACACACACACATATACATACACACACATACAAAAATAACAGTTAGTCCAGTAAATAAGATTACTAAACAGGTGAGTTGAGGCAAAACATTCACACACACACAGTCACAGATCTGAGGCTATTGTAATTAAGGTCAGGGTAGAGTATATAGAAGACAAACAGAAACGTGGTGTTGAGGGATCATTAAAATGCTGTTTTCTATACAAAATGCATCACCGTTTGTGCAGCAAAAAAAAATGCATCTACTGTACATCAATTACTGATATCATCCACCTAGCCATCCCAGCTAGTCAGGCCTGGACCATCTCACCGTGGGCTGACAACACAGCCGGTCTAATCTACATTAAAAGGGTTTATTTATTTTGCACACCTATTAAAATGTCGAATGAACAAATCCCCAGCTCACTACAGCTTGCTCGGTCAACTTCCAAATGGTGCAATTTACAGTCACGAGGTATTTTTTCCCGATCCCCTGAAAAAACAGAAGGGGGGAACGGTCAATGCATTCATTGCTCAAATTGTTAGTTCCTTTCCCAGTTTTGAGCAGCAAGGCTCAGTCTAAATTAACTCATTAATTAATTCATCGATTGATTCAGCGGGAGTTTGTGTCATTAAAGGTAATAAATATTCCCCCCCACCCCCCTCGTTTAGATACTGCACCTCATCAGGTCTTCGAGGCGTCTCAAAGCGCTTCACAGGATACAGGGTAAAGTGGATTGACTTGTGCATCATTTTTGTGGGTGAAAATAAGATTTTTTTAAAAAGTTTTTTATGTTAAAAAAAGTATAATGCAGAGTAATAATAATAATAATAACCCTTCAAATCTATATATAAAAATTAAAATGTAAATTGGTTGCTTGATCCATGATTGTTTGTGGCACAGTGCTGTGCGCAACAGGCTGCCAGGTTTTGCCCAGAAAACATGCAGTTAATTCACTGTACAGTATATCCTTTGAAGCTTTTGAGACATCTCAAAGCTGTGATAGTGTTTTTTTGCTATGCAAACGCAAGGATATCATCATTATTATTACTATTATTTGGTCTAAACTTTACTGAGTTCTAGAGCTATTGTGGCTGGCCTCCTTGAAATTCACAATGGTTTTTGCAAATCCAGGATGGATCTGAATTAATTCAAGGTAGATTTCCTCAACCCTCCCTCCCCCCTCCTCTCTCACACACACACACAATCACACACATATACACACACACACACAGACTATCCCCCCTCCCCAATAAGGCAATATATTAAAAACACACACACACACACTGTGTGATTGATCAATTTTGAAACGTGACAAAGTTAGAATAAAAGTGGGGTTTAAGTAAGAAATGTCTCACCCACCCACCCACCCTACATTCACTTTACAGTACAGTACACATTTGTTTGAGACGTCTAGAAAATGTGATGAGGCATTGTATCCAATACAAAAAATATTTTATTATTATTATTATTATTGTGGCTTATGGCGGTGGTGGGGAGGGGGGTGAGAGGGGGGGTGGGGAGGGGGAGAGAGAGGGGGAGAGGCAGTTTGGGCTCAATCCTTACACACAGTTCATTAGAAAGCTCCTTCTAGTCCAATAAAAACTTTCTCTATGTAGTTTGGCGCATTGGAAAGCAGTAACAACCGCATAGTTGCACACACAGTACAGTATCACATAAGGTCAGTGTGTCTCTCCTGTCTTTGTAACACACACCTTGCAAGAGGTCTTAAGCAAAGAAACTTTCCTCAACCCTTTTCGCCCCTACACTGTTTATTTTTTAATCACTTCCAAGCCACTTGTCACGTTAAAACTGCAGAAAAAATTCCAATCAGAACAGAGAGAGAGAGAGTTACACACACACACACAGACACACAGAGAGAGAGACACAGAGACAGAGAGAGAAAGAGAAAGAGAGACAGAGAAAATGAACAAGTACTTTTAAAAGCAAAATGCATCCGCAGCTTCTAACCACAAAACTCAAACCGTTTCTTTTTCCAAAACTTGCAAAGCTTCACATTTTCACCACTTAAAATAACAAACTTTTTTTTAAAAAAACTGACAATTAATCCAAGTGACTTTGCCCCCCACCCCCCCCCCCCACCCCCCCCTTCACCCAAGTGCATTTTCATACACAAGGTTTTTGTTTGACTATCAAAATAGAGAGAGTATTTAAACTCTCAAGAGAGAAAAAAGTGGGAGAGGCAAGTTTATTTATTGCGCAAATTCGTGGGTTTGTGTGTGTGTGTGTGAGGGGGGGGGTCTAGCAAACCGCAAATATACCGACATAAAAAAAACTCTCGTCAGATGTATAATAATAATAATAATCCTTGCATTTGATTCAATGCCTGATCACTATTTTTGAGGCGTCGCAAAGCGCTTCGCGGGACATACTGTAAAGCACAATATTGACTGTATTGTGCGTTTTGCGGGCGAAATGATACGAAATACACATATATATATATATATATATAGTATAAATAATATATATAAATACCGTATAATATATATATATTTCTGTTTCTATTTCTATGTGTTTCCCAGTGAAGGTCTCTACTTTATTTCTATGTTTTGCTTGTACAGACGAAACGTTCCCAAGAAAAAACAGCCCCGCGACAAACCTTTTAAAGTCAGTTTCAATAAATCCCTCCCTTCCCCCAGAGAGAGAGAGTGAGAGGGGAGAGATCTGATGGATCTTTACTAAATAAACAGCTATTAATCCCGCTACTGTCTCGACGCTATGCGTTAAAAAACAGGCCGAACAGACGGGATGTGTTAGAAACATAATTGTGTGTGTGTGTGTCCTGTGTGTTTGTTTGCAAACTTAATTTTCACAACCAGAGAGAGAGGGCGGGGGGGTGGGGGGGGGGGGGGGTGGAAATATAGATTTTTAAAAGAGCAATCGAGGTGAAAAGAAAAGGCTGAGCTTCAAAATATAAATATCGTTTGCTTTTTAGAACGAGGTTCGTATGTGTGTGTTTCGCAATCTCATTTCACAACCAGAGAGAGAGAGAGAAGGTGGGGGGGGAGTGGGGGGGTGTGTGTCGGGGTGGGGAGTGGCGGTGAGAGAAGATTTTTTAAGAGAGTAATCGTGGTGCAAACAAAAAACAGCAGAAAAATACCACTTGTCTTTTTATTAAGTGGGTGAGTGTGTGGTTGAGTGTGTGTGTGTATGTGAGTGTGTCTATGTATGTATTTGTGTATCTGTGTGTGTATGCGAGTGTGTGTGAGTGTTTGTGAGTGTATTGTGTATGTGTGTATGCGAGTGTGTGAGTGAGTGTGTGTGTGTGTATATATGTGTTGGTTATTTTTCACAACAGGGGGGAGGGAGAGAGAGAGAGAGAGAGAGAAACAGAAGGTGAAAAGAGGTTTGAGCAAAAGCAACCGAGAAGCAAAGAATGAAATCTGCCTAGTGTAGTGGCTTAGTTACTTGCTGGGCGACAGCTACTGTGAGATGACTTGTGTTATACAGACAGATCCTACCTTTGGCGTGTTAATATGTAAAGCTCTGTGTCTCGGGCCTGTCTCTAATTAGGGAGCGAGTCTCTAGGCCAGTGTGTGATAGCTGTTTCAGTGAATAACTAGAGAGTATGTATCTGTCACTCAGTCAAGTCACTCAGTCAGTCGGTGACTGAATGATTTGTACTACTTGATTTCTGCAAAGGCCGGCAGTTTTTTCTCTCTCTCTCTCTCTCTCTTCCTCTTTCCACTCTACTCTGCGAAAAAAAATATTTTTTTGGCCTATCTCTTAACTCTCGGCGCATATCCGGATAGATAAACAATGTCACTGTAGCGAGCATCAGTCTGCGAATAATCGGATTAACTGACACGACGGTAGAGACTCATCAAGTCAGTCAGTCAGACTAGCCTATATGGCACTCTCTCTCTCTCTCTCTCTCTACTCACCCCCCCCCCCCCCCCCCCCCATTAACAGACAGTCTCTCTCTACACACCAACAAACTGATTTCAGAGAGACCAAGAGGAGAAAGACAGCCAATCCACTTTACAACATACGCTGTGAAGCGCTTTGAGACGTCTCAGAGAAGTGATACGGCGCTATATCGAATGCAGTCATTACTATTATTATTAAGATATTTATTCCTAGTTGTTTTTATTTCTCCCCCGCCCCCCCAAAAAAAATAAATAGCTACCACAATGTCAAATTGTCACAAAATTCACATTTTTTGCAACCTTTTCACAAACACACTTACGTGAGCCACAAAATACACGTTTCATGTATATCCCGCGAAGCGCTTTCGGACCCCCCCCCCTCCCGCCCCCCCCCCCCCCCCCCCATGACTTGACAAGGGCTCATATCAAACGCAATGATTCTTATTATTTTCCGAACCCCAGGGAGGGTGGGCGAGTGTTACTATTTAAATGAATAGCTTCAAATACCCAGGATAGGGCAGCTGGTGACTAGACATTCAACTGCGGGGGCTGCAAGAAATGGGGAATCATTTGGTATTAAGATATAACTAGCCCCCCCCCCCCCCTCCCACCCAGCGAACACCTAGTCCGTTTAGGTTTGAAGTTTGCGTCCATAACACGGCTCCGAACCACATGCCCCACAAAACGCACAGTCACATTGCCTTCGCGGCTCTTATCCTGCTAAGCTCCTCGGGACGCTTCGCGGTCGGGACCCGGTGCCAAACCAAAGGCAAGATTTGTTCTTGTCCATTTCCAAAAGTATTAGAAAGACTCATTATTGCGTTATATAGTTACTTGCTCACTGCTGGTTGTGGGGAGACTGTGTGAGTGTGTGTGTGAGTGTGTCAGTGTGTGTGTGTGTCAGTGTGTGTGTGTGTGTGTGTCAGTGTGTGTGTGTGTCAGTGTGTGTGTGTGAGTGTGTGTGTGTGTGTGAGTGTGAGTGTGTATGTCAGCATTTGAGTTTCCTACGTGTTTTTCTCCACATTAGCAAAAATGCCAATCTAGCTCTAGCTTTCCAGTGTTGACTCCTACAGACCGGACATTGGTCCCCGCTGATTTCCATGTAAACTTATGAAAACACGAATTTCATTTGGGTCTGAAGTCTACATTTTTGACTAAAAAAACCCAGCTCCCTCCCTCTCATCAGCCCCCAGCCCCCAGCCCTCCCCACCCCTCACAACTTCAGAGAATTCTCCCAAAACACCAAAAAGTGGGTGACCGCATGTTTGGGTTGTGTCATAGCAAAAGTGATCTGGTTACAAACAGTGGCTAAAAACGATAATCTCTCAAATCAGCATTTAATGACAGTTGAAGCCAACTGTTGGGTTCCTTTTGAGCATGTTAACAAAAGGCAGGTTAAGATTTCTTTCTCCCCCCCCCCACCCCCCCCCCCTCCCACAGTTCCCACCCGTCCCCCCCCCCTCCCCTCCCTCACCCCCCCCCCACCCCCTTAATTAATGGTACCCCTGATGCAATGTTTCAAAAGTTTGCGTTCTTTCAATTCTACTGAGTGTGACCTTGATTTTTCTCTGTGTTAACAGTGACCAGTGGGTTAATTTACATCATTCCCCACAGTGCCTTGGCTGTGACCCTCTACTCCTTCTCTGGCCCTCCTTCATTGACCATGCCTTTGATCTACCTCCACATCTCTCCCCCCCCCCACCCCGCACCCCATCCTCCCCCCCCCCCCCCTCCCCTCCCCCTCCCCGCCCTAGCTCGGGTCCCAATCCCTGAGTGTCCGGGGGGGGCCTTTGGGATGCCTTCCCCCGTCGTGAAAGGCGCTGTCTGCCTCCACCTAACGTCGCTGTCTGCCTCCACCTAACGTCGCTGTCTGCCTCCACCTAACGTCGCCGGGCTGCCTGTCTTTGCCTCGCCCCCCCCCGCGACGCGACAGAGAGACGGGAGAGGTCGAGGAGTGGAACTCACCTGTGCTGGACCGGGCCTTGGGCCTGGCCTTCGAGGGGAATCCCGGCGGAGACGCTCCCAACAGACCGCTGGAGGGGAACAGGCCGGCCCCGTACTCCGTGACATAAGGCGGGTAAGAAGCCAGGTGATGATGTGCCGAGGCCGCACCCCCCAGAGACCCCATGCTGCCCCTCAGGTGAGAGGACGTCTCCAGCTTCATTCCCTCGGTGAGGTATTTGACGCACTCCTTGTCCTCTGGCCGGCCAGAGCCGTTGGATCCGCCGGCCGAGATGTTCGGGTCGGGGGAGACATCCTTGGGTGGGGTCGGGGGGAAGGTGAACAGGTGGGGGCTGGAATGCCCCGCGGAGAGGGACGAGGACGAGGACGGAGGGTAGACCGAGAGGGCCCCCGGAGAGCCGTGGTGAAGGGGGGCTTTGCTGAAAGCGCTCAGGTTCCACGGTGAGCCGTTGTGGTGGGAGGCCAGGGCCTTGCCTCCATCTATCCAGGACAGGGAGCTGTGCAACAGCGGGGGGCGGCAAACCTGGCTCCCTGAAACAACAACAACGACAACAACAACATGAAATTGTGGGGGGGGTGAGGAGGGGGGCGAGGGATTTTAATACAAAGTTTTAACAATCATATCACAATCCTTGTATGTGATCCACACGCCTTATTTATGGTGCGGTCGAGGCGTCTCAAAGCGCTTCACGGAGAAGTGGATTGACTGGTGTGTGTTTTGTAGAGCCGACATAATGTAAGTCGGAGATACGATGTGTGTACAACGAAGCCTCCCTCCCCCCCCCCACGTGAGAAACGCTCTCTCCAATGTAGCCACAATCTCACTCATCCCATCTCCCCCCAATTCGAGTCCCACTGACGAGCAAAACTAACTCGCCCCAAACCCATACCTCAGCCGGACAGGTATTCTCTCTCTCTCTCTCTCTCTGTGACGGTCTGTCCCGGTGTCATTGAAGCCACATTGGGTCAGACTTTGCCTGTGATATCACAGAGTATACCATCTCCCCCCCCCCCCCCCCCCCACTAAGCTTTTCCCCGTCTCTGGTGCCTTCGATAAAGGGAATTCGCTGTCAGCGAAGGCACATTTTTACGTTGCTTTTCGAAAAGCGCACAGTCACTACACTTCACGGTAAAAAAAATCCTGCCAAAACTCCTTCATTGAGACGCCTCTCTGATGTGAAAAGCGCTCTTATTAAAACGCCAGGATTATTATTATGATGATGATGATTTATTGTGATCTTATTCACGCCGAAAGCGGTTTCAACTTTTGGTTTGGACATTAAGAGATGGCGGGAGTGGGGGGCGGGGGGCGTGCTTCACTGACCCACTACTCTAGCTCTGGCCATCAATAAAATATACATTACAGCTCAATAGGGAGAGAGGTTTAAATCACAGCAGAACCAGTTAGGAAACTCAAAACATTCTCGTGGCCCCCACATTTATGTCGTAATAAGACGCGCTTTTGAAATGCCCCGACGACGTGACAAGGTGATCTGACACATCGAAGGATTTTTTTAAATAAAAATTATTTATTGTTATAAAACCTCAGCCAGATATATGTAAGTGTGTGTGCGTTTGGTGTGTTGCAAAGGTGATTGAGAGAAAGAAAAATTAGCGGATGTGTTCCAACGCAAGTTGGAAAAATGTGATTCTCTCTGGTTCGCTCGCCTACTAAACCTGTCTCTCTCTCTCTCTCACACACACATACCCACCAAACACACACACACACACCAAACACACACACACACCAAACACACACACACACACCCACCAAACACACACACACACACACCAAACACACACACACACACAAGCAAAAACGACTTATACCTTTGAACCAAGCTCTCTCAACAGGTAACAAAATGAACGCCCACAACTTTAGCTGTAAAAGGCCACACACACATGTACACATGTACACACCACACACACACACACACATACGGGGGGGGGGAAGAAAATTAAGTTAACAATGTGAATGTACGCACATGTATATATATATATATATATATATATATATATATACACATATATACATGTATATATACATGTATATATACACATATATATACACACAGATCACTAATACACAAATCAAACCACAATACGGTTAAAAGGCTCTCTCTCGCACAGGCGTACACATGAAAAAACACACACAACTCAAACTAAAATGTCTTTCCCCCCCCCCCCCCCACTCCTTGCCTCTCTCTCTCTCTCTCTCCCCTACCCCCACCCCACCTCTCTCTCTCTTATGTCAATTTCTGATGATTTAGGAAATCCGAATGACAAAAACACCCAAGCAATACAGATGAGATAAGAGAGAGAGAGAGACAGAGACAAATTTATATCTTTAAAATTACCATGTTCTAGTGTTAATTCTATCCGCCACATACCAAACGCAGCCTCCTTTCCTATCTCTCTACTCTCTACTCTTCCGGACAATAACATTTTGAGATTTCTTTTAAAATTAAACAAGACGTATTCTGAGCTTGGGCCGGGCGGTTTCGCCCACAAAATACACAGTCAGTTCAACACTCTACGCAATATCCCGTGAAGCACTTTTGAGACGACTCGGAGACCTGATAACTAAGACGCTATATCAAATGCAAGGATCACCAGTATTATTATTATTATTATTTTTAATGGGGAGAGAGGTTACATAGGACAAGAATCTATCTATCTATCTATCTATCTATGTGTGTGTGTGTGTTTCTATGTATGTTTCTACATATGTGTCTGTGAGTGTGTCAAGTCTTTTCTCAGTGTTTCTCTGTGTGTGTGTGTCTTTCACCCCTGGCTCTTGTCTATCTCTCCATCTATCTCTGTGCTTATTCTCTCCCCCTCTCTCTCTCTCTCTCTCTATCTATCTATCGATCCATCCCATCCATCCATCTCTCAACCAAATCACCGGGTAGTGGGTGGGGGGAAAAGGAAATCCTTTTTGACTTGACTTACCGTGATGGGAGGCGGATATCTCTGGACTGCGGCTCTGACCGAATTGCCATAATAAGACGAGACGTGATTGCCTTGGCTGTCGATGTTAAACAGTACATCCACTTCTTCGGACGGGAGATAGGGCGAGGAGTCCACGTACCCGTGGCCGAGGCCTGGGTGATGAGAATCGTGGTGCTGTCCATTTAACACCGCGGGGTGGTGATGTGTCATCCAACGAGGCTGATCTACTTCCATGGTTCAATGGTTCAAAGACAACTTGTTTTGGTGTGGGGTGGGGGGGGGGGAATGTTTATTTTACTTTTTTTTTTAACCCCCCCAAAAAAATGTTTGTTGAAAAAATAGAAAAAATAATTTTGCAACAACTCAAAATAAAAGGTTGGGGGTGTGGGGTAGGGGGGGGTGTTTCACACACACGAAAAAAGGTCCAAGTTTGTGTCTTTTTGGTTAAAACAAAAATACTCAAAAGGTATGAGTCTTCGAGGGTTGTTTTTTACACGTTCACCTGCGAGGAAGGAGAGGAAGGAGGATTGGGGAGAGAGGGGAGGGAGGGGAGGGGAGGGAGGGAGGTTAGGGTTAGGTGAGAACAGACAAGATAGAGAGAAAGAGAGAAAAGTTAAAGGTTACTAACACACATGTCTCCTTCAATACAACTTGAATTAAGGCGAAGGAGAAACACACACATATACACACACACATATGTGTATATATATATATAAAATTAAACACCAGACTCATTAAAACATAACTTTTTTAATGTCTGATACATTTTTAAATGTTGGTATCGAAACTGGATCCCCACACATGCAAAACTATAGGACAACCACAGTTTCTAAACAGTGTTAAAAGTCCCCACGATTTGTGTTTTTATACCCCCACACACACACACACAACACACAAGTATAAAAAACACACACTCTCTCTTCCGAACTCAAATCCAAAATTCAGTATCTCAACAGCTTTGCATCAACTATTCTTTGCCGTCCCATTGTGAATAAAATACACCTTACACAGCGTTTTAGCCGACTTCCTTTTAAACAAACCACCCACCCCCCAAAAATACTTAATTCTCAAACATCACATTACATGTACAAAACAGAGCAAAATAGCAACTATTACTATTTAAATCATTCTGTATCAATTCTACTCTTTCAGTATTCTGTGTATATTCTATGTATTATTTGGCGAGTTGTTACTCTGCAAACTTGGGGGGGACGTTAACAAAAAAAACTAACATTATTCCAGTATTCTGGGTTAATTTCGAAAATGCAAAGAAAAGGCAACAAACCTTGTTTTTTTTAATCCTTTCATCCCCTGTCTCCCCTTTTTCTTTGCCACAGACAGACACACACACACACACACAGTGACACACACACACGGTGTGTGAGTGAGTGAGTGTGAGAGTGTGTGTATCAGTCACTTCTCGCTGCAGTTGAACTGATTAGACTGTATTATGTCCCAGTTTTCTTTTGCACACAGTGAAAGCATGAAAGCATTCTCTCTCTCTGACTCTGACTCTATCCTCTCTCTCTCTCTGTCGCTTCTGAATGGGCGGATGACTGGCGCCACAGGACTCAATACTCACAGACAAACTTCAAAAACAACCCTCCCCCCCCCTTTTGCAAAGGCAACCAGAGTCCCCACCCCCCCCCTTAACCCTATCCCCCCCCCCGCCCAACGCCATTGGTCCAGCCAGTCCAACCCTACCATCGTCTCTGCCATTGGCTGACACCCCCCCCCTTTCTGTGAGGGCTGAGCCAATCAGAGGAAGCGAGAGTGTGGTTCATTCCATTGACGTCGGAAAAAAAGGGGTGGGGGGAGTTTTTCTAAGCCCTGCCCTCCCTTCATTGAGACAGGTCCCATCCCAGCCAAACTTATTGGCTTACCCCCAAACTGTCCATCATGTGAGCTTCCGTGATTAAAACTTTTTTGACAGCCACCCCCCCCACCCACCGACCCACCACCATCTCCTCCTCACCCCCCAAACCCTAACCCACCCCCCACCCCCCACGAAAAATTGTAGTGTGAAAATAATTCTACTTTTAGAGAAAGAGAGGGCATTCTTGTTTTCTTTATGTTAACCTGAAATTCCCTTCGCCTCACCCCCTCTCTTCCCAATGTTAATCTATCTATCTATCTATCTATCTATCTATCTATCTATCTATCTATCTATCTATCTATCTATCTATCTATCTATCTATCTATCTATCTATCTATCTATCTATCTATCTTCGGTGATCACAAATCATACACAGAGAAAAAAGTTTTCTTGTGTCCACCTTTTGTAGGGAGACTCGTACAATTTGCTAACGTCCCAAGTGATATTTAAAATAAAATTAAAAATTGAAATATATATATTTTAAATTGAATAATAATGTATGTCAAGCAATGAACGCTAAAAACGCACTCTGCATTAGCAAGACACTGTATATTAGCTCTAACGCTAACTCTAGCGTTTGGTTATATGTATATATATATATATACACACACAAAGTATTTGATGATATATTAAAATGATAATAATAATTCTTGCTGTTTTTTTAAAAGTAAGAATCATACAGTACAATTGTTTAAAGGTGTAAAACAGCAGATAGTCGACGCTATTGTCACAGATCAAAAAGTTACAGGTGATCTCACACGCACACACTCTCTCTCCCAACTCTTTGTAGATATAATCACGAAAGTAAAGCGA